>JAZHFQ010000650.1:1800000-2294156 GCA_038387885.1 Spodoptera picta
AAACAAAATAATTCGTACTAACACATATTTACACTACACACCAAAATTTTATTAACATAAACAGTACCGTAAAATGTAACCAAAACGATCCAACTACCGTAAATCCGTTTCGTAACGTTTGTCGTAAAATAATCCTATTTCTTACCCTGCCCCCCTCCCCTCCCTGCCCGTCGGCTGTCAACCCCATTACTCGTACTTAGCTACTAAATAAAATAAATACGGATTACGGGAATGTCTCCTTAAGTGTAGTGATGTGATAGTATCGATGTCGAAAACTATAGGTATTTAATTTTTCTTTAGTAAAATTAGGATAAAGGTTTTGTAGTGGAAAATAATAATGGTTCCGAAAAACAAATTAATCTCCAGCGATCTATGGCCGACTATAAAAATGGATCTTAAAATAACAAAACTAAACTTACGAATAGAATATTGAACCTCCGACAAAATTACTAAGTTACCGACATTAGACGTTTTATGTTAGGTTAAGTTAGTATTTTAGCAATAAACAGTCATGTAAAGTTAGTATTTTAGAGGTATAATATTTTCAGTAAGGACCATTCTTCTTTTCTTGTCGGAGCTTTTATTACTACCCGTTTGTAGTTATCGACACATAAATTTAAGGAGATTGGAAACTAAAAAATACAAACATTTAAGGCGATATTCTTATCTTACTTTAACTACATTGATCCATTCCTCCGTGTGATTCAGTGTACCTTTTCAAGGTACCTATTTAAAACTTTTCCCTATTGATGCACTTTCAAAGTCATATCAATAATATTTCTTCAACTTATGTTCATTGAAAACATTAAATACATCTCACAGTTTTTTTGTAACAACACACAAAGTTAAATGTCTCAATTGCTTTTATAAATGGCACTTAGACCGCACTTAATGACGCGAACTCCTAGACTACTTTTACACACAACAAAACAGCAATATCGACACACAATACCAACCATCACATCACTAAAACAAGCATGGGTAATTTTTTTACATTTCCCTCCGGCTTTCTGTAACCGTGTACATCAATTCCCGTATTACTGCCAAGACCCTAACAGCTATGTAGGGATACTAATGACTCTTGTTACTCTTAATTAGTGAATAATATCCATTGTAATGACCAAGCTATTTGTAGTTTGCTTTAGTAAATGTAATAAATAGGTTTTTGTTTATCAATTTTTTTTTCTGTTATTGGCAGTGTCTCCTTTGATATAATTATTGCTAAACTGTGACCAGCCAAGTTCCAAGCAGTTTTGCATAACATAACATAACGCCTTTTATCCCCAAACGAGTAGGCAGAGGTGCACATTACGTCACTTAATGCCACTGTACAATGTAACACCCATTTTTGTTATTTATGTTATGAGTAAATGCCATATACCGGGCAGAATTCCAGACTCCGTGCTAGCACTGAGAATATTTGAAAAAACCCAGTGGTACCGACCCGAGAATCGAACCCGAGACCCTTTGCCCGGCAGTCGCACTTGCGACCACGAGGCAGTCAGTTTTACATTATGGTACTTTATTATAATCATCTACTATACGTACCTATGTGATACATATAGGTGTATATATTTAGGATAGTTTTGCACAGTCATATATTATTGTTTTGATTGTGTATATTAATATTAATGGTATTCCAATATTTCTACGTCGATCTATCTTTAATTTGTCTCAATTTTATAAAAGTGGTTTTACGAATTATGGTACATAATACAAAAAGGTAATAAATAAAAAAAAACTACAACAATTAACACTGAAGTCATAAACAAATAAATAAATACACATGCGTTCAAAAATAGTGGTACACTGTACAGTATTTCATAGCTTGTTCAGTGACCCGAGCGATTGTACAATTGGGTACACCTGCGGTGTTGTGCTGTGAATTTTAAAACATCACAACATCTCACACAAACTCCACTCTGAATAGTAATAGTATACGAGTTTGCTTTCCCTGTTTTATTGCACCGAAGTGTACGATTGCGTTTCTTGCTGATTTCTGGATTATTTGGGATCTTGGCTCTATGTGATCTTATGTGATGTATGTGTCGAATTTTGGCTGTATTTTTTAGTATCAGCAGTAAACATTAGCTCTTCTTTTGCAAAGGTGCAGATATAGATCAAGGTCATCTTACATCGTCTGAAAGATAAGTATGTGATGACCTATCTTCAAGTCTTGGAAGCATGCCTACGTTCAGCAGTGGGCTGAAATGATGATGATCATGATACAAATCTTATATATATCTTATATGTAAAGCGGAAGAGTTTGTTTTTTTGTTTGTTTGTTTGAAACGACAACGCTAATCTCTGTAACAACAAGTCTGATTTAAATAATTATTTTTGTGTCGGATAGCGCATTTATCGAGGATGGCTATAGGCTATAAAACATCACGCTGCCACCCATAGGAGCTGAGCAGAGCGTGTGAAACCGCGCGGAAGTAGCTAGTAAATGAATACAAGCCTACAAGTTATTTCAAACATAAAAACCTGTTCATTTTTAAAATTGCAATACCTAAAACTTTAACGACAAAATCTCTAATATCTAATTTTATCATTGAACTAGCTAGCTGCATTTCATGAAGTCGGATTCGTACCGGAGGTTCCGCGTCCGGCCGCATCTGACGTACCGGATCCGAACAAATCATGTAATAACCGGAGCGACCAGACGGGATCAAATTTGAGTAAGTATAACCTTGAATAGGAACATGTCGTATCTATGATAGCGTCAATAAAGTTATTATTAAAATAATAAAAAAAATAAAATTGTTTAGTATATTCAATGCTCGACTATTCTGAAGTTCTAAGAAGGTTCAGTTCCAATTTAGCTAGCAATTATCTGACTAAAAATAGTAACATGGGTTACTCCTTTAAAAGACGTTCTCAAAGGAAAAGTAACACTATATAAGTGACAAATCAAAACACTTCCTTATGACATGAAAGAAAGGCAAAGAAGCAAACCAACATATAACATTTGTTAGTAGTCGTAACATACATCTCTATAACAGTCTGAATAACTCTATATCAATCCCTTCCTCACGATTAGGGCCAACATCTCTAACACGTAATGTATCCACTAGTCGCCAGTGTATCTACCTCTAAACGACGTATTATCCTCCTATACAGCGTAAACATCATACAAATTGTTATTCACCGACACAAGCACACATTAATAGCCCATCAGTTGGTTGCAAGTCATTTCCATGATCGATGGCCGATCATGGGAAGCAATTTTTCAGATCCACTCTCTATGCGAGCAATTTAAGCTGAAGAAGATTTGATGTTATGTTGGTTTAGGTGATATTTTTATCTCTTGTGTAACCTGACATAACGTTTGGTATTTTTGGAAGCGGTATGTCTAGGAACAATGTTGTGGTAGCCCGGAGGTGTAAGACGCCTGCTTCTCATGCATGAGAGTGCGAGCTGGAAATCTACGAACGGCATGTACCAATGTGACTTTTTCCGAATTATATGTAGTTTCTAAAGTCAAAGTCAAAGTCGATAACCCGCATTGAGCATGCGTGGTGAGTAATGCTTGCGTCTCCGTGTGAGAACAGGCCTATGGTCAGCAGTGGCCCCTTATAGGCTATTGATATCTGTATAGGAAAAGTATCCCTTAATATTTTGTAATTCATAATTAGAATTTGGTACAAATGATAGATTACATTTTCAAACGCTGTGCTATGCGATGCTATGTGCAAATAGCCATTGCTCAACACAGACCTCCATAGTGACTGTCAGATCGGTCGGTTGGAAGTGGTCGGCCTAGAAGAAGGGGATCTTATTACAGTGACTTAATTCTGTACTTTTACTACTCTTACATAGACAATTGGCGTGATGGCAGGGTATGAAAATTAAAAATATAATTAGTCCGTAAGTTGGGTAATAAAAAAATATTATATACGTATTATTTTATTTTATCGTATAATAAAACAATACTTAGAATAAAACGAATCAAAGTTTAGTAGTGGGGGCTAAAACGTCATTTCTACGTATAAAATGTACGTACATAGAAGTGACGTCACGCGACGTTTCAAATCAATATATCGTCGAAAAAATTCGTTTCTGTAAGAAAATAAAAATACGTGTCTAATAATATTAAATATACCTTTGTATTTACTAAAATACCTGTATTATTGAATAATTGAAACACCAAATGAAATCAAGTAGATACAGAATTACACACCTTACAACTTCCACGCCGTACTTAAGACTGTTTATAGTCGAGATAAAATCCCAGAAAACATTAAAACAACAATTTTCTCTTGTATATGCCCCAGCAACGACATATAAAAGAACCTTAGTCGAGTAAATGCCATGTAATGTAGGCACGTATATTAGTTTAAGTAAATAACAATGCAGTTTCTTCGGCCGCCAATGTAAATAGCCACCTGCGGGTCTTGCAACCGCATTACACAAATGAGAGTATATTTCTTTGCAATTCCATACACTGCGGGCCAAGAAAATTGGTACAGTGAATTTTTAATAACGTTTTCTTTCTATTAGTGAAAGTGGTTACACAAACTTGCAATTAAGATTGTGGTGCATGTTGCTAGTTTCTTAGTAATATTGTTGGTTAAAGTTAATTAGTTATATTACATTTTGTGTTATTTGAACTCTAGGTACTTAAAAGTACACAGTCTACAACAAGTTACTATTATACATCTATATTAATATTATAAAGCTGAAGAGATTGCTTTTTTTTTTGTTTGTTTGAACGCGCTAATCTCCGAAAGTACTAATCCGAATTGAATAATTATTTTTATGTTGGATAGTCCAATTATTGAGGAAGGCTATAGGCTATAAAACATCTCGCTATGACCAATAGGAGCTGAGCAGAGCGGATGAAGCCGCGCACAAGTACCTAGTATGAAAATAAATACGAAATACATAATTTTATTGTCATGACGCTAACAAAGGACGCCCGTGGAAGAATAAAATATATGGTATCCACCACGTTAAAATAATTACATTGGTTTTGCGAAAATATTGTTAAGGTACCTGTATCAATTTAAAGCCCAGAAAAGCTGTACGTACCTACATATAAATATTTTGTTTTTAATTTCAAACAGAACTTCATTTTTGCAACTGTAGGTTTACTGCATAAGCCTAAATAAATAAACTTGCTGGCTCGTATCTCGGCCCAGAACTAATATCAGCGTTGTGTAAACATAGTGCGCCAAAATTGCTGAGATTGCGCCTGTGGCGATACTTTTGCAAGTAAGTGTAGTGTACAGAAGATGGGAACGTAGACGAAATGGCTTCTTGGTTTTTCCTACGCTTGAATTTTTAAGGTCCAATGGCAGTGAGTTACTGAGTTCTACTTTGAATGTTAGTACTTACTTGGGTTTTTTGTGCATCTAGCGCACAAGATTTTCGGTCCCTGAATTTGTGTTTGGAAGCTTCTATTCAGAATGAAGATGAAAATAATGTTAGATGAATGGAATCTGAATAACTGCCTCGATAGCCGAGTGGCTCGCAAGAGCTTGCGTGGGTCTCGGGTTCGATTACCGAGCTGGGCAAAGTAATACTTGATTTAAAAAAAAATCTCAGTAGTAGCACGGAGTCTGGAAATGTGCCCGGTATATAGCAATAGGCTCACCCCCTATTACACGGGACTCATCAAATAAATAGTGAAAAGTGGGTGTTATTTTTGTGTGTACCTCTGGCCTACCCCTTCGGGAATAAAAGGCGTGATGGTATGTATGATGTTATGAATGGAATCTTCAGTTCGGTTTTAGAACGGATTTTGTTCTTTAGGTATAATATATATATATATGACGGTGTTAAAAGATATACCTCATATTACAGAGGTGTTCTTTAAAATTTAAATAAAATGCTTCTGTATTATCAAAAGCATTAACAAATATCAAGTACCTACTAAGATTCTGTTTGTTCCAATTGTGAGTTCACCTTAAATAGGTTTCTGTTTATGGGATTTGTATTTATGTTTTGTATTTAGACTAATATTACTATTCTCTTGTGCATTATGTGTTAGCTTTTAATTGATTGTTACACTAGCAAATGCATATTGTAAACCGATTTGTTATAATAAGATGCGTAAACAGTCGTTAGCTGACCCTAAATAAATAAAAAAAATATCCTAACTAAATATATAGAATACCAGCAGCCCGTCCCGGCTTCGCACGGGGTAGACAATTATTTATTTTTGGAAATTTGGATTGTTGTAGTGACATAACTACAATAGTTGGACATATGCTACCGCGGAGTTTTTTGTAGACATTATTTTGTTCTATCGCTAATACATTCGGCAGCGCATTCGACGAAAGACATTTTAGAAGACGAAAGACATTTAAATCGGCTCAGTACTTTTTGAGCCTATTCATTACAAGCATACAAACATACAAAAATAGGTACAAATCTTTCCTCTTTATAATATTAGTATAGATATTATAGAATTTTTGCAACTGTCCCAAAAATAATCATTACCAAAGTCGAAGAAATTAGCGAAACGGTAACAAAATGCTCCCCATTTAGAATTACCACAGAATTATTCTTAATTAAACTTCTGTAAGGGGATAAACGTTATGCAATCCTCTTCTTACTACCAACTTTTAAATGTAAAACGGTTTTGTCGTATAAATTCGTTTTACGATCTTCAAGAGTTATAAGAATTGCGAAACACTGAGTGATGTGGGCGACATTCTTTGGAAATTGAGTGAAATTGCATTCTGAGGCCGTTCTGAAGTAATTTTTGAAATTAGCTTTTAATACCTTTAATACCTCTATAATCGTTTGAATACGAGTACCGATGTAACTTATGTTCTTGGGCGGCGCCGATCACTCTCTATCTTGTACTTATTATATAAAACTGAAAAGTATTTTCTTCCTTTTGGCAAGGGCACGCGCCATTAAATGTTATTTATTTATATCTTGTTTTTTATAATTTTTAATTACTGTGTATTATTGTATTGCCACTGTGTTGTTATACTCTGTCGTTTCTTTGTTTCTATATCTATATAAATATTGTATTTATTGCATCTTTTATATTTAAATTTTGTATTATTTTTGTATCTGTGTGCGTGGTTACTGTGGAATAAATGCTTTTTCTTTCTTTCTTTATTGGTTTAGTTGATCTCGCTAATTCAGAAACAACTGATCTGGGCCCCAAGTCTGCTAATTTACGATTGGCTCAATTGAATATCAATTGAATCTCAGTAGCAGTTTTATCTACATTTGGTATTCTGCTACTAATTTAAGACCTTAGGTTTTCCAGTGACATACCATTGAACTGCTATCATATTTGAATAATTATTTTTGTGTATCCAACAATCCAACCAAGCTACGACTTATAGGAGCGGACCAGAGAAGGTGAAAGCGCGCGGAAGTATCTGAAATTATATAGATACAGACTAGAGATGCCCACTTTCCATCAGATTATAAATTTCTACAACAATCATGATTAATTAATTTGTAATTTCCAGTAAGGCGGTTATTATACGTGCCATCATTATGTTGTACCCTTCACCTTTAAGGTTATTCACCTCATGAAGTGTCAGTATTCTTCAATGGAAAAGTTTAGCACTACAATTTGATAGATGAACCAAATGACCTTGAACTATGGATAAGTTCAATTTTAGTATTCGTTACGTTGTAATATATACGTCGTATATTTGGGAGTGGACCGGTATCAGATCTGTGGAATAACTTTTACGCCTGGTCAATGACAAGGACCAATTCAAAAAGCTGTCGGCCAACCTTCAAGAATGAAGTGGCACCATAGGACGAGAGGAAGAGAATGTAATGTTTATCTTTAAATCTGATAGCTTGTGTTTTCTTTGGAATTTGTTTGTGTGCCCTAAGAAGGCCATATGAAGAGAATACAGAAGTTTCTGAAAGTAATGGAGGTACTTGATGAAAATATTGACCCATTGATTTAACACTTGAACTAGCAGAACAAACTGCATATGAGTATTACGATGGTTCAGTGAACTAGAAACAAAAAAAACAAAAACTTCTCATTCCGTAGAATTACAAAGCAAGTCTCATAATAATTCCAGAAACAAATGAGTTACATCAGAGTCAGGTCATCATGTGGTGATGAAGTTCGTCTGTTAATAACATGTTGGAGTCCCCAGCGGCATTGTACCCGACAAGTAACCACTACCATTGGCTTATTACTACTCATAATAGTAAAAAACAATATAGTTTACATAGATCCAATAGAATAGTATAGTTTTCCATGAGACAAGAAGTAATTAACTAAAAATCGCGGGTTACTCACGTGAATATAATGAGAAAAGCTCTACTAGTGTCGAACCACAGAGGCGTTCTTCCTCATGAGCAGCGTGCGCGGTCGCGGGCGACGTCACGCAGCTCACTTAGTGAGCTGCGACCCGTGCGATATTCACGTGAGTAACTCGCGATTTTTGGTTAATTTAGTCGATAGTTCTTAAAAAAACAAGAAGTCATTTTCTGAATTAGATGTCTTAAAACTATTTAGATAAGAATGATTTTGCTCTTGAAAAGTATGACTGCCAAGCGATAAGTTTTTCTACATTTGGAAAATATCTTATTAATTATTATGGTTTTCGGCTTACTCACGTAACTGTTTGAAGAGGTTTTCGACTAGTTTCCAGCGATACCCTCTAGGTCATATTATTATGAGCATTCTGACATTCTGAGACAGTCGCCGCGTCATGTGTCGCGGAATGCTATAAAGCAATTTGCACTTCTACGTGCATGTTTTTTAGTCTACTTAGGTAGTAATCAATGTTATTAAAAACAAGAACCATTTAGGTTTTTCAAGAAAGGAGTAAATAGGTTTATTAAGGGTCGGCAAGGCGGATGTAATGCCTCATGTATTGCAAGCGTTCATAGGCCACTTACCGCTTACAATCAGGGCGGTGTCCTTGCTTTGCAGCCGTTGTGGTATAAAAAAAATTATAAACTTTCGAAACAAGGACTAAACAGTTTGACATTCTTAGTAGTGGCCTCTGAATCAGCTCGTATAAAACGAGTTAATATTTTATGTGATGCGTGAATAGTCGGTTTTGCGATCGTCTCGAGACCACTTTAGATGAAGGATCGATTATTTATCGAAGCTTTAGAAATGATTGAGCCTAACTAAGTCTAAGACCTGTTAGGCCTTGCAAGTTGTATAGGGTATTAATATTTGAACTTGTGTAGTTTCTAGAACAATGTTGTATTGCTAGTAAATAATTTATGGTGGTCGTTATTATATAGGCTACTGAACGTGTAAAATTTTGAAGAGATATTAACAGGTATATGTTCAGTATAGATATTTTTCGTAAGCTTGGTTAATCTAGACGTTGTAATATGTTTGACCAAGAAAGTCAGTAATACTCAGTAATACATAATTATTCGAATATCTACTATATAGTGAGCAATAATATCAATTATAATAATATCAATGTCAGTGCCGCTCAGGGACAAGATATTAGAGGTAGTTAGATTCATTTTGAACAGATAAAATACTTTTTGGAATCATTTCTGATATCAAAGTAACCAAAGAGTAATTAAGTAAACATCATTGTGACATTAAACCAACATTGAATTTATATAGGAATTTCAAAATGCAATTTAGTTGGGATATTTTGATAGTTTGTTCAATTTCCTGAATACCAAAATAAATAATTTAACTAGGATTTACAGTGTTAAATGATATTGAATTACTCAGTAGGATGAAGTCTATGATCTATAACAATTACAGAAAAATGTATTAATAGTTTAGCACTCTGTGACAGGACATTTTTTAATAGTGAGAAGCCTCTTCAGGGATTAGACCATTTCAACTGAGTGCATTCGTTTAATGTTTCCATAATATAAATAAAATCATGGCCGCTGTGGAAACTGGAGGTGGAGAACAATTTGATTTTGATACCAGCAGTCTTTTATCTTTAACTACAGGAGTGAAATATGAAGACCCAAGGTTTCATCTAAATTTAGTTCAGAAGGTAACTGTACAGTTTATTCGTAATGAAAACTCTTCGATGCCTTTTTTATACCACGACTGTGACAAGAAAAGCACACGGCCCACCTGATGGTAAGCGGTTACCGTGGCCTATGAACGCTTGCAACATTTGGGGTATTTATTACATGTGCCTAGCCGAATGGTGTCTGGTACTTCGTCTGCCATGGAATTCTCAACTTACCAGTACCTGTGTAATCCATTTTCTATACGTTTATACTACAAGTATGTCACTGCGTTCTTATGTGACTGCATGCCTCAAAATCTTCAACGACCAGTAGCCGTACTGCTAAACTATGACCCTGCTTTATATCAGGGAGTTTATCATCATTGATGCTTAGCAAGCGACGGATCCTAAGCAAAAATAGGCAAAACTTTATTGTTTCGGCATACATCACTACGTAGTATAAAACAAAGTCGCTATCCGCCGTCTGTCTATACCTATGTATGCTTAGATCTTTAACACTACGGCAACGGATTTCGATGCGATTTTTTTTAATGGATAGAGTGATTCTTAAGGAAGGTTTATACAATATGTAATATATCATATTGCACTCGTACGAAGCCGGGACGGGTCGCTAGTTACTTCATAAAACAAAGTCCAGAGAATACATATTGTATTTAATATAATGATTATATATTATCTCCCAGAAAGAATTACCTTCGGAACGTCCAATCATACCTTCAACAAAATTCGAGAGACTGACTTTCTTTAGAGGGTATACGTCATCGCAGTCCAAAACAGAGATAGTTGCTTCTCACCATGCCGAGTTAAATAGGTAATTAATATTACGATGCATTTTATTAAATTTAGAAAAAATGTTACTATTTATAGAGATGTATAATCAGGTCCCTTGAATTTAGCGTGACTGTATTCTTAATTCATTTTAAACTACTTTTAGTCAGTAAATCGGAATTTATGTAATTGAATTACGTGTCATAGTAGCACTATCAAGATAACCAATTTTCAAAAGTTCTTGGAAATATCTTGAAGTCTGGACTTGTGCATAATACATTACTATTGGCTCAGCCCCCATTATTATAGATTCTAGAGGTATAACATTATTGATAAACATTTTACCTCTAGTGTTACATTTAACAGGTAACTGCATGAAAAGCATTTTGTTACAGTTTTCTTTGGTTTTACGCCTTCAACGTGTTCTTCAAGAGCTTACCTCATGGATTCGTTCACTTTTTCCTTGCATCCTATGCACCGGAGGAGCACAGTTTTATCGCTAAAATGGTGCCATTCTCCATAGGTATGTAAAGTGTTACTGTTTTGTATCTAAGCGGGGGTAGGAACGGGGTGGTTTTTAGTCAGTAAGAGTCTAGTCTACTACACTTTCTTGTCTCACCCAAGGCGGGAGAAAACATTGCATGACCTCCCAAATTAATTGGTATAGAAAAAATAAACCTATATAGTTGCAAAATGACTTGGGTCAAATTCGGAATACATGTCGTTGAGTGAATGAGAATAACCTTGAGTGCAACTGGCGAATAAAATGTTTCGGATTTGATAAGGTTGACTGCCTCGTTGGCCGAGTGGTCGCGAGTGCGATTGCCGGGCAAGGGGTCTCGGGTTCGATTCCTGGGTCGGGCAAAGTATTACTGGGTTTTTTAAAAATTCTCAGTAGTAGCACGGAGTCTGGAAATGTGCCCGGTATATGGCAATAGGCTCACCCCCTATTACATGGGACTCATAACATAAATAGTGAAAAGTGGGTGTTACTTCTGTGTGCACCTCTGCCTACCCCTTCGGGGATAAAAGGCGTGATGTTATGATGTTATGGATTTGATAAGGTTGGGATGCAAGCTAACGATTTTTGATTTTTCTTTATTTTAAATTTATTACATGGGACTTAAAACATAACTAGTGAAAAGTAGGTATCGTTTGTCTTCAGGGATTAAAAGGAAAATACGTTTTCGTTTTCTTCACTAAATTAATTATGTTACAGGTTTAAAGTATTTGTTCATTATAACTGGATTCTTGGAACTCATGCTGGCTGTAGACGTACTGGTTTTGATGTTTCACTACACTACTTTCGGGATTATTGCGAAAAATCCATGGAACAGGTATCTACAAGTTATTATTTCTGTCAATATTATACTTCGAAAAATTGATGTACCTAAGTAGTGGTTGAAAGACTGGTGAGCTTCAAAGTCTCTGTCACTTCAAAATCATTCCATTGGTAGGTCCAAAGTTTGGAACTCGTCAACTTGTTTTTGTATTGATTTTGAACTCTCTCCTCTCTCTGATAGGAGATAGCTTTTCATGAGACTGATAATTGGTAAATAGTGGTTTGGATATGACATCTGTGTAATTCTATTTTCTCTTTCAGTGGTTTAAAAGTTCTGATATGTTGTAATGTTATGTCTTAATTTTCAGATGCTTGAATGCCACATACATTGATCCACGAACGTCTCTAAGAGTGTATTGCTATGAAATTAAAGATTTTACTCAAAAGTTTATGAATAAAACTCATAAATATTCCGGATATTACTTTGTTGACTCGGACACAAGTGAATATTTTCAAGTAGCCCAAATCGAATACTATAAGTAAGTTTTATATCAATCAACAGACCATGAATGTCTAGATATATTTTCCTCTATAACTACAAGTATTTAATTATAGATTTTCTATAATTGTGTTGTGTTTGCTATAATCTCCATACTTAATTAACTAAAAATCGGGGGTTACTCACGTGAATATACTGAGAAAAGCTCTACTAGTTTCGAACCACAGAGGGGTTCTTCCTTATGAGCAGCGTGCGCGGTCGCGGCGATGTCGCGCAACCTACTGGCTAGCGTTGGCGCTCGCATCGGTGTTGCTACTTGCGCATCTAGCCCAACGCGCCCTCTGTCGGACACCACGAGCGTTTGCTTCCAACTCAGGCGGCGGCGCGCTGGACGGTGTTGATGCGCACAATCAAGCAACCTTTAAATAGTGCAGAGATGAATGTAGCAGATGAACAAGTAACTTATACAGTGTGTTAGGTTAAACGAGGGACTTATTGAGGGAGGGTATTCAGTATTCGATTCTCGTCCCGAATATGTAAAAAACCTATAACCAAAATTTTTGAAGTAATTGTCCAATAAAATAAATCATCTTGAACACTGAGCGCCCAACAAGTGAACTTGTAAACAGAAACAGTACTTACATAAAGTAAGTCGCGTTGCAAAACATGCGCCGATCTTGCCGAAAAGGATAGAGTGCGCTTAAGCCCGCTAAGCCGTAACCCGTAAGCGTAAGCGGAAGCGTTTTTATGGTTCTGTCTGTTATTTATTAGTGTTTTCGTTTCGTTTATATGTTTGTTAGGTTCATGTGAGTATACACTATTATGGGTTTGAATATGTCCCTCGTTTAACCTAACATACTGTATAAACCAGCAATGTACATAGTATAATAACCTTGATATCATAATATTGTCACATGCCATTGAGGCACATCATCATTACTATTATTTATTTCAGACAGCAAGTCTATAAAATTAGTACTGATTGGAATATAACCATTTTTGTGTTATTATGGCTTGCCGTGCAAGGTTTGCAGATGTACGCCTGGAGGAAAAGTTTTTGGAAGGTAATACATAAATATTACTAAAAGGTCGGGTCAACATATAGACTGTATATGATCAAACTGTTACCTACGTGGGAGGAGCTGTGAAGTACTAACTAAAGTCACTATTCCCCTCGGATGAAATCGTGGGTACATCTAGTATAATGTACTTAGTAGACTAAAAATTATTTCCTATGTTTTTCAGTATAAAATTAAACCTTAGTTCCAATTTTAGGTTCTGAACTACAGCCAGTGGGGAATCAATTGTGTCGATATATGTGTCTTTTTGTACCTGACAGTGGCACATTACCAAGTGACCCATAAAGATGAATACTTTTCCACACATGATTGTCAAAGTCCTAGCCTTGGTTTTACATTTTTGGTAAGACATCTTTAGTCACTATTACGAATTTCTACTTGGAGGCCGCAAACTTATTCATGTATAATGAAGGCTTATTGGACGATTCGCACGAATTTAACTCGCACTAAACGTGCGAATCGACTCCTTTAAAACATATTATTTTTTCTGTAGTCGATTCGCACGAATTACATTTATTGGCGTGCGAATCGACACCCTCACAAATATGTAGTAGGCTATTCGCACACATTCCGTTTTAAGGTTTAAAAAAATAAAAGTACAGTCGTATTCAGCCATCACTGAAATAAAAATAAACAATAATGGAAGTTTAAACAGCAGATATTTACTTGACAGTGGTGTTACAGTCTGGAGGTGCGTCAATAGACAACGTTGTAAAGCACTCTTACGTACAAATAATGATCTCCTGTTAGCAAAAGAATAACCTCATTCATGCCAACCAAGCGTCATAGAATGAAATGAAGTATCAATTAGACAAATGCATTAAACGATCGGAGAAAGAGCTCATAACTATACCAAAAATGTATAGTGAAATGGTTTCGGACTTGCATAATGTTGGATGTGATCTCATACAAAAAGTTCCTGATTTTAAAAATATTAAAAAAAAGTCTCTATCGACACAGAAACATATCACTACAGATAAAAAAATTGAGATTTAAAAAGATACAGATGTTATTATTCCTCCATGTTACGAAGACGTGAAGGTTGCTGATTATGGATATAAGAAAACAATTACACTTTTTGCAAACCAAAATGTTACAAAGTATATTGAAATAGCAGAAAGCGTTTTCTGCGATGGGACGTTCAAAAGCTGCGTACCACTACCACCATTTTTGCAAGTATACACGTTACATATAGATATTGTTGATTATAGAGGTAGATTGTGTTTTGATTTTCTATCTATTACGAGTCAAACATATTTGACCTTACTACCTCTGTGCTCAAGTGTACTTTATCTTAACTGCATTTCATAAAAAAACAATATGTGTGTGAATAGCCTACTACATATTTGTGAGGGTGTCGATTCGCACACCAATAAATGTAATTCGTGCGAATCGACTACAGAAAAAATAATATGTTTTAAAGGAGTCGTTTCGCACGTTTCGTTCGAGTTAAATTTGTGCGAATCGTCCAATAAGCCATAATGAAACCTGTCTTATTGGCCTTTTTTGTCATTGGTAATGCCTACCTCATTGGCCGAGTGGTCGCAAGTGCGACTGCTGTGTAATGGGTCTCGGGTTCGATTCCCGGGTCGGGCAAAGTATTACTGGGTTTTTTTAATTCTCAGTAGTAGCACGGTGTCTGGAAATGTGCCCGGTATATGGCAAAAGGCACAACCCCTATTACATGGGACTAGTAAAATAAATAGTGAAAAGTGGGTGTTACATTGTATAGTGACATCAAGTGCCGTAATGTGCACCTCTGCTTGCCCCTTCGGGGATAAAAGGCGTGATGTTATGTTATGTTATGAAACTTGTACAAAAGCATCACTAGACCTGAAACTATCTCATAGTAACAAAGAACGTAATCATCAGCCTTCCATTTTTACTCAAGTTATATTATCGATACGAAACTTCTGATAAAAAATTTAATATGAGCTCAGGTTTCATGAAGTTTCCATCGACATGTAGAGGTATATAAATAATATGTACGAGAGAAATTTAAATAAACTTTAATCTTAAGTAAATCTGGAACATTACAGGCGGCTGACCTTGAAATGCTTGCTGAGTCAATCACAGCGCCCTCAGTAGTTCATATATTAGCAGCTAGAAGCGAGCAAAAGGTAAAAAAACTTATCTGATTGATCAATTTGATCTTGGCTTCTTGTCACATTGTCGCACACGCTCATCTAAAAACGAAGTGAGGCTGCTTTATAAAATAAAATAAAGATTACCGATTAAATTACGAAATATTTGATAGGCTAACATAACAGGGACTTATTTGATTGTGCCATATCATACATTAATTATATTCTTTAAATACAAAATTGTCTCAACTATCAATGGGATAGCAGTGGCAGTTGAACTTCAAGTGAAACAAATCTTGTATTTCTTGAGCTACAGCCATCACCAAGCATATTTGTCAACTGACGTAGCTCTTATTTAATATATTATTGTCTCCTTTTATAAACGCTCGTCTAAAGCATCTTCTATCGACCACCTGGTACATTGTGGAGCTATGATTTAATATAAATATTTCAGATTAATCCAGCGCAAGACAGCACTGCAATGGTAATATCAAATGCATTAATATACATCTTCAAAGGCTTGCTTAGCGTGAAAGTAAAAATTAACTGTGAGGATGTAATTAATACCTACTTGCCACCCATGACGTTCAGTAAGTGTATACTTGTGTTTTTTTCATGAAATATACGGCTAAACGAGTAGACGGTGATCCGTCTGTTCGCTCAGGTGATCCTGATGATAAGCAACCGGCGCGGCCCACGGACACCCGCAACACCAGAGGTGTTACAATTGCGTTAACACCGGCCTTTTGGGGATTAGGAATTTGAGGATTGTTTGGAGTTCGGGGAGATTGGGGCGGGGGGTAATTGGGTCTCCGGTAATCGGTCTCACGCCGAAACACTATTGTTTCCTATCGGTTTTTGGTGAGGCCGTGATATTACTCCGATCGAACTGGCCCATTCGTGCCGAAGCGTGGTTCTCCCACGCTTGGAGTATTCCTAAAGCGATACCGGTAAAAACATTACTTGTCTCTTGGAAGATTATTTCAATATTTAAACACAACAGTGTTTGGAACAAGCAAATTGGTTTAAACAGAATATTGACTGACAGACTGACATTTTTATTTTTTTGTTTGACGTTCAAAAATGCCTTCTTGGTATTTGATCCTTCGTAATTTTAAAAAGATCTAGAGAAGGCTTACTATGAAGTTAGAATTAGAAGGATTAAGTTTAGTGTATCACGATGGAGAACTTTTCCATACACAGGATATCAAGTCAAGTAAAGTTTAGTGTAAGTACTTAAAAATTTTGGTTCCAGATGAACACAGTTGGTTCTACCTGTGGCCGATGTTATTCCAACAGTTCTATTTGGGCGACATATTCAGTGTTCTTTACACCGTATTCAATATGGTTACCGATATATGTATTATTGTAAGTAACAACATTTATATATAGAGGTATATTAACTACTTCTTCAAGGATGCACAAAATATTAATTATGATCTCATTACTTTTGAAATCTTCCATTCATTAATGTTGTTCGTATTTCTGACTGAACCAAAATTGTTTATAATTTTAAAGCCTTTATAATAATGATAACAAAATATTTTGAAGTCGTTTATTGTTGAGAAGAATCGAATGGCTATAGAGGTGGAATGCTCTACCTATAGGATTTTTGTTAACAAAACCTCACGTAAATGTAAAATGCATAATATATTTCAGATGGTGACAAATCTATGCGTCATTGAAACAATTGTCTATGAGTGGCCCAAATTCAAGCGATGGAGTGCTACTATTGTAATTTCCATTACTGGAATTATCATGTACTGCATCACGGCTATTGATGTAATTGCACGACTTTATTAACTTAATGTCGTTGAGCCATGCTTTATCATGATTGAGCTGGGTCATCCGGAGTGATACCAAATTCTTGTAAAAGTACTGTTACACAAGCTAATTTCAAGTACGAAAGAAAGCATGTTTCAATCGAATATGTGTCATTTAATAGTATATGTTCCGGAATTTTGTTTCAAATTAACATGATCTTCTCAGACATGTTTGCACATTGACAAGCGTTCAATCTCTGGATATCTTTGAGCATGCACAATAGAATACCTTTTAGCATGCTATTTTAGAACATGTATAAAAGTACACTATTTTTTAAGAAGGGAAAATCATCGAATGACTTTTCCCACCTGGGAGAGGCGGAAGGGAATGTCAGACTCTTACTGACTAAAAACAACCCCGTTCCTTTTCCTGCCCCTCGAGGCAGAGCCCCGGTAACGCGTTAGGTTCTCCGCGACATAAAAGTACACTTAGGGACGTGTTATCACTTCGGGGTAATAGTGCTGAAGTATTTTTTTTATGGCATATAAAGTAAACGAACAGACGGATCACCTGATGGTAAGCAATCGGCGTCGCCCATGGACACCTGGAACACCAGAGGCGTTACAAGTGCGTTACCGGCCTTTTGGGGATCAGGAGTTTGAGGATCGTTGGGGATTCAGGAATTGGAGAGATTGGGGAATGGGAGGGTAATTGGGCCTCCGGTAACCTCACTCACACGACGAAACAGTCACGTTCACGTCAGTTTTCTGTGAGGCCGTGGTATCACTCCGGTCGAGCCGGCCCATTCGTGCCGAAGTATATGGCTCTCTCACACTTTATTATGATTGTGCACACATAGTATGACTCAGATTGTAAACTCAAAACCCTATATTTTCTGTTTTATGTTATGTTACAGACTCGAGCTATTCTGTGGGTTTACGCAAAAGGTATAGCGACTGTTGGTGAAATAGTATTCCTATATCTGTGGTATCCAGTAGGAAGACTTATAGACGATTTCACCTTTCACTACGGTACCCCGCCAACTCAACTGAGAATATTGAGCTTACGGCTTGTACCCATTTATTATATTGTACGTTGATTATCTCTGACCCATATTTAAGTATATTTACCACTATTTGGTATATTGTTAAAAAATGAACTCATAATACTTCATAGTCAAATTCCCTTCTTTATTTGTGTCAACTGCGGCTTCCAAGCTAAAAGCCTTTATTTAAATTTTTGGACTAGACAAGGTAGATTTTGTTATCACCTTTTAAACCTTTCTTAGACTTCCACCTTCCACAAAAATTTGAAGACCAAAATTAGCCAAATCGGTTCAGCTGGTCTATTTTTAGCAAGACAAAAGTTAGACACAACAACAAAAGTTAAAAATATGCAGGTTTCAGAAATAGGTATTGATAATGCTACGCCTAGACAAACTTAGCATACCCTATGTAGTCGGGATATATTCAGATAAAGATAACGTGACTTTGAAAAATTTTGGAGACGCCTATATCGAGTAATAGACAAACAGGGGTTGCTGATAATGGTTTTTTTTTCAGTTCAAAGTGTATGTAATGTTCAGTTCTTTATGGAATGTAATGTACAAATCAACGGTTGGACAAGAGTGTTCACATTACGTATGGTCATGGTCCTTGATGGTACTGCCCATAATCATAGGGATGCTGTTCACAGTTTACAATTATCTCGTTAAACATAGAACGGTAATGTATTTGTGTATATTTTAATAGGAATCGTTGTTTAATATTAACTAAATTGGACTAAAAGAGAAAATTATTGACTAATAATCGTGGGTTACTTACGTGAATATACTGAGAAAAGCTTTATTAGGTTTAAACCATAGAGAGGCTTTTCCTCATGAGCAGGGTACTCATTCGTGGCGATATCACGCGTCTGCTACTCAGCAAAATAGATTCATTGCATGAGCATTGATTTACGTGAATAACTCGCGATTATTAGTTAACTTAGTATGTGGGTGTTTCTTCAAAAAATTGTAACATTTATTTAACAAATCATTATCCTCCCGCGTTGTTAAGCATCGCAGTAACTTATTAGCATCTGTATTTTATTGGATTGGGTGAGAGCAGTGACATGGCTCAATTTCTTGAAACTAAACTTTGTATTTTAATCAGCAGAATTGTTAACTTTGGCTTAAGGATAATGACGCCATTAATTTTTGTTTTTTTTTTTTGTAGAATCACCCATGTCTCACGATAAAATTTTATAAAAACAATTTTTTTGATCTTTATTTAATGCTTTTCGTTTTCATACTAATAAATGCTTTTGTAGCAAATATTTATACCGATCAAAATATCTTAATTTATCTATATTTTTAGACATGGAACCTCATTATGCGTCCAGTACCGAAATGGGGGCCACGTGATTTTACTATCAGACAGTTAAGAAAGCAATTCGATTCGAGATACGTAAGTCGTGTATATTTGTTTCTAGTATACGGCTTGAAACTAGTCGAGTTATTCGTCAAACAGTTACATGGTTAAGCCGAAAAATATACAAACATAACATCACGCCTTTTATCCCTGAAGGGGTAGGCAGAGGTGCACATTATGCCACTGTAAAATGTAACACCCACTTTTCACTATGTATGTTATGAGTCCTATGTAATAGGGGATGACCCTATTGCCATATACCGGGCACAATTCCAGACTACTACTGACGTACCAAACCCAGTAATACTTTACCCGACCTGGGAATCGAACCCGAAACCCCTTGCCGCCAGTCGCACTTGCGACCACTAGGCCAATGAGGCAGCCGAAAAATATAATAAATAATTTTGTATGTCTAACAAAAGTTATGAAATAAATAGCAGATGTTTTTGATCATTTCAAACGTTTATTTGACACACGTTAAATTAGCTCTCGTTCGAATGGGGCCTAACGCTCGAATATTGAAAGACTACTCAATCTTAAGTTTTGTTTTAATATAGTGCCATCACTGTCAGTTACGGTTAAGCGCGGTAGCTGGGCAACTGGCTGCCACGCAACGTGTCGCGTGTTCGATTCCCGCCCGGAGCAACTCTTAGTGTGATCCACAAATTGTTGTTCCGAGTCTGGGTGTTATTATATGTATGTGAAATTGTATGTTTGTAAATGCACCCACGATACAGGAGAAAATACTAGTGTGGGGTAACCTTTAAAAAAAAGAAATTGTAGTGACAGAACTATATTTAAGCGCGACTTACATAATGAGTATTGCAGCGTAAATTATTTATTTTTCTTTCAGTTTATTGCTTCAGATGTTCCTAGACTATTGAGTCATTATCTCTTATCAAAAAGAGAGACCAAAGTTTATAAAGTAGATGTTCGTTACGACGTCCAGAGAAGGTTTATGGTCAATAAAGCAGTCGGTTTTGGAATAACATCTATGTCAGATAAACAAAGATCTCAAACGAACAAAATATCTTGACGATACTATATTAGGTACTGTTATTGCATATTTCAAATGCTTACTTACAATTTTAATTTTTTAATACTTCGCAGCTGGCTTGAAAGTTATTTTAATTGTAAATTATTAATTTTTATGTGAGTTTCTAGGCGGTTTTTTAGGTGTTTCAATGCAAGCAATAAGGTATCGATAATTGTGTACCCCGATGAACTTAAATTATTTATAGTTACTATTTATTCATTAAGTTATTATTTATTCATTAAGTTATTATTTATTCATTAAGTTATTATTTATTCATTTGGTTTTTTAATAAGTGAAAGTAACATAAGTACATAAGTTTTATTTCTTTCGAACAAAAAAATTAGTGTCAATTAAGTTGTTTTTTTGTTAAACTACCTCTATATTAGATTTAATATAAACATGACATTAAAATTAAGGTCTGCATGGAGTTGTCTTTTATTTTTTCTACTGATTTAAGCCGTGCGTTGCGTTAGGCGTGTTTACAGCGGGTCGTCCGTCGCACCCTGATCTATGAGAATACATGAAACAGCAAGCCACGCAAGCGCCCGCGCCGTGCGCACGCCTAACGCAGCGCATGGCCTTACCTTTCATTATTTTAGAAAGGTTAACGTTCATGATTATCTATCTTATCAACCTCATTGTAATATCTTCTTCTGCTGAACATAACTAGCTAACTAACTAATGGACATTTTGGAGGGTCGTCATCATCGCAGACTTCTTTCGACAGTAGTCAACACAATGATAACCATTCAATGTGGAATTTTAAAAAAGCAAACCTTTGTCAACTGTATCATGATTTACAATTGATGAATTGGGATTTGATTTATGACACACACGGTTCAAACTTAGCATTAAATTATTTTTATGACATAGTTAACAATTGTATTAATTTATGCGTTCCTAGGAAAAATGCCAGTAAATCGTGGTGTAAATGGCAGTAAAATGGTACACGTCGGATATAATAAAAGATATTAGTACAAAATGGAGACATCACAAACTATTTAAAATTACGTCATCTTTAAGTGATTACGAAACGTTTTCTCGTAACCGGTCAATAGTGAAACGTAAAATATCAGCTGCATATCAGGAGTATCAACATAAGTTGCAAATAAATTTTAAGGACGATCCAAGGTCATTTGTTCGAACTAAACAAATGCGTAGGCATAAACCCAAGATAACCAAGGACAGTTTAGTGATTACGGAGGAAGAATCTGCGGAATGTTTTGCTACATATTTCCACTCGGTATATAGTAAAAAGCGACCGGCGCTTGATACTCATGCGGCGGAGCGAGCTGCGAGAGGTGGTTGCGCAGGTGCGGACTCTGCACGCGTACACATTGACTATCTTACCAGGAGAGATTTATGTACGGCTTTTCAGCGACTTAAGCCTAAGTACTCAGTGGGTCCAGATGGAATACCACCATTCGTAGTGAAAGACTGTAGTTCTGTTTTTCTGAAACCGTTGCTACACATTTTTAATTTGTGTTTGAGTGAAGGCCGCTATCCGGATTGCTGGAAAATAACACGAGTAATTCCGGTTCCAAAGGGAAGTCAAGGGTCAGATATCGAAGGATATCGCCCGGTAGCAGTGTTGTCGGTCTTTGCTAAGATTTTTGAGTCTATTTTACAAAAACGGATTTACTCACAGGTTGGTCAAACATTTTCCGAGGCTCAACACGGTTTCCGGGTGGCACGTGGGACGGGGAGTAACCTTCTCTCTTTTATGTCATACGTGACGCCAGCTGTAGACGCCGGTGGGCAGGTAGACGTCGCTTATTTTGATTTCAGGAAAGCATTTGATACAGTAAACAACGATATTTTACTTGCGAAATTGTTCAAAATAGGTTTCACGCCTCATTTGCTTAAAAGAGCAAATGAGGCAAGCTGCAAGCTATCTGGGAGATCGTCGCCAGTTTGTGGAGTACGCAGGGCGAAGGTCTAAACCGTATTATACATACTCGGGCGTCAGTCAAGGGAGTAATCTTGGTCCACTGGAGTTTTTAATTATGGTTAATGATCTCCCTGAGGTCGTGCGCAGTGCGCGGTGCTTGCTATTCGCGGATGACCTAAAGGTCTTTCTGCAGGTCGAGGACTCCGTGGGCTGTGCTCGGCTTCAGCGAGATCTTGATCAAGTAGTACAATGGAGCCAGGATAATGAGCTGAATTTTAACGTGGCCAAATGTTGTGTGATGTCGTACACTCGCGCCCGCTCCTCAATTTGCTATCAGTATCAAATAGATGGTGCAATAATGCCACGTGTCTCAAACGTCCGAGATCTAGGGGTTCACATGGTGACCGAGCTAACCTTTCGCAAACACGTCACGGATCTATGTAGCAAATCTTTTAGACATGAGACAGGGTCATGATTTTAAAAATATAGCGGTACTTAAAATTCTATATAATGCATTGGTTAGAAGCCATCTTGAAACTTGTGCTATTATTTGGAATCCACATGAGGACAAATACATTAAGAAGTTGGAAAAAATACAGAACAAGTTCACAAGATTTTTGTATTTGAAATTGTATGGGATTTATCCATTTTTCCCATTGATGTACCCAAGTTTATTCGTCCTGGGGACAGTTGGGTACAATACACTAGAAGTGCGGAGAGATGTGGCGCTAGTTAAATATATCGCCAGGGTACTACGAGGATTGGTCCATCACCCGGAAGTGTTGGAGATGTTGGGATTGCGTGTCCCAGACGGATACGTGGGGGCTCGTCGACGCCCCGCCCTTTTGGAGGTGCCAAGGGCTAGGACTAATCTTCTTAAATATGCTCCTATTTCGCGTGCTATTCGGATTATAAATGTGTACCGGAGCATGATTTGTTCCACAACCTACTAAGGTTTATTGAAGCAGTATAAAGGCATATTGAATATCACCAAATTGAGTAATTGGGTCTATATGGTTATAATATGTATGTCATACTGAGAGTATGTAACTCTTATAAGTCTAATAATTAAGGTGAAATTTTTATTAATCAAGTTACGTGTTAGACTTAAATGTGTCAGGAAATGTGATATTGCATTGGAATAAACTGTAAGATGTCATATTGTAAGGTGTTGTAATAATAAATAAAATAAATAAATAAATAAAAAAAACTAATACATATTCTTCACAAACTGTTTGTTACAATAGTTATCATTTCACCTTGTCATTACAATACCAAGGACGTTAAAAAAGGCGTACACAATCCCTTGAAACAACGACTGTGGCGCCTGGCTACTATAGACTTACATGCAGAACATTCACACATTGATACGAAGGACATCTGCCATTTTCTTAAGTCTGCTAACGTGGTGGTAACTTATTATACACGCACACACACACACACACGTAAAAAAACTTTTTTTGATCGGGACAAGCCTGCCACAACCTCCCAAAACCGCTGCAACTCCTGTAAGCCAGGATCTACAGTAGGTACAACCATGAAAACCCAGAACACGGAAGTCCGGCGCGTCACAGGGACATGAATAACTATCTTAGTTCCCGCAACGAAGTGAAACAGAAGATATTATAAGAGGAGAAGAAAAATAAATTGTGCTTCAAATATTTCTTCAAGCGTTATTATATTATCCGCTTTTTTTCCAACATCCTTGCACAATACTCTCTGCCAAAAAAATCTGCCATTAAATTGTCATTCTGACAATTTTAACATAGACAGTAAATCAATATTTTATATTCAGTATTTTACAATTATTTTATAGCATTATTACAATTCCATATTGTTGATTAAATGTACGGTTCCTAGGGTAAGTACTAAGGTTCAAATTATGTATTATTTACGATAGAAACAAAAGAAATGTATTGGTTGTATTAAACTGTGAATTGACTTTTCGAAATTATTACTGCTTTGGTGATTGAATTACTATTATCCTGCTGAGGAAGGGGTATTCCTGTGTCGGGTAAAAATATTATTACGTTACACCTGTTGATACATAGGACTTATAAATACATACATACATACATAACTTCACGCCTGTCTCCCATGGGGGTAGGCAGAGACTAAGGAACGCCAATTACTACGATTCTTACATACCTCTTTCGCTTCATTAACAGTCATCAATCAATATATTAGAGAAGGGCCAAATTAAAAGTACCCTTAACCGACGAGCATGCATGTAAAGACTTATAAATATATAGTAAAAAACTATAACCGACGAGCATATATGAAAAGATTGATGATTGTTGATGAAGCGAAAGAGATATGTAGGAATCGTAGCAATGCGCGTGAGAGAACGAACCTCCTCACGACCCGGCCGTCTCGCGAGAGACACTCCGTGCGTTGGGGATCGCGAGACGATCTCCGGCCACCGTAAGCACGGGCCTGCGGACGGCGAGCACGGGTGACTCGCCGCCCGACCAGAACCAGGCCCGAGCGTACGGCGCGTCGCGTTCCGCGCGCGCCTCAAGGAGCCATCAGACCACCACAGATGGGGCCTAACAGGGCCGATGCCGATTCGGAGTCGCGGAGAACCTAACGGGTAACCGGGGCTCCGGCTTGACGTGCAGGAGAAGGAACGGGGTGGTTTTTAGTCAGTAAGAGTCTGACACTCCCTCCCGCCTCACCCAGGCGGGAGAAGTCATTGGATGATTTTCCCCCCTCAAAAAAAAAAAATCGTAGCAATTGACGTTTTATAGTATCTACCTACCCCTATGGGAGACAAGCGTGAAGTTATGTATTTAAGCGCAAGAATGTGGTTTCTATTCAATGTGTGCACCTTGACCTACAGGTATGTGGAATTATCTTCCTAATATTATAAATTCTGCCTCGTTGGCCGAGTGGTCGCAAGTGCGACTGCCGGGCAAGGGGTCTCGGGTTCGATCCCCGGGTCGGGCAAAGTATTACTGGGTTTTAAAAAATTCTCAGTAGTAGCACGGAGTCTGGAATTATGCCAGATATAATTATGGTAATAGGCTCACCCCCTATTTCATGAGACTCATAACACAAATAGTGAAAAGTGGGTGTTACATTATACAGTGGCATAGTGTGCACCTCTGCCTACCCCTTCGGGGATAAAAGGCGTGATGTTATGTTATGTTATATACTATTATAAATTCAAAAGGTTATAATTTTAAAATGGATAAAGGGATCGGTTCGAAATTTGGACCGGGGATAGACTATGGTCTGAATTAATACCTCTACATAGGCTATTTATTATCCCATCGAATACGCAGGAAGAAACTAGTACTTAATATTTCATCTTTCCAGGATTATTTACTTTAAAATCAAAAGAAACTTGCAGAAAGGTATATTCCTATTGTTGAATTTGTCAACAATTTCAAAGTCTTCATCATGGACAGAGATAGTCGTAAGGAGATCGGTACTACTCATGAACGTGAAGCGCCATTGATGACTCCAGATAATCCTAGATTTCATTTGCATTTAGTGGCTAAGGTTTTTGCACAGTTTTTGTTTATCTTTTTTGTTTCACTTTTTTGTGTTTCTTTCTCTCTTGCTCCCTACCCCTCTTTAGCAATGAGTAAATAGTACCACTATAATAAAAAAGTAATGAGGGGACTCGTTTTTGTATGACTTTTAAATAAATTATTTGACATTACTGCCTCGTTGGCCGATTGGTCGCAAGTGCGACTGCCGGGCTCGGGTTCGATTTCCGAGTCCGGCAAAGGACTACAGGATATTTTATAAATTCTCAATAGTAGCACGGAGCCTGGAATTGTGCACGGTATATGACAATATGCTCACCCCCTATTACATGGGACTCATAACATAAATAGTGATATGTGGGTGTTATATTGTACAGTGTCATAATGTATACCTCTGTCTACCCCTTCGGGGATAAAAGGCGTGATGTTATGTTATGTTATTCTCGCTACGCTAGTTAAAATGAGAACCAGAGACTCGACTAGATGGATAGATAATAATATTGGCTTACATCAGAGCTTTACATTACATTTAGCTTGAATGTCAGTACATAAGACACAATAGACAACACATTGAGTCTCGCATGGATCTGTACTCCGGCCATACCGCGGGTACATACATCTTCTCTTAGAACATATATTACTTTATTGATACTAACTAAAAGATTACATTTTGGATCTATTTGTGAGTTATTAAAATTATTACAGACATCTCGGCCTTCAGAACGACCAATAATAAGATCAACAAAATGGGAGCGTCTCTCGTACTACAGGGCCCTGACAGCCACACCATGCAAGACAGAGATAATTGTAATGAAACATGTGGAGTTGAATGTGTAAGTTCAAAATATTTCTAATTTAAAAATAAACACGCCCCAAAACCCGCGGGAAGCGGGGAGCGGGAATATTTTTTCGAGGGGAAGAATCATCCAATAACTTCTACCGCCTGGGGTGAGGCGAAAGGAAGTGTCAAGAGTCTTAACTATTTAAAAATCAACCCGTTCTTACTCCTGATCTTCGAGCCAGTATCTCAGCAATGCGTCAAGTCTTCTGCAGCTGCAGCAGGGTAAAAATACCAGTTACCACACAAGCTTAAGAAGTATCTAAGGACCGTATTAAATGAAACAGGTGAATATATTTCTGCAAATAGGCAAAGCAGCCAAAGGAGGTTCTTTCTTATTTTTTTTACTTTTACATGTCAATTTTTTAAGGGATTAATGATGTCGACATTTCCTAAGTAACGTAGTAAGTCGTGTTTTGTAATTTGGCCTACCAAGATTGAACAAAGATTTGAGTTTACAAATATGATTATGATGACAGGGTATGAAAATTATAAATATAATTAGTCCGTAAGTTAGGTAATGAAAAAATATTAGACACGTATTTTGTTACTTTGTCATATATTATTTATTTAAAGCTTCATGCACAAAATGTACACAAGGTGGACTTAATGCCGCAGGCATTCTCTCCCAGTCTGACCTTTGGGTGATGCAGAGAAGAGTTAATGGTGTGAGCAAGAAGCAAGCAATTACCTATTTAATAGAGCAAATAAAATAGATACACTTACATATATCAGAGATAAACATAAATACTTAAACATAATTATAATATATATACCTACACACGAGTACAACACATTACACATGCATACATACATACATACATAAATACATATAATAAAACAATAGGTACTTAGATAAAACGAATCAAAGTTTAGGAGTGCGGGCTAAAACGTCATTTCTACGTATAAAGTGTTCAAAGAAGTGACGTCACGCGACATATCAAAACAATACATCGTCGAAAATATTCGTTTCTATAAGAAAATAAAAAATACGTGTCTGATGATTTAAAATGAACTACCAGTCGGACATTTAACTCGTCGAGTACCGGTTTTGTAGACACAATTATAGAACAATAGGTTGCGGTCACCGGTGACCGCAACCTATTGTTGTTTGACAGTGTTTGACTATTGGTGTTTGACAGTTTAAATAAAAATTAGGCATAGGTATACCTAATCTATAGATATTTTATTTTGTTTCTCTTACAGGTGCATTTGGTTTTATGTATTGAATGTGTTCTTTATAACATTGCCACATTGCTTCGTCCATTTTTTTATGGCAACTTATGCACCAGAAGAGCATCTCTTTTTGATTAAAATGGTACCCATATGCTTTGGTACGTTGGAGTTAATCTAGAACTATTGTTTGTTATTATAGATTTATGAAAAAAACATCTCTTATAAAATTTCTACACTATAACATAACATATAACATAACAGCACGCTTTTTATCCCCGAAGGGGTAGGCAAAGGTGTACATTATGCCACTATAATGTTTAAGGCTGCAGGCTTAATGTCAATAATCTAAAAGCAAACTTAACTAAAACACAATTAATGCATTTCAAGCAACGCTTACCTTCACCGAACAATTTGAATGTAAATTATAACGCACAAGCCATTAAAGAAACAAATAGTGCAAAATTTCTCGGTTTGCATATTGATGATAAAATTTCTTGGAAACAGCATACTGATCAACTATGCAAACGTATGAGTAAATCAGCTTATGTCCTACATGAACTCGCACATAAAATTAATTGCAATACACTAATAATCGCTTATCATCTGGCTGGTAGCATCTGTTCTTAGGTATGGCATAATATTTTGGGGGAATTCGACCAACAAAATTCTTGTCTTTAGGGCACAGAAAAGGTGCGTCCGGGCTATGTTTGGTTTGAAGGCAACTGACAGCTGTGTACCTTTCTTCAAAAGACACAATCTTATGACCTTGCCATCACTATACATTTATGAAACCGCGGTGTTTGTAAGTTATTATCTGAAGCTTATAATCGGCCACAAAGGGATAAAAGTCGTCTATGTATACCCAGAACGAATACCGCATTAATGCATAAAAGTATCTTTCGTATGGCTCCAGCTATCTATAATAAATTACCAAAAGAGCTAAAACAAGCTAATGTTAATTCTTTTAAAAAATCTTTAAAACAATTACTGTGTCAAAAATGTTATTATAGTGTCTCAGATTTTTTAATGGATAAATTTTGATTTTGATTTTTTGTTGACTTATGTATATATAACGTACTGACTACAATAATCCATTAACTACCTACTTATTGACATCAATTTATTATAATTTATTAAGCATTAAGTAGTCCTCCTCATCTGACTTTTGCCGAACGCTATTGACATGTAATTTATTAGAACACGACAAATTCATATTTACTTATTTAACTAATTAATGGACTTACTGATTTAAACTCTTATACGAGTATTTGTATGCCTAAAATAGGCTGATCATAGCGCACTTTAATCTAAAAATGACCAACCAAATGTACCTATGTATCACAAATGACAATGACCAAATTTGTATGGAGCGTGGTGCCTTTTCATTTTTTCGCGGCAGTTGATCGGATGTGGAAAAACTGATGCAGAATAACATTACAAACAAAAAAATATATGGGGTCTTATATCAAAAACACAGTCCAAACCGAGTTAAATCAGTTCAAAGATGTGAAAATAGTGCTGTAGAGGTATTACCTCTATTATACCTGTCATTTTGTTGATGGTGACCGTACACAACGCATATTTCTTCATTTACTTGTCAGAAATATTTTGTAATAAATGATTATAATCGATTTCAAGGAATGTAATAAAGCTTTTTGTAAACTATTTTGTTATTATTATTTTGTTTTTTTTTGGCCTTATGGCCACGGAACCAGAATAGAGTGAACCATCAACTGGCCACAGCTCAAGTAACAAAAAATATTTCGCTTGATTGGCTAGCGTATTCACTTTATATGTATACGGTTTATGGCCTATGACAGATTTTCATGATCAATTTCCTCTCAGTCGAAAATCCGCAAAATACTTTACTGAGCCCTATCATGAAATGCTATGTTTGTCAGGTGCGGCGTCGGTAGCGGATTGAATAGCGCTGATAACTTTAAAAGTTGACGGTTTTCTTTCTTCAAAAGATTATGATAACTATTAAGTAGATGAGTGTCCCTCCAGGAGTCAATGGCAAAAAAAAATATACTTTATTAGATGTGTGGACGGCTACCACTACTCAACCCACCACTGGTACCACTGCTGACGCTCATGAAGCTTCATGACACAACTCCTAGAAGCATCCGACAAGTTATCGACTGAGAGAAAATAGGTAATAAAATTAGTGCCTGGCAATATGAATATATTGTGGTGTGATATGGTTTTCCTGTGCCCGGAGTACAGTGGCGCGCAATTTGAGGTTAGAAATTGTGACAAAACTATGAATAATTTAAATAAAAAATCGAAGTAAAATGTTTGACTCCAGCTCATTTCAACGCTCATAACTCAGTCCATATATGTGCCCATAGACAATTTCGTTTGTAATGTCATTCTAGATAATATTTTCCATAAATCATCGACTGCCGCCAGAAAAAAGAAAGGCACCAATTTTAATCAATGCCCTTTTCCTGTCGCAAGTCTGCAGGAAGAAATCCCTTAAGGGATATGCAGTACCTATGTACCTCATGTTTGTAATGTGTTGTCCTTTGTAATGTTGTCTGTGTGTACATGAAATGATAAATAAATAAATAAATAAATAAATAAATAAATGTTTCATTTCATTTCATTTTATTTCACATAACATAACATCACGCCTTTTATCCCCGAAAGGGTAGGCAGAGGTGCACATTGCGGCACTTAATGCCACTGTAATGTAACACCCACTTTTCACTATTTATGTTATGAGTCCCATGTAATAGGGGGGTCATTTTATTTCATTTACTATGTAATAGGGGGTGAGCCTATTGCCATATACCGGGCATAATTCCAGACTCCGTGCTATTACTGTGATTTTTTTTAAAACCCACTAATACTTGGCCCTACCCGGGAATCGAACCCGAGACCCCTTGGTCGGTGGTTGCACTTGCGACCACTCGACCAATGAGGCACTTCTACATTATATAATGTTAAATACATGTATTATTTCAGGTTTTAAATATTTATTGGTTATGGCAGGATTTTGTGAGATTCTTCTATGTTTAGACACCGTGATGATGTTGTTTCATTACTTAATGGATGGAATTATTAGGAAAAATCCATGGAATAGGTAAGGCCAATTTAAAATTATCTAATCCACGTAAGAAGAGCGAATTTGTTACCTTCAGTTGGGCACGATTATAGCAGCTAAAGTTTTTGAGCATTCTATTTAAGCCTGATCGATCGATCAAAGAATGGCAATCGTTGTTACGATTAGCTCTCTATTAAACTTTAAGAAATATAATATATTGATTTGTTTAACTCATAGGTGTGATACGAAAACTTACTACGATGCACTTCTAAATGTAACAATTCAATGTTACAATTTACAAGAATTTGCTGAAACATTTAATAATGTTACATTAGGATACGAAAAGTCTTCTTATATGACACCAGACAAGAATTATATACAAATATCACAGATGGACTATTATAGGCATTTATTGTAAGTATATAGCATAGATTTTTTTTAAGGGGGGAAAATCATCGAATGACTGCTCCCGCCTGGGTGAGGCAAGAGGGAGTGTCAGACTCTTACTGACTAAAAACCACCCCGTTCCTTCTCCTGCACGTCGAGCCAGAGCCCCGATAACCCGTTAGGTTCTCCGCGAGTGTAAGGCGCATTGCGTTCCGCGCGCGCCTCAAAGAGCCATCAGACCACTACAGATGGGGCCCAACAAGGCCGATGCGGATTTGGAGTCGCGTTAGTCAGTAAGAGTCTGACACTCCCTCCCAGGCGGAAACAGACATTCTATGATTTCCCCCCCTTAAGATCCTTAAAAAAAATAGCATAGGTAATATTGTATAGAATGCAGAGTTACAAAATACTTATTTAAAGCATAGTGTAGTTAGAAGAGGCGTTTGGTCAGTAGAAGTCACTTCTATGATGTTGAATTTGATGTTGTTATTTTAGCAAGTTTGAAGTTTAAAAAACCAACTACGTTTGAAAAACCAACTTCAAAAACTAAAAACAAACGAAAAGTAAAAACTAAAAAGCAAAAAATAACCATAATTGGTCATACGTACTTATAACTTACACACCCACTGATAGGTGAGAAATCGGTCATAAAAAAAAACATACAGTCGAATTGAGAACCTCTTTTTAAAGTCGGTTGAAAAATCGGGTATTTCGTGCGTTGACATTGATTTACTGTATTCACAAATATTTTGTTCGCAGGCACTACATGAATGAGCTGGACGTATTCCGAAACGCATCCTACTTTTTCTTTTTATTTCTTGGGATCACTTTGTTTCATCAATTAGTTGAGACAAAAATATTTTGGAAGGTAAGTGTAATAATAATAATAATCTTTATTGTACACCAATTTGAGACAGTATATCCAGGAACAAATAAAGAAAAACAAAGGTACAAAGGCGGCCTTATCGCTAAAAGCGCTATCTACCAGGCAACCTTTGGGTGGATAGAATACTATAGTAGGATATTAAATGAGGTAGTTATAGCTTGGCGTACTGAGGTGCTTATTTATATAATGTAAAAGTGAAAACATTAATAAACAAATTTATTTAGGTACTTCTAATATAGAATTATATACATACATACACACACACACACATACATACATACATACATACATACATTCATATATATAACTACTACTGATTTAATCTCTTATACGAGTATTTGTATGCCTAAAATAGGCTGATCATAGCGCACTTTAATCTAAAAATGACCAACCAAATGTACCTATGTATCACAAATAAATGTTTCATTTCATTTCATTTCATTTCAACATTTTTAGTTCTTTGATCAATTACAATTCAAAATTCAACCCTGAGAGTGTATCTAAGTTGCTCAGTATGTTTTTAAATTATTCTATTACAGTTTCTAAATGGATGTCAGTGGGGAATAAATATCGTTGATCTGATTACTTTCATATACTTGTTAGCACAAAGCAGTGAATTGACAGAAGAACAAAAATTTGTCAATAGAACTTCTGAAGTTAATAAAGGCCCTAGTATATTCAGTTCACAGTTTTGGGTAAGACTTTATACAACACTTACTGTATGTCCTTTTGTTTTCATCTTCGAGCAAGTAAACTGTGTATCAATGTATTATTGAAATTTTCACTTCTTGCAATTTTTAATCAACAACATGAAAATGTAAAAAAAAACGTACCCTATTGTATATGCATATATCCTTTAATAAAATTGTTATGCATTGATATTAATATAGATACTAATTTGATAATAATATTTTGTTGAATACAGTCTGCTGATGTCGATGTTATATCTGAATCTATAACAGCTCCAGCTGTCATTCATGTCTTGAGCGCCAGAAGCACACAGGAGGTATGCTAAAATTAATAATCTTATAATTATTTTGCAAACAATAATAATTTGCAACCTAACCTGACCTATAGAGAAAGATATAAATTAAAATAGAATTTAAGTGTAGGAGAGCCATGCTTCGGCACGAATGAAATGAATGAAACAACGCTTGCATTGTGTTTCGTCGTGTGAGTGAGGTTAGCGGAGGCCCAAAAACCCCCTCTCGCCAGCCTCTCCAATCCCCGAATTCTCCACAATCCTAAAATTCCCAATCCCCAAAAGGTCGGTAACGCACTTGTAACGCCCTGGTGTTTCGAGTGTCCATGGGCGGCACCGATTGCTTACCATCAGGTGATCCGTCTGCTCGTTTACCGGGTTATGAGATTAAAAAAAGAACGTTATTGTTTTTCAGATCTCACCAAGCACAGATACTGCAACCATGGTGATTTCAAATGCACTAATTTACTTGTTCAGAGTAGTGCTATCGAATCGTGTTCGAATATACGTTGAACGTCTGATACTAAAGGAGGTTCATGTAGAAGAGTTTTGTAAGTATTTTTATTCTTACCAAGGACGTTAAAAAAGGCGGACACAGTCTCTTGAAACAACGCAGTCTCTGTTTGTTACAAATAAAAAATGTTATTAATTTTATAGGAGAAAGTGTGTAGTTTGATCATTTGTCTTTTGTATTAACCTAATATTTAGAGCTGAAAGAAGTAAGGAAAGTGCTTCAATAGGAGATCTATTCCAATACCAATATTACCATGAACACGCATACAAAATGACCTATAAAAGATTAAAGTCTTTCCCTGAATTCCGAATAATAATCAAATTACTACTCCTCAAAAGGCCGGTAACGCACTTGTAATGCCTCTGGCTACCACCAGGTGATCCATCTGATCGTTTCCCGAATTTTCCCATTATTAATATAAATCCTGTAACCATGGTGTCTCAGAAACAAAAATATTATGATGATCATAATCACACTTATCGCATTTTCAGACCCAAGAAACTATTTCTTTTTTTGGACTATGTTTTATTCGAACTTCTATCTTGGTAATATATTTACCGTACTATTCATGGGATTTTCTGGACTAATGGAATTCACAATGATTGTAAGTAACTATGTCTTGACATAAGTATAATTACATATCGGTTTTCTTGCTTGTTCTTCTCCATTTGAATCTACATTTTGGAATGAGCACCTAGCGTCACATAGCTTCACTGACGGACTGAGTGACAGACTATTATTCATGTTGTATTTATTGACGTTTAAAAGTACCAAATTATGAGTCAATTGATTGAATGCTTTTTGACCTTTGAGATTGAATATCTTCAATTCTAATATTATTTTCTTATTTCAGGTTGTGACTTATCACTGCTTGATACAAACAGTACGATATGAGTGGCCGAAAATAAGAATATTTGTATTTAAAGGAATTCTCCTAACTGTGGCGTTGTTCATGTTTGTGCTTAGTAGTATTTGGGTAAGAATTGTATAAAATAACGTATCAATCAGTATATTAGATAAGGCCTAAAACGCACTTAAGCAAGCTTAATGAATTTAACGATTCACAATGGGGTACAATTCAAAATTGTAATTGTAATAAATTTATTCATTTACCAATATCTAAATACATCAAGCTCTGTCTCCTGAACTGGGCCTTGCCTGTATCTCAGGAGGAGAGTCAGGAGAAATTACGCGCTGGTATTGAGAATTGAGAAAAACAATAATAATTTGGTGATTATTGTCCAACCGAGAATTGAAACCAAAAAATATTTTATCCTTTTTTTATCCGCATACTGATCCTTATTGCACAATACACATGGAAAGTTACAACTGGCAAAAGTGGGTGTTACTTTTCATACCTAGCAACATTAATTTGTCTCACTTTTTTTTAAGGGGTGAAATCATCGTATGACTGCTCCCGCCTGGGTGAGGCGGGAGGGAGTGTCAGACTCTTACTGACTAAAAACCACCCCGTTCCTTCTCCTGCACGTCAAGCCGGAGCCCCGGTTACCCGTTAGGTTCTCCGCGACTCCGAATCGGCATCGGCCCTATTGGGCCCCATCGCGACGCGCCGTACGCTCGCTACGTAATTTCTCTCACTATGTTCTTTCCAGACTAGAGCGATGCTGTTCGTATATGGTAAAGGCATAGCGACTATGACAGAGTCCATATTTCTCTATTTACTATACCCAGTGGGACGACTGGTCGATGATTACACATTCCATTACGGAGCTCCTCCAACTAAGTTGAGAATTTTAAGTCTGCGCATGGTACCTGTATATTACACGGTTAGTATAATATTTTTTCTACAGATTTCTATGTAGTATCTATGAGAAAAATCTGTATTTTGCTCTAAGAAGTAACTTGGTCAGGTCAATTAATAAAATGATATTTATTTCTGCATATAGGTTACATAGCAACACTTTTACACGTCAACCTTTAAATTACTAGATGAGGCTGACATTTTCTAACTGACTACTCTGAGAACAAACGCCGAAACAAACTCAGAGGTCATTGTTTCTTTTAAAGTCCAGACATATTATATAATGTGCGAGAATCGTGAAAGTCGACTCTGTAGTGAACTTTTGATGGAAGATCGACAACAGTTTAAACGGACCAGGTTCTGATGGCAGCACGCATGTGTCAGTTTCCAATCAGCTCGAGTAACGGAAATCTGTGAACCGACGGCAGAATACAAAACGTCATAAAAACGAAAGGAAGCATTTTTACCGACAGAAACTATACACCAGCATTATCTGAAAAAGATGAATCCTACATCGATACTAATATTACCTCTATAAAGCTGAAGAGTTTGTTTTTTTTGTTTGTTTGTTTGAACGCGCTAATCTCCGAAACTACTGATTCGAATTGAATAATTCTTTTTGTGTTGGATAGTCCATTTATCAAGGAAGGCTATAAGCTATAAAACCTCTCGCTACAACCAATAGGAGCCGAGCAGAGTGTGTGAAACTGCGTGCAAGTAGCTAGTATATTATGAATATGAAACTTTGTATGTTTATTTGTTTTTTCGGTACTCCTTGACGTCAAAACAGCTGATTGGATCAGGATGAAATTTAGGAATTTAGAACAGGGATTACGGTCTGGGATAAGACATAGGCTACTTTTATCCGATGGGACCGCAGATGTAGGCCCGTGGATAGCAGAAGCTAGTATTTTATTGCGACTTCCAAATCTTGCTAACACGCATGGAGACTATGACAAGCTCTCATAACAATATGTGGAAGATACTGAATTAAGACATTTTGTTCCACAGTTCAAATTCTATTTCCTCATGAAAGCAGTATGGAACGTTCTAGAAGACGACAAGTATGGATCGTTAGTGCCACACTACAAATGGTCCTGGTTTATCATGTTGATTCCACTCTTTGTTGGAGTACTGGTTGTTTCGTACAAGTATTTGATAAAACGACATATGGTATGTATGTATTCTTTCCCCTATGATAATCCCTAAGCTCCCGTAAGCATTAGCAGTTGACGTGGTGATCCGTCTACCACTAAAGTATACGGGTTATCATAGTGGTTATATTACGATTGAATATTAAATTGGTAAAGCGGTCAACTACGCGGGCGGCCAACCGGGCGGTTGTCCGCTAGAGCGTAAAGGGCTAAGTTCTGTGATTAGCATCGCAATTTTTTTCATTATATAAATGGGCAAATAACCAGACATGTCACTCGATGGTTGCATCATAAGCAATTAAACTGTCAAACACCAAGCGGTCACCGGTGACCGCAACCTATTGTTCTATAATTGTGTCTACAAAACCGGTACTCGACGAGTTAATAGACGCTCATAGACAATTGCAAACCCAGAGCACTTTTGAGGGGTCGCCGACCTTTTAGGGGGGAAAGGATTGGTAAATATTCCCTGTTTTCTCTTGTTTTAGGATATTTATTATAAATGAATGAGCATAGGTCTAGTCATATAATCAGCAGCTGTAGCCAAATGCCATTTAGCGTTTGTCTACATGTAGAATAGAAAACCAAATTATATGGAATTGACGTAAATTTTGACATTTGTTAGTGTCATCCCCGTAGATTTAGTTTTCTACTCTCTCTGTAGATAAGCGCTAAAATGGCGTTTGGCTAAAGGTACTGGAGACCAATTGATCTACTTCTTCCTCTTTCAGACATGGCAATTTATGTTTCGGCCGATGCCCAAATGGGGACCCAAGGAGTTTTCTGAAAGACAACTTAGGAAGCAGTTCAGTTCCAGATATGTTAGTACTATCATAATATTATTACAGACATAAAATAAATTGTAATATTTCTTAAATATATGGTACGAAAATTAATTTTACACTGTATTGTTAAGGCATGAGTGAAACGGATAAATATCTGTATTTTATTCAATTTGGTATTCGTGTTGTTGACAGCTATGGGCCAGTTATGTGTTCGTGTAATGTACAAAGGCACCATTCTAATTTTAAAATTCCTAACCCCCAAAAGACCAGCAATGCTATGTATGTAACACCTCTGGTGTTTCGATTGCTTTCCATCGGGTGATTCGTCGGCTCCTTTACCAACTTATTATTATTTATTTATTTTCAGCCATGATCGTCCCACTGCAGGGCAAAGGCCTCCCTACCCTCCTTCCACTCCTCTCTATACCTCTATAAAGTCCGTCATCTACCCCGGTCACCGGGGCGAGTGGAACCGGCGAGAGATGTCACGCGGTGTTCCACAGGGTTCGGTTCTGGGGCCGCTCCTGTGGAACATCGGATATGACTGGGTGCTGCGCACCGACCTCCCGAACGGCGTTAGCACGATATGCTACGCCGACGACACGCTGGTGCTAGCGCACGGGAGGTCGCACCAGGCGGCGGCCAACTTAATGGCGACAGCGGTTGCGACAGTCGTTGAGAGAATCCGGCAGTTGGGACTCGAGGTGGCGCTCCACAAGTCCGAGGCCATGTGCTTTCATGGCCGCGGGAACGCGCCACCTCCGGGTGGGTCCCAAATAACGGCGGGAGGAGTTACCATCGGCGTCGAGACGACGATGAAGTACCTAGGACTCGTCCTCGACAGTCGGTGGAACTTCATAGAACACTTCCGACGTTTGGCTCCAAAGTTGGAGAGGACGGGGGCTGCGTTTAAACGCATCCTCCCCAACCTCGGGGGCCAAATGCCTCCTGCCGGAGGTTATACGCCGGGGTCGTGCGGTCCATGGCCCTCTACGGCGCCCCTGTTTGGGCGCCAAACCTGTTGCGGCGTCCCGCTCGGACGCTGCTCATGGCACAGAGGGTCATGGCGATCCGAATGATCCGCGGATACCGCACGATCTCTGGGGAGTCGGCGAACCTCCTTGCCGGATTACCGCCGTGGGATCTGGAGGCGAAGGTGCTCGCGCGCGTGTACAGCATGCGCGCGGAGGCACGTCGCCGGGGAAGTTTCGGGAGGTACCTGTGTCTGATGGGGCGGGAGGAAACGCCCGGGTGTCATCACTGCGAGGACCGCCCTGAGGACACGGTGGAACACACGGTGGGAGAATGCTCTTCGTGGGCTGAGCACCGCCGTGTCCTCAGGGAAGTGATCGGCGATGGCGACCTCTCGCGTCCGGGCCTAGTGCAGGCCATGATGCGGAGCGAGGGGGACTGGGATGCCGTCTCCTCCTTTTGCGAAGCAGTCATGCTAGCTAAGGAGGAGGCGGGACGCATGAGGCAGCGAAGCGCTGCCTACTCGCAACCCAGCCATCGCGAAGGACACACCGGGCGTCGGGGATCGCGAGACGATCTCCGGCCACCGTAAGCGCGGGCCTGCGGACGGCGAGCATGGGTGGCCCCCCGTCCGACCAGAAACAGACCCGAGCGTACGGCGCGTCGCGTTCCGCGCGCGCCTCAAAGAGCCATCAGACCACCACAGATGGGGCCCAATACGGCCGATGCCGATTCGGAGCCGCGGAGAACCTAACGGGTAACCGGGGCTCCGGCTCGACGTGCAGGAGACGGAACGGGGTGGTTTTTAGTCAGTAAGAGTCTGACACTCCCTCCCGCCTCACCCAGGCGGGAGCAGTCATTCGATGATTTTCCGCCCTTAAAAAAAAAAAAAAAAATACCTCTATAAAGCTTTTTGCGGCCAATCCTTGTCATAGATATCTAATTCGTTTACCAACTTATCCTATAAAAATACAACCTAATGAAGAAAGTACATCAATATTTACAACATAGGCTACTCCATCAGTGCTATGCTATATGTTAAACGCTACTGCAGCCTACGAAACTTTTTCAATAGACTTTTAACCTCATTTTATGGTAATAGAGTCTAATTCTTATTTTTAGTACATCAGCTCAGAAGTGCCAAGATTATTAAGTCGTTATCTAATGACGAAGAGGGAATCCAAAGTGTATAAGGTGGATGTTCGCTATGATGTCCAGAGGAGGTCCACAGTCACCAAGGCTGTAGGGTTTGGAGCTATTAATGGTGATAAAAAGAAAATTTAATTTTTAATTATCTTGTATTTAATCTGCTTCCATGAACTGTTACGTGATTTTTTAGTCATAATTCAATTAATTTTATATAATAATTACATAAGTTTTCATTATAAGTATTCATTAGAAATATTTATTTGTAAATTAATTTAGTTTTGAGTAATGCAAAGAATATAAATAAATTGCTACTATTTTGTTTCTTTAATTTGATTTCACAAGATGCAATTACAAAATCTCAAGATTTAAATATTACAGCCTTCTAAATAAATTCTCAGTCGTAACTCAGAGTAGAGTTCAAAACAAACACAGAATTTTTGTACACTGTAACATATAATTTTACACTAAAATTATTCTGTTTTATATTAAACATTTCAGAACAAAACAAACCTTAATAATAACATGTAAAGTTTAAATTAAAAATTAACACAATCATCACCTTCCCACCTAATTCATATTAATGCATACAGGATTTTCACAAGCTCATTCAGGAAATATAAATATTTAGTAGGACCCACTCCACGTGTCCAATGCAAATAAATTCAATTCGGTACAATCGCATTGATACCAATACAATACCAACAATTAAATCTGTTCATTGTGAAATGTGTTGTACAAATGTGTGTTGTATTGTTTACTATTAATGTAAGCTTCAATAGGGTAGTTTCCTAAATTTTATTTTAATGTCCGTCTAGTAGATTTATTTAAATCATTAGATACGTGTTTTTCTTTTCTCAAAACTTATATACTTTCGACAATATTGTGCACGACAGTAATGCTAGGCCGCGAGCCGTCCACAACGTGTTCCGAACTAGTCCGAACCATGTATAAAACAATACAACCATAATAGTAGGTAACTATGTATAAAAGGCAAGTTTTTTTTACAGCATAAGCCAGTAAACGGATCACCTGATGGTAAGTAATCAGCGCCGCCCATGGACACTCGAAACACCAGGGCGTTACAAGTGCGTTACCGGCCTTTTGGGAATTGGAAATTTGAGGATTGTGGAGGATTCGGGGATTCGAGAGACGGGGACTAGGGAGGAGGTAATTGGGCCTCCGGTAACCTCACTGACACGACGAAACACAACGCAAGCGTTGTTTCACGCCGGTTTTCTGTGAGACCGTGGTATTACTCCGGTCGAGCCGGTCCATTCGTGCCGAAGCATGACTCTCGCACAAGTTTAGACCCTAAAAACCCCCCCGTTCTTACTCCTGCACTTCGAGCCGAAACCCCGGAAAACCGTTAAGTCTTCCGCAGCTCCGTATCGGCATCAGCCCTGTTGGACCCCATCTGTGGTGGTCTAGTGTGGGGTAACGTTTTTTTTATAAATAAATCTTAAAATAATTGCCCTAATGTTAAGCTTAATAAAAGAGCATTTACCATAAAAATGTGTAACAAAATCACAATTATAAGATACACAGGTATTCATAAATGTTCACTGTTATTGTAAAGTACATACACTAACTTAATTGCCGACTGCGAAGTGAGATACAGTTGTTATTTTAGCTTTTAGAACGAGAACGATGAACACTTCTGGAGTGGAAATGTTTATAAGTACTTCTAGCCGGTATGAGAGCCTGGTACTTTTTATTTATATTTTGTTTCAATGGCGTGAAATTATGTTTGGTATAATTATCATTTGGTGAGATTTTTCGGAACGACATTCTTACTACGAGTAATTGATTTAATTAGACTAGTCCAATTTTTAATCGACTTTAAAAATTGAGGTTTTTCGTGTTACCTGTACGTATATATGTATGTTTGTGAGCTACTATCTCGTGATTGGCTGAACCAATTTGATGCGGTTTTCAAAAAAGTGTTTTTATGCGTAGGAGAAGATTTTAATAACCATTAGATAACCGACTTCGAAAAGAGAGGGGGTTGAAGTCGGTTTTGTTAAACGAAAAAAACCAAAACTTACTCTTCAATATTAAAAACCAATATATCTTGTAATTTTTGTCAAATCCAGGGAACGACCACGAGACCGCTTGTACGATAGTTACCCTTGGGCAGCGACCAACGAGACGAAATGTTACAACAATTTCATTGCTAAATAAAAAAAAATGTAATTTCAATGCACTAAACGTCTCCGGACCGCCCAAACAGTTGACCTCAAAATCCCAATCTGCGTCGTTCCATTCAAAGGCGTAACATAAACAGTAAAACTCTGATTTCGCAATAAAAAGCACGTAAAGACGAGATTTGTGATGTTCTGTGAATCTTGGTAATTACCCTCATGTAATGGGGTACACTGAAAGAATTACACATTAGGGATAAGGACTAAAAGAATTATGGGGACGAGCGAGCAAAAACTTCTTCTGCATATAGATTAGTTTTTGTTTTCTATCGCGATATTGTGCGCTATTTACATTTTATTAATGACCAGATGATGTTTTTTGTTTAACCTTTTATCTACAATGTAAGACACAATAGAAAACAAATTAGACTGCTTCGTTGGCAGAGTGGTCGCAAGTTCAAGGAGCCTCGATTTCGATTCCCGGGTCGGGCCAAATATTAGTGGGTTTTAAAAAAAATAGTATTAGCACGGAGTCAAGAATTGTGTCCGGTAAATGGCAATAGGCTCACCCGCTATTATTACATGGGACTTATAACATCAATAATTAAAAAGTGGTGTTACATTATACAGTTGCATTAAGTGCCGTCATGTGCACTTCTGCAGACCCCTTCTGGGTTGAAAGGCGAGATATTATGTTATGTTATGTAAAAAACATATCGTGTCTCGCGTTCCAGCATATCATGGGTTAAAAGATAATAAAATTCATTATGCAATGGTTGACAAGAGTTTAGTTTCTTGCTTGTTCGTCCATAGATACCTATGATACTTTAAAACGAGAAAATAACCTTAAACTGTCAAACTTCAAACGGTCACCGGTGACCGCAACCTATTGTTCTATAATTATGTCTACAAAACCGGTACTCGACGAGTTAATAAGGAACTAAGCGATACTGCGATAGACCTTCAATATTTTGTTTATGTTTCAAAACTAAAAGTGATTTAAATTTGGTTTAAAATGGAAAAGTGGCATGAGCTCCTTACAAGTTTCGCACCTTTGATTTCCATGAGGATTTGTCGTTTACTGAGATAAAAAAGTATTTTACGTAGAATTCCGGTTGTTGAATACTGTGATTGTTATTTCTAGGTATTTCACATGCACGACCTGCCTGCATGTCTCAAGTTCGAACATTGGGTTATTCGATTTTGAAATTGAAGGAAACAATTGGACTGACTTCGATAGGTATATTCACGGAGTTAGTTCCATTGCAGGTAACAAAAGCACCGATTGCCAATTAGTGAGCTCCTCGTTCTTTAAACCTGTTCTAATTTCTTTTTGCCTGATAATCTTTTTTATGAATAAATATGCAGCAATAGAATCGTCGATTCGTTGTGGTGGCCCGAGACCTCATGGAGGCCGGAATTGGCGTGAGGGCCCGTAATCTACGTGAGGGCTCGAAGCCTATATACCAACGGCAAGTACATTTACGTACGTACTTACTTGTCCGTGTGAGAAGAGGTCTTCGGTCAGTAGTGGCCACAAATAGGCTGACACAAATGTTATGTGAGGCAGCATTAGCACATATGTATGTATATTACACCAGTATCACTAAAGAAGAAGAAAAACAAGGTCAGGTCGAGATCTCTTCGTAAAATAATTCTAAATTACGCAATCAGAAGACGTAACCGTTTTTAGGTCACACAATAAAATCTGCTATCGTATCTTAGTGGCCAGGCTAACTGCCCAAAGACCATTAAGTTTCATTTGCAAGTATTACTGTGTCCTATATCGACCAAGGGCAAAGTAAAAAAGTTCTTCTCACATTTGTGTCAAAGATTTGTGTTTATTTTTATATTTATTGTGGTTTTCTAGGTGTAATTAAGTAATTCTTGGTCGCAACCGCGTCTCTTGTTCACGACTGGATGTGGTACAAGTAGTAGAGGCTTATAAAGACTTTTGTTTTGAAGGTCGATGAATTTTAAAGAGGCATACTTAATGTTTGGGATCTATCATCTATGTGTGGGAGAGCCATGATTCGACATGAATGGGCTGGCTCGACCAAAGTGATACCACGGCCTCACAGAAGACCGACGTGAAACAACGTTGTGTTGTGTTTCGTCGTGTGAGTGAGGTTACCGGAGGCCCATTACCCTCCCGCGCTACTCCAATCCCTGAATCCCCAACAATCCTCAAATTCCTAATCCAGAAGGCTGGTAACGTACTTGTAACGCCTCTAGTGTTCAAGGTGTCCATGGGCGACGCCGATTGCTTACCATCAGGTGATCCGTTTGCTCGTTTACCGGCTAAAAATGATTAGGTATTTTTGTTAACAATGAAAAAATAACTTTTTGCCAGTAATGATAACTTTCTTAAAGTGAAGAGGTGGGTATTCTAATGAGTGAGTCTAACTGAAAGTCAAAGTCAAAGTCAAAGTCAAAGTCAAAATCATTTATTTCAATTAGGCCAGAATGGCACTTTTGAACGTCAAAATAAAATTAATATTAAAAGTGAAGCTATTTGCTCATTCCAAGGTGTAGATTCCTATGGAGAAGAACGAGCAAGAAACTCCAGAGGTTACTCTTTTTCAATCAGGTTCACAATACAATTTACTAGTTACATAGTTTTGCTGTTTGGATTGTGCGAGAACAATGTAACACCAAAATCCAGTCAAAGTGATCAAGAAAGAAAATAACCTTAAGAACAATAATACAGTCTGGAGCTGACCAGTCCCAGTTGACGGCGCCCGTTCACGAACATGACACGTACACCAGCACCGCCCAACTCAACCATATTGTAGGGAATCGAGCGATCCACTGCACGCGCCACCGCCAATGAGACCTTTGAGTGAGCATGACAACTCCAAGCTGACACAAATGACTTCTATTAATCTAATTTAATATTAAGTTAATTACAGGGCTCTCACATTTACATTGGTTATATAATTTAAAAAAAATATACAATTTAGCAATATAGCTGTATTATTTACGATTTCATTAAAACAACAGTGTTTTTAGTTATCCTGTGGAGCCGGACTAGCCTGCATCCAAGCATTTTTATCCTCTATATATTCATTAAGTTTGTAATATGCTTGTCTACATAAAGTTTTCTTTATACACAATTTAAATTTGGATTCATTTAGTTGTTGTACATCGCCTGGTATCTTATTATAACATTTAACACAGAATCCCATGAACGATTTACTTACTTTCGCTAATCTCGAAATTGGCTGACTTAATCTATTCCCATGTCTAGTTTGATAGTGGTGTCTGTCAGACACTTTACCAAATAACTGTAGGTTTTTCCTAACATACATGATGTTTTCATAGATAAATTGACATGGAACGGTCATAATGTTGATCTCCTTAAACCTTTCTCTGAGAGATTCGCGACGACCTAGATTGTAGATAGCTCTGACGGCGCGCTTTTGTAAGATAAAAATAGATTCAATGTCAGCAGCGTGTCCCCACAGCAAAATGCCATACGACATAATGCTATGAAAGTAACTGAAATACACCAGTCTTGCCGTGTCAATGTCAGTTAACTGTCGTATCTTCCAGACAGCATAAGCTGCAGAGCTCAATCGTCCCGCTAATGATATAATGTGAGGACCCCATTGCAATTTGTTGTCTACAGTAATTCCCAGGAAAGTTGTCTCTTTTACAAACTCTAATTTCTCACCATTCAATAATATGTCACATTCGTTGCTTTTAACATTTGGCAAAACAAATCTAATACATTTTGTCTTTTTATTGTTTAGTACTAAGTTATTTAATGTAAACCAATTTTGAACTTGCATTAGGGCATTATTTACGTCGTCATAACTATTTGTGCGTCTATTAATTTTAAAAACTAATGAAGTGTCATCAGCAAATAATACCATCTGCGGTTCATTTTTAAATAAATGGGGCAAGTCATTTATGTACGCTAAAAATAAGAATGGACCTAGTATCGAGCCCTGCGGTACACCCATATATATGCTAGCACCCTGTGAATTTACTTTATTTACTTGTACTTTAAGTTGCCTATCCTGAAGGTATGATTTCAACAGATTTAGCGACGTCCCCCGAATGCCATAGTGTTTCAGCTTCAGCAATAGCGTCTCATGTTCAACACAGTCGAATGCCTTCGATAGATCACAAAATATGCCGATGGCATCCCGTGCTTCTTCCCAAGAGGCGAATACCCGCTTAATTAGAGCTACTCCCGCGTCAGTAGTGCAGCGACCTTTGGTGAATCCGTATTGTTGATCATGAAAGATAGAATTCATGTTAAAGTGACGCAACATCTGAGAAACCATCCTTTCCTTTCAAACACTTTGCTGAGCGCTGGTAAAATAGAGACCGGCCTATAGTTATTGGGTTCTGCACTATCACCGGATTTAAACAATGGAACTACTTTACTATGTTTCATTAAATCCGGAAAAACTCCGTGATCTACACTTTTATTAAAAATGAAAGCTAAATGAGGCTATAGTCTCTATAAAAGACCTACACACCCTAACAGACATTCCCCAGAGATCTTCAGTAGACTTAACTTTGATCTCTTTGAACGCTTTAATTACTGCTTGGGGGTTTGTGTATTGAAATCGAAACTCAGAAAGACACTCCTTGATATTACTTTTAAGAAGTTCGACGGAAAGAGTCGGAGATGATTTCAATGCTTCCGTAGTTTTTATCGGAATATTTTTAAAGAAACTTTCAAATTCCTGGGCAACTTTCAAATTTGAATTGATGTGTCCATTCGCAGTATTTAGATTAAATTCAGCATTACGGGATTTATTTCTACCTGTCTCGTTATTAATTATATTCCAGGTAGTTTTTATTTTATTTTCTGCAGTCTTAATTTTATTAGTAATGTAAAGTGCTTTAGCCTGCTTGCAAACTAATTTAAACGTTTTCGAATATTTGGAGACATAAATGTGAAAAGCCTCACTATGATTAAATGGTTTCATACCGTAAAGCTCAAATAACCTTTCCCTACTTATGCGTATACCTGGTGTAGCCCAGTCACAGAATACCAACTTACATTTAATGTTTTTGCGTTTTACAGGGAATAATTTATCAAATTGAGTTTTAATAATTGACAATAGGTTGGCGTAAATCTTACTCGGGTGTTCACTATCACGCATTTGACCGCATAAATCATTTTTTAAATTATGATTTAATGACTCAGTTTTTTTATTTGAGATCTGTCTAAACATAATTTCACTTTTTTGAACAGTTGTGATGGTATTAAAGGTGACTGTCAGCCCACTGTGATCAGATGATAATTTATTAACAACATCTTTATGTAAATAATCACAGTTACAAAAAATATTATCTATACATGTTGCCGTGGTGGATGTTACACGGGTGGGCTCAAGGAAAACATTAGATAAATCAAAAGATTTGAAGAGACTTAATAAGTTAGTACAAATAGAGTTATTTTCCAAGAAATCAACATTAAAATCGCCACATATTAGCATTATTGTATACAAATTATTCATGAACGTGAATATTATGATTAATAAAATTGTACATAATAATAATATCTTATCATGTACCTTCGGGGAGCCTGTCGATGCAGGTTGTTTTCAAGGGATATTCTAGAATTCTGTTGGGGAAGTTTTGTTTTTTGCCGATATAGCAAAGCTCTTGATACTAAAATAATAAAAATCAAAACCGCTTGTAGTTTATTACATAAAGCAAGACACAAAAGATCGTTATCTTTTCACTAAATTAGAGGCTGGCGTGGGTAGAAAGGGTTTCAGTTTATCTCAGCCTTTAATGTAAGGAGATGCGGGTACACACTATTGTTTATTTCCTAGTTATAGCCTTGTTTCTTATTCTTGACCTATTTCTAGTCAAGGTCGTCTAGTTAGAGACTAGAAATCTGAGTTTGGGATGATTCTGTCTGCGTTTTAAAGTTAGTTGTGGTTGTCATAGCATGTTTTAAGACATAGTGATTGTAATTTTCTTAATAAAATTACACACATTTAGTTTTATCGCAGTTTTTAGTGCGCCTACATAAAAGAGAACAAAACTACTATCATAATTATTTTAAGACTTTGACTGCCAATAGAAACCTTTTGAAGGCCTCCACTAACGTCAGTAACAAAACCATGGCGTTTAATGCGTATATTTCACTGAAAAAAATCTCTATAACGTCGGGGATAGTGCAAATCCGGGAATCTACCATATGTAAAGGCCGCGTGTCTGCACTAGATCTAGTTGTACAGGGGAAGGTTAAAACCTAATAACTTTATTGATTCTATGAATTTGAAGCTCATTTTTATATACTAAAAATGAGTCGAAATAAACTCGTGTCAAGGCGTTGGTAGCGAATTATGTTTTTGTAGCTACATTTGTCAGATACGCAAAATTATCCATTGCTAATTCCGCTGATTTGCACTGTCCTCGACGATAAGTTTTTTTTATTTGTGTACAGTATTTTAAGTCCCACCCACAAAAAACCCCTTTATAACAAAGTCTCAAATAAACAAAACACAATAACACAAATTCCGTCCAGTCTCCAAGATTCTGTCAAAAGGAAAAAACGTCAAGAAAACATTTCCGCATTTTCTTATAGCAATTGTTTTAATCAGGAACCAATCAGGTTACCACTCTTGCAGAAGAAACACTCTAAAATAAGTCAAAGAGAAAGGAAAAAATTAAAAACCAAATTTACGGTTGTACTTTTAATTTTTCGAAAACAAAACGTTGTGAGCGTAAGTAAGGTTTTGAATTATTAAGCTGATTCTCGCTCCTCAGTGTACAAGTTGTCATATAAATTTCCAGGAGTGTAACCAATATTTTCTGGAATTTACAGCGGCCTTGAAGCTTTTGCTTCTTACTTCTGGATTCTAAGAGAGTGCGCATTCAGTTTGTCTTAAAGTTATTGCTGTTCTATTTAGGTTTTCATTTTGTTTTTTTTATTTAGATCGTCAACAATGTTTTTGGATGCGGTATGTTACTGGTTTGGCAAATTAATATTCGATTTGTCAGCTTTATTATTTATATATCGTAATGGCCCGCAGGTTAAGGGGCACCTTCTTCTTATGCATGAAGGTGCGAGTTCGAAAGCTACCAACAGCAAGTACCATTGTGAATTTTTCCGAGTTATATGTACTTTGTAAGAGTATCTAGACACCCTATCAGTGGTGTCTAGATAGATCAACGAAGGAAAATATCGTGGGGAGACCTGGAATTATGATTTCATATTGTAAGTTTGAAACCGCCGATCCGCCTTGAGTAAGCTTAGTGATTAATGCTATAACCTTCTCCTCGTCGCGGAGAATCTAACGGGTTACCGGGGCTCCTGCTCGAAGCGCAGGAGTAGGAACAGGGTGGTATTTAGTCAGTAAGAGTCTGACACTCAAAAAAATCCTTCTCCTTACGAGAAGAGGCCTTTGCTTAGCAGTGGGCACTTATAGGCTGACGATTGATTTTTTTACTTTATTCCTGTTGATTAACCACTTTTCTGCCTGTATTTATGATACAGTAGAAAGTATATTATGTATCGGGGGATCTACGTTTCGGCACATGACGGGTTAAGCAAATTTAATTCTAAGATGAGGCAGATATTCCCTGTGACTTTCCCAATACCTTTGTTAATGCCATTTAAAAAACAAACAATATCAATTTAGTCTACATACAATAAGGTTCAAAATAAAATCAATTACTTAAACCTAGACCCGAGCTTGTAATAATATACGGGCACAAAGAAACAATATATCCGTTCCTGAAAGAAATAATCTCGGCCAACTTATTCCGATTAGGTTTCATAAAAACAAAGGTTCTATAAGATCTGACCGTTGCGTATTATTGGCGAATAAAAATAAGAATTGTAATTTTTCCAGTCGGTTGCCTAGCAACGGTATTGATGAGGGTTCAGCTTGAAATGTGTGTGTGGTCTTTGGTCTACAAATGTTAAGTTACAGTGAGGTTACAACGTTGGTAATGCTGAGTCGTATGGTTTTTCTCGCGGTCTATTAAGATAGAGATTTCATAGCTTGAGAAAGTAGGGTCTGTCTGGCGCCAGGTGATGATAATGATATTTTTTATTTTTACATTCTAAAGTGCCATCCTGGTGGAATTCGGATAATTATGATTTTCACTTTGATTGCTAGTATGGCAAACTATTCACCGAGGGAAGTGGAAACTATAGTTTTTTTCTTCTTCTCTTATAATATCTTCTGATTTATTTCGTTGTTGGAACCAAGACAGTTATTCATATCCCTGGGACGCGCCGTACTTCAGTGTTCCGATGTTTTTATGGTTGTATCTACCATAAATCCTAGCTTACAAGAGTTGCAGCGGTTTTGGAAGGATGTGGCAGTCTTGTCCCATTAAAAAAAAAGTATGGCAAACTATTATTTTTTTCCTACTTTCGATCCGAGTAACATGAATGACTATTATTATACTAAATTGTGACATTATATTACACACGTCATCAAAAGCCTATAAGTGCCCACTGCTGACCAAAGGCGTCCCATCACACGGAAAAGGTTTGAGCATTCATCATCACGTTTGCTCAATGCGGATTGGCGCTTTCCAACTTATAATTAGAAATTATAAGCCCATGTTTTCTCACGTAGTTTTCTTTCACCGTATGTATGGTATCTAAATAATCTTAGAAAGTACATATAACTCGGCAATAATCACATTGGTACTTACCTTTGGTAAGTTTTGAACCTGTACCCTCATGCGTTAGAAGTGGGCGTCTTAAACCTCCGGGCCACCACGAAGTTATGAGTTAATGACGAAATTAAGTATTACGTCGGTCGATTTAGCAATTAACAGCTGACAGAAAATAAGTTTATTGAGTTAAATATAAAATAAATTTTAACTTAGTATAAATGCAAAACAGTAGATCTTAAACGCCTTTTGTTTTAACAAACGCAACACAAAAACTAACGCAGAAACACTATTGAAATTCTGAACTAAAATCTGAGCTTATATTGTGTTGAAAACTGTGCTAAATCTAGATTAGAACAACTATTATGATCTGAATTTCTAAATGAATCTCATTCCTGTCCAGTCTCTAATGGTCCTAATGTTCGCGAAAGAGTAGTATCATTTTCCTAACTGCAAATTGAAATATTTGAAAATTTTTGGTGCAATTTCAAAGGAATTTTAATAAAATTCTTAGGTTTTGTTTTATTTGATTGTTTAATTGTGTTTTAAGTTTTATCTTGAGTTAAATTAATTTAGAGAAATTTTTGGTTATAAAATATCGATTAAATAATATACATATCATTAAAGTGTACCATAATGATAAATAAGAGTCGTGGAGGAACGGGGTGGTTTTTAGTCCGTCTGAAACTCCATCCCGCCTCGCCCAGGCGGGAGCAGCCATTCGATAATTTTCCCCCCTTAAAAAAAATGATAAACAAGAGACAGTTACCAGCCACTAATTGTCAATAGTAAAAATATGAATGTTATTGACACATCATACTTAAGTAGTGTCGTAGTACCCCGGAGTTTTAAAACACCCGCTTCTCATACACGAGGGCGCGCGGATTTGAAACCTACCAACGACAAACGTACCAATGAGTCTTTTCCGAGTTATATGTACTTTATTAGATTATTTAGATACCACTGTTATCGAAGGAAAACATCGTGAGGAAACCTGGGCTTATAATTTCTAATTATAATTAACCCTTTGAGTACCGTCATTATAGACAGAATTAAAGAACAATAGGTTGCGGTTACCAACATCCTCGCGGTGTTTGACAGTTTAATGCTCAAACCTTCTCCATGTGAGAAGAGGCCTTCGGTCCGCAGTGGCCATTTATAGGCTGTTAAAGTGAAGTTATCATACACAAGCGATGTATGGTCTTTCATAAATAATTAATTCAATTGTCTTGACCACTTACATAATTCATTTATTATTTGTAAACTTGCAAAAAACCTATCAGTGATTACACAATGTCACAGAGCATTAGAATGGAAAGATCAATGTATATTATAGATGCCACATCACAATTCCCATCCATTCAATGTTTGAAAAGTAATTGATGAAAACGATTGTCTCATCTCTGGCTTAGCTTTGAGAGCCATCACCTTCATGAGAAAGATTTACAAAGACAACAAATTACATATTGAGGTTCAGTTTTACATAGGGTTGCTCCTATTTGAATTCCATTAACACATTTTAGTATTGACGTCTATTTTCAAAGGATAAGATCTTTACCAGAATTGATTTGTATAATAGTTTCGTAGCTTTCGCGTGTGCATTTTCTTGTATAACTAACTATATGCAGATTATTTAGGTGGGAGTAGATACACGTGTGTTAACGGAATGCTTGAAAATACTGACATAAAACAATTGTTTAAACATTTTTAATTGTTTTTGTTTTCGTGTCATTCATGCAACATCAGCCTTGAGTGGTTGATTATAACTATCGTAACATAAAAGAAACATATAATTCCTTATTTTTATGAAAATTAAACTGGTTTTTTACTATTAACTTTCGGCGTTTTTCGAGAGCGTTCCGATTATACTTTAATTTTATAAATTTGAAGAAATTATTGACAATTAATTAATATTTCAATAGCTTATAATGCTATATAGAAACATTTCAAACAAGATGCTTTCGCTCCGCTCCTACCGCTCCCTCTCGCTTCACCCGGGCGCGAGATGATTCAAGAGATTCATGTATATGTGTCAGAGACATTGTAGAACATACTTTTTTAAAAGGAGTAACGGATTGAGTTTCTTGCTCATTCTTCTCTATTCGAACCTACATTTTGGAATGAGCACCTAACTTCTCCTATCTTCACTGACGGACTGACTGACAGACTATTATTTATATTTTGTATTTGTTGACGTTTCAAAAGTACCAAATTATGGTTTAATCGAAATAAATGCTTTGACTTTTGACTTTTGATCATATTCTACCCTCAAAAAAAAGTAAAACCTCAAAGCAGATTGATGCTAATGAACTCATAATTTGCAGTTACAAATACAGGGTTCTATCACGATATTTTTACTAAGATATATATAAAAATAAAATTAGAAACTACACTACTACTAATCATGAAAAATATCATCAACATTTGCTAGATATTCAACCCGCGTCGTCATGCTTGACAACCGAGTATCTTTACCTCCATGCCATTGCAATGAGAGTAGTAATAGTAACATTGCATAAACTATCGACCCTATAACAAAAATATTTACGTTTCATTCTAACAATGAAAGAAAATAAACACTAAGTATCACATAATATGTAATAACTATCGCACGGTGTTAGGTTCACAGTGCAAATAAATGCAACATTGAAACTGTTCATTCATCTATGAGCTACGTAAGGGAGAAGGTGAATACAATGTTTTCCAAGATAATTTTGATATTCATAGCAAAGTTTTTGTGGACTGTCGCCTGGGATATGAGTGATGTGGAGGACATTGATGATATCGATATTTATGAGATCAATACCGGTAATTATGTTTTGTTTTTTTTTCATTAAAATGATCTGAAAGTCATTTTTATCTTGTTCTAAATGTCCTTCCTACTCAGGGGCGTAACTAGCGCCGTATCTGCCGTATCAATTACGGGACTACTACCCTCAACGTGTGTAAGCAAAAATAAAAAAACTTCTCAATTTATATTTAATTTCAGTAATCACAAAATGCACGTTCAAAGGTTGGCAGAAACCATGGAACAGAGTAATCTATTCCATGGCAGAAACTTTGGAATAATTGAAGTACCTAATCATTATCCGATAATTTGGGCATAGGAGGCATTTTTTATATAAAAATCTCTTATAAGAAATTTTTACCTTTCATAAGGGCCCCAAACTAATTTTTATACGGGAACCCGCCAAGATATGCTAAGCTACTGCTCCCACTATGGCTCTTAGATCGATATCATTTAGTTATACTGATAAGAATTACAATTCTGTATATTGCCTAAGTCAGAAGACTCAATCAGCTCTGCCGTTGAATGGATCTTAACTCCCTTCTATTCGAATATATAATCTCCTCTATCATTGCGAGTATACAATGGGCAGCATTAATCACTTACCATCTGGCTAACCGGTTGGTTACTGGCTGGTATGTCCTCTATTCCATAAAAAAATATGTAATATATTTTTACTGTAACAGGGAAGGCTCCTTTTTTCGAACTGCCTTGTATGAGAATCGGCGGTACTTGTGCAAGAGTCCATGCTTGTCCTCCCGGAACAAAAGTAGGCCAAAAAGGCTTGTGTCCCGAACAACAAAAATATGGCATGGAATGCTGTAGACCTCGTGAGTTCTTCTTCATCTATGCATTTTTTGAAATAAGAAGCAATATGTTTGGCAAGGTAAAATTTTGGTGTAGTTTACTACTTATTTGTAGTCATTTTCCATTATAATACTGCCACTACTATTCGTTAATGTGAACATTTCTGGTGAGAATTCGAATTTTAATGATATCAGTTATTTCTGCACCGAAATTTTACCCGACCTCATTGGCTTATCGCATTGTAATAGAGATTAAAAAAACAGGGCAAATGGACATGGCAGGAAGAAGAGGAAGTAGCACTGGAAGACCACACATACCAGTTAAGTGGACAATAAACAAGGAAGATAAAGGGAAGGCTTGGAAAAAGAAAGTTCAACCAAAACTATTGTGGCGCACAAAGAGCAAGGTAGTTAATGAAATAAGCCAATGAATTGATTATATAAGGATAGCGTTTTTTGTTAGTCAAACTCATTTCTCTATGTGACATAATCTTTTTAGTGGCAGTATTATTTAAATTGGTTCAAGGACAATGGGTAATGTTGGGCTCGCTTCTCAATATAAATAATCCCCTCGATGTTTAAGTACTCTTATGCAGAATACAACTTGATACTACATATTTAATTTATATAAGAATTAATAATACTTATATAAATTGCCATCCATCCAAAGATTAACCTCGGCAAGGATAGCTTAACCTTGAGGGACGACTTATATACAAGTTATTTAGTAATTATTTAGTAACTAGACTGCCTCGTTGACCGAGTGGTCGCAAGTGCGACTTCCGGGCAAGGGGTCTCGGGTTCGATTCCCGGGTCGGGCAAGGTATTACTGGGTTTAAAAAAAATGCTTTATACCTACTGTAGCAGCAGTCCTATGACAAACACATGAGTTCAATTTTTTCATGTATCTCCAATTTCTATTGTACTAATTTATGGGCACACTGATATTCCACGTTTATGTGTGATGCCTAATAATTGCAACACAAACACTGTTCGTCCTCTACAAGAAACCGTTATGTTATTTTTGAGACGGGTGATGACGTCATTGCTCATTCAACTCAAAGTCACTACGAAGGGTCTATTGTTTACCCCCTAATGAGTTTATTTAAATACTAGCTTTTACCCGCGGCTTCGCCCGCGTCACAAAAGGATAAAAAGTAGCCTATGTGACATACCAATACACACAGCGCCATCTATGCGAATACTTTTGTTTTCCCTTGGGAATATCAATTTTTTCCGGGATAAAAAGTACCCTATTATTTAATCCGGACTTCTAACTTTACTTCTGCAAAAATTCAAATTCAAATTCAAAAAGCAATCGGTTAAGTAGTTACGGCGTGAAAGCGGAACAAACAAACAAATAAACTCACTTTCCGATTTATAATATTATATATATATATAGTAAATAGTAATATTAGTAATTAGTAATATTAGTATTAGTATATTAGTATTATTAGTATTAGCGTATTAGTATATTAGTATTAGTATTAGTATTAGTAAGGATTTTGACTGATTGTATATTCTTGTTAACAAACACCTTTGTTTCAGTAAAGGGGTTAACCGAGTGTCGATCCAGACACGGCGAATGCGTTCCAAAATCATTCAGGTGTTCGCCAGACCTACATGTTTCAGATGCAACTGGCTGTGGTTTTAAGGAGACCTGCTGTTTACGGATCCCAATGCATGCGATGTAGATGTCCATGCATTTATTGTTCCATAATGATTCTTAGATGGTGTATTAAGTTACGGAATGTAGTACGTACCAGTATTTTTGCATCTATATCTTTGTCATCGTTATGGATTCGTAAAGTAAAATGAATTTGTGTTTTTATATTTTATATATTTGGGTATTACGGCTAGATAATTTGTTACGATTAAAAGTAATCATAGAATAATTAAGAACTTCATATATTTTGTTTTTAATACCCAGCATTTAATAGTTGAATAAATATTCTATTATTATATCTCTGGTTTAATTTATTGTACCAAAATGTCATATAAACTATTGTTGTCCTGTAAACATTTTTTTTTTATATATTTGATGGGCCGACCACTATCTCACTTGGTGATATTATTACTAACCTGTTAAAAATCATCCCCTAAATTTTTTCATACAAAAGTAGGCTCTAAATATTGGAAATACATAACATAACATCACGCCTTTTATCCCCGAAGGGGTAGGCAGAGGTGCACATTCTACCACAGTACAATGTAACACCCACTTTTCACTAGTTGTTATGAGTCCTATGTAATAGGGGGTGAGCCTATTGCCATATACCGGGCACATTTCCAGACTCCGTGCTACTACTGAGAATTTTAAAAAAAACCCAGTAATACTTTGCCCGACCCGGGAATCGAACCAGAGACACCTTGCCCGGCAATCGCACATGCGACCACTCGGCCAACGAGGCAGTAAAGATAATAATAATCTAATAATATAATCATATGTGTGGGAGAGCTATGCTTCAGCGCGAATTGGCCGGCTCGACTGGAGTGATACCACGGCCTCACAGAAAACCGACGTGAAGCAACGCTTGCGTTGTGTTTCGTCGTGTGAGTGAGGTTACCGGAGGCCCAATTACCCTCCCCAATCTCCCCAATCCCTGAATCCCCAACGATACTCAAACTCCTAATCCCCAAAAGGCCGGTAACGTACTTGTAACGCCTCTGGTGTTCCAGGTGTCCATGGGCGACGCCGATTGCTTACCATCAGGTGATCCATTTGCTTGTTTACCGGCCTATGCCATAAAAAAAATCAACTGTTGAAGTAATATTGTTTAACATAGCAATTCAAAGACTAGCTGATTTAAGTGGATAAGGGACAATTATTCCATTGATCAGTTTTCCATTCTTTTACTAATCTCGATACAATTGTGTACCAATTGATTAAACAAACTATTAAGTAAATGAACTAATCAACTTTTGATCGTATTGTATTGAGTTATCAAAACAATCATGTATTCTCGAAAAGATCTTTGTTTTAAAATGTACTATTGTCTTATTGTATTGGAATAATTATTCAGAAAGGTTAATGAATGATTAATGCCTTGTTTGCCAGGGGTGAGCCCTGGTGCTAAGATGTCATTATTTTTTCACCCTGGAGGAAAAAAAAAGTGAGAGATGTTACTCTTGGTTTTATGCTAAGACCGCAGTAGCTTATTCTGCTTGACCCGCAGCCGACCGGGTCGCAACCGAGGGCTGGGCTCGCTGCCATCGCAGCGGTAAGTCCCCTCTTTGAGGAGTGGCTACGGCGTCCTCACCTGCCGCCTGACACAGGTCTTCACCGGACATGGAAGTTTCGGGAGGTACCTATGTCTGATGGGGCGGGAGGAAACGCCCGGGTGTCATCACTGCGAGGACCGCCCTGAGGACACGGTGGAACACACAGTGGGAGAATGCCCTGCGTGGGCTGAGCACCGCCGTGCCCTCAGGGAAGTGATCGGCGATGGCGACCTCTCGCGTCCGGGCCTAGTGCAGGCCATGATGCGGAGCGAGGGGGACTGGGATGCCGTCTCCTCCTTTTGCGAAGCAGTCATGCTAGATAAGGAGGAGGCGGGACGCGTGAGGCAGCGAAGCGCTGCCTCCTCGCAATCCAGCCATCGCGAAGGACACACCGGGCGTCGGGGATCGCGGGACGATCTCCGGCCACCGTAAGCGCGGGCCTGCGGACGGCGAGCATGGGTGGCTCCCCGTCCGACCAGAAACAGACCCGAGCGTACAGCGCGTCGCGTTCCGCGCGCGCCTCAAAGAGCCATCAGACCACCACAGATGGGCCCAATACGGCCGATGCCGATTCGGAGTCGCGGAGAACCTAACGGGTAACCGGGGCCCCGGCTCGACGTGCAGGAGAAGGAACGGGGTGGTTTTTAGTCAGTAAGAGTCTGACACTTCCTCCCGCCTTACCCAGGCGGGAGCAGTCATTCGATGATTTTCCCCCCTTAAAAAAAAGAGCCCATTACGCAGGAAATATTATAGTGCACAAGTGTGTTCGCAAACACAGGTGCACTCTGTTCCCTCACTCTCTGAATCCGATGTGACGGCAGACCGACACGACCGGAGAGAGGTCAGAACCAAGGGCTTTACGTGCTTTCCACGGCATAGAAGTGATATACCGTCGAACTTCCTGACTCGGGGCTAATAATGGTAATTTTGCTCAGAAAATGTGACTTTTTATCCAACTTGAGAATCTAGCCCGCGACGCGTTGCACAGCAATTGGTCATCCAACCACTGCGCCAACCATGCAGTGTTACTGCAACTAGATTACTCTATTGGGGCAGTGGCTGAGTGGCTACTGCAGAATGGGTCACGGGTTCAATTCCCACACGGTACAATTCATGGTGTGGTCCACAAAGTGTTGTACCAGTCTGGGTATGTATGTAAATCGTACGTTCATAAACTCACCCAATATATCAGATTAGAATCCTATTTAGCAGTAGTTCACAGGTTCTAAAAAACAATATCCTAGCTTTATATTTTCAAGTATAGAGGCTTTTACAAAGAGCGACGCGATTGCATGGTACGATTCTTTTTTTACTATTCTTGTGTATTTGATCGACAAATCTAGAGTACAGAAAATTTAGAAATGTTTGTGTTATTCAAATCTTTATGTTTTTGTATATTTGCCCTTTGTTATATGAAAAACAATAAACCACGAACACGCCAAAACACTAATTGTCGGTTCGTTTATTTATATTTACGGTCGTTTTATTTATGATAATAAAATAACAGATCCGAGTATAAATATATTACCAAAAACCATTTCCTATCACAATCCTATATCGTTCAAAAACAGCGAGCAGTATCAAAAATGCATCGTATTATTTTCCTTATAATATTTTTTTATAATATTCTGTATAGTTGGACTTTATACCCAGTGCGCCATGTAAAGGAGAGTGACGACTATGGTAACAAGTTTTTGTATAGATTTTTTGTAGTTCAGTGTTAGACCAGTTTGGTCGAAACGTAATCCTATTATAGAGGTATATTGTGGTTGGAACGAGATGCAGATTGTTATCCACACCGAAAAGTATTCCTTCTGGATCTTAGAAAAAATATTTGTTACGGAAACCAAATCTGGCAATAAGTCGCAATTCCTTTAAATTTAATGTCCGTGAGCATTTATTTAAGCATTGGCAGACTCAAAATAACTTAGGAAACTATTTTGACAAAGTTTTTTTTATAATATTTTCTAACATTTATGCAGTAGGTATTCATATAGCAGTATATATTATACCTCTATAGTATGTATGTATATACAGGTTTATAAAATATTGTATTAATATATTTATTCTATAGGTATTTAAGTGTGTAGTATACATATTACTTAATAAAATGAATTGTGTTCTGGCTTCGCATCAACCACTTCATTTCTCTGCACTTCCCTATAGTTGACTGTCAGAGAATGCCTTAAGGCATTAAGTCCGCCATTCACTTTTATGTTTTGTGAAGAAGAAATAAATAAATAAAATGTATGACATTTTGCACAGTAACCAACCCAACTTCTAAGGCAACCGTGCAATATTACCAGCATATGTTTTGTTGTTATAAAATGATAAAGGCAAAAATAATTAATGGTGTCCATACCACAGAACATAATATAAAGAAGGCTAGAAAGGAAATAGTTCCTGATTTGTATTAGAACACGCGTCGCCGTTTTGTGCCCCACTCTTTAACTTTACTACAAGCAAGAGACCAATACCTACGCGGAAAATGCACACAAATAAACAACACGCACTAGGTTAAAAGATTTGTTATTGGTCGTCACACTGACGCAATCACTTCGTTTGACATACACTAATACAGGCGTAAAAAACTCATATATGGTAGGGGGAGCGAAAGGTCGATTATTGATATCGATAAAATTAATGGCATCTACCTTCTTAATTTACATGTATTGCGGACTATGCGGATTTGTATAAGGCATATTGTGTACATGTATTTACGTTAATGTAAATAACTATACATAGAAAAATACATAACTGATTTTTAAAATCAACTACATTATTAACATTAAATAATTTGACATGGAATATATTTATAAGTAAATTGTTGATTGGTAGTAATCAAAAAAGTATAAAAAACCGAAAAGGTATTATTTCGATTTTGTTTTGTTTTCAACTGAAGTTTGATAAAAATAAAAGGAGTATGGGAAGTCATGGGGTCAAAAATAATAGATTTTTACTTAATTCAAAATATATAAAAAATAGCGTAATTTCTCCCTAAAAATCATAAAATAATGAAATATTGAGAATTATCATAACGTAACCGTATATATATATATGTAATCTGTGCTCAAAACTCTGTTATTGCCTCTGTTAGATATCATCATGACATTCGTATGATGACAACCGATAATCGTCGTTCGTATTTCTTTAATAGTTAATATAAATAGGAATTATTATATAGTTTCGGTTACATAATTTCCTTTACTGAATGTGAGTGGTGTGCAAATTAACTTAGAAAGTACGTATAAGTTGTATGAAACAGCTCCGCAACCTCCAGGCCAACACAATATTTTAGCTCACATAAATTAAGTCAGCTCTAAAAGCTCTGAAAACTAGAAAAGTCATCAGGTATACATAGCTATTCTTAAAAAAGGTACAATACAATCGCTCCCAGGATATAATGTCATCTTATTTGTTGTCATAGCTTTGTTCTCGAATAGAAAACCTCAGCAACTATTTTAAATTATTGACTAAAATTTCGGCTGGCTTTTAAGAATATCTCATAGTTTCAACTATTTACAATTTGTGCCTAAGCATGTATGAAAGAGTATCCATCTTACGAAAAATGATTTAGATGTCGCTTAGATGATATCAAGGTAGAAATGTAAAACAAAATTTCCTAAATCATAAAATCAGTCTACTTACTGAACAAAACATAACGAACACATAAAAAATTATATAAAACTGAAATACGAATAAAATGCCTCGCTTAAAACCTATTTCATAATTAGTCGTAATAAATAAAATTATTTTAGTTATAATGTGTATAATTTGATAATAATCCTTTGTATCATAGTAATTATCGACATTGTTTACAAATTGACACTTCTCTATATCGATTCGAGGAAATGACATTTTGATTTGATACTCGGGACTCTCATTGTGAACGTAATAGAGGTACATTGCGCGATCGTTTATGTAGTGCAAAACGGTACTTATCTATTGTAAGCAATGTATACTGCTTGCGATAATGTCGTTTTTGTCTAGAAACGTCATAATATTAATGTTATAATTACAAATATCACAAGTATATTAATGTTTTTGGAGTCACTGGTGGAAAGAAATCCCTTCTCGTGCTACATTGCACACCTGTCTTCTTTTCCGACACATTACAATAGTCCAAGACGGCATAATTTAATATTATTTGCGGAGTTTCGTACGCTGTCACAACAACATTGCGTTTGATGGCCGGTTTTTGACATTTTGGTAGATTTGGAGTATTTGCTCATAACCGCGGCACGCGTGTACCGCGCACAAGGCCGTTCTATCCTCCTTTATATGTTCTGTAGTCCATACCATCATTTGGTGTTTCATAAAATTCTCTTGCAATAAAACTGCTTGCAAAAATAGTAATGCAAATCAATTTCGTCTTTTGTTATACCACGACGGTGGCAAAAAAGCACACGGGCTACCTGATGGTAAGCGGTCACCGTGGCCTATGTACGCTTGCAACAGTTGGGGCATTACATGTTTTTATTACCATTTTGTTCTTATTATGTGTTCTTCAGTGTTCACTTTATTCATTAATTTTTACTAATACATTTTTATATAGTCACAGTACACACAGAAGCCGCAGTCACACTAACAGATGATCCTTTGCCTGACAAGCCATCGTGTTCGCGATTGAACGGCGTTTGTGCCGAAATAGGTCATTGTCCACGCGGGTCCAGAATCGAAATTAGGGGCTTATGCCTAGATGAAGAAGATAACGAATGCTGTATACCCCGTAAGTTTCTTTTATTTATACATTAAGTTAGCGTTTAACCTTGTAATCCACGAAGAGATAAACACACAGGATAGATGACTAATTTATATTTTAATGTCCGTCTGGTAGATTATTTAAAAACATTAAACACGTATTTTCTATTTTCCTACAGAAACGAATAGTTTCGAAGATACATTGATTTGAAATATCACATGACGTCACTTTTGAGTAAAACTCACACTCTAAAATGACGTAACCTCCTCTTACTCCTAAACTTTGATTAGTTTTATCTAATTGTTTTCTTATACGACACAATAAAAAATACGTGTCAAATATTTTTTCATTATCTAACTGACGGACTAATCAGATTTTTAATTTTTATACCCTGTCATCATCCCTATTATAGAGGTATAGTGTATCACCGACTCAACCCTAGTTACATTATGAATCCTATATATGAAGCGCAAATCTATTGCCATACACTGAGGCCTTAGTACGAGTTTGATTTACGTTTAAAGTATTCGAAACGAGTATGCGTTCGGCACTCTGATTGGCCGGCGCCAATGAAGTAACCAATCACAGCGCCGAACGCGTAATGGTTACGATTACTTTAAACGTAAAACAAACTCATACTAAGGCCTCTGGTCACATTTACAAAGACTATAAAATGTACATATATGTTTAGCTCGATTCGGAAATTGAACTCAAAACATCTTATTCGCTAGTGACAATTGCAACCACTTGACTAAACTAATGAGACAGACAGTCAGGTATTTTGATTTTTGTATGCTTTAACCACGGAATATACTGGCTTTGACTATGCAGTTGACGCAGTCATTGGTGACTGACTACTGCAATATACCCTTACTATTGTTACGTCATATCAAACAAATAAAATGATTAAAGTTATAAAACGATAGTTTCCTAAATTTTATTTTAATGTCCGCCTGGTACAATAATTTAAAACTTTATACACGTATTTTTTTTTCTCACAAAATTAAATACTTTCGTAGCACGTTATGACGTAATGACCTCCCACTCCTAAACTTAGCGCCATTTTATCTAAGTATTGCAACTTAATACGAGAAAATAAAAAATATATGTGTAATATTTTTCTATTATCTCACTGACGGACTAATTAGATTTTTAATTATGATACCATGGAAACTATCCAATTGTCAGTAGCCATTTTCTGATGGCACTCTTCTTCTTTCCACAACTGTAGTAAGAATTAACTAGAGGATTATATATTTATTAACAGAACCCAAGGCATCAGTAGCCTCTAGTTCACCTGATTCTGAACCTTCAACTCAATAATACATTAGGTACAAATGTAGCATGACATAATATTGGCGATATATCAAGCAAAGCTAGTCGATCAGCTAACATATAAGGCGACAACGCGCGACTTATGTCCACTGCAACTGATGTTGCCAGACATATCGACCATAGTCCGGCAACGTCGCGCTACTTCAACCAACGTCGCTGGCGACACTAGTCGCAGGACATGTACGCTTATGTATCCTTGGCTATCGGCTAACTACGATTTCGAACCCGCCCGCTAAATGAATAGGTTATGGAAGTTGGGTAGGCGTGGAAATTACACCATACCTCCCTTAGATAGAAGAGGTTCACAGTCCACGTTAAACTTCAATATGATTTTTTTTTGGAATACTAGCTTGTGCTCACGACTTTGTACGCGCAATCCCGTTTTCTCCTCCTTTTTTGTGTCATGACAGACATACTTCTCCTGATCATAACAAACGCAACAAAAAAAAAATCGCCAAATCGGCCTAGCCGTTCCCAAGTTATGGCGTGACAACGGGAAACGGGTTTCATTTTTATAGAGGTATATCGTACCTCCGGTGCTATACCGTCACTTATGTATTGCGGGGGCCCGCGCGCAACTAAACAATGAAACGTTGTTTTTCCTAGTGTCGTCCAGATTAGCGCCAAAACCGTAACGACAGTAATGCCCTCTCAATGTCAGTTTGCTTACTACACAAATGACAATAATGCACCAAGTAAAGAGGTGAATTTGGAGTATTCTTTCATAATCAGTTAAGTTTTGACAAAAATTGCATAAGTGACGATATTGCACCGTAGGTGCGATATATTGGTAGATAGTAAACGAACAGATAGACAACTTGATAGTAAGCAATCGGCGCCGCCCGTGGATACCCGCAACACTAGAGGATTTGAGGATATTTGGAGATTAAAAATTTGAGGATGGTTGGGGATTCTGAAGATTAGGGATTTACCCAACGGTTTTAGGGCTAAAATGTAGTTGATAACGATGAATTATTGTGAGTAATATTGTTTGTTTTGTTACAGAGAAAAGGCAGAGCAGATGTTGCCGCACTCGTTCTGCCTGTGTGCCCAAAGTATTTGAATGTTCGCAGCACTACAGGATAAACGAGAAAATTTATTTGACTATATAATTTATATTTAACAACATCTTATTATTTTCAATAGATGGCATGAAGCTATCCTTTCTAAAACTAACCATAATCAAAAATAATTAATAATAACCATAATAAACATGCCACAATAAAACAAAAATTATTGGTTTTATTTTCTGCAAAAGTCAAAATACGAAAGTAAAGTTAGTTTACTAAGTAAAATGAAATGACATTCATTTCTGTAAATGTATTAACAATATTTAATTTAATGTAAATACTAAACAAATCTAAAATAAACAAGAACTCCAAAATAAAATGAAATGACATTCATTTCTGTAAAAGTAATAACAATATTTAATTTAATGTAAATACTAAATAAATCTAAAATAAACAAGAACTCCAAATTTCTTTTTATCCTTTTTTTCATAGTTTCTTAAAAAAATAAACTAAAATCTTGCATGGGTGTTATTATGACATATTGTTATGATATTTAATAGAATGCATAAAAGAGTGTTTATATCATCTATGTTATGATAACGATGATAATTCAATAACTATACTATTATATTAAAACATTCTTGAAACTAATGTATGGGTATGTTATTAATCTCTGAGATTTCCCATTGTAAAGTTTTCATCGATTTGAAATTTTCCAGAATAACATGAGTTTTAATTGAATAACAGGTTGAAAAGTTATTACTTGAAATCGGCACTACTTACATTTATTTATTTACTAGCTATTGCCCGCGACTTCGTTTGCTTCAGTTTCAATTTTCCAAAATAAAAGTAGCTTATGTTACTCCTTAGTACTTCAATTATTTGCTAATAAAAGTCTTGCAAAATCAATCCAGCCATTCCTGAGATTAGCCAGTACAAACAGACGAAAAAGATAATTTTAAATTGAATAACAGCTAGAAAGTTATTAATTGAAAGTGACACTTCATTTACTTATTTATTATTCACTAGCTTTTACCCGCGGCTTCGCTCACGTCACAAAAGGATAAAAAGTAGCCTATGTGACATATACCAATACATACAGCGCCATCTATATATACCAACACTTTTGTTTTCCCTCGGGAATATCAATTTTTTCCGGGATAAAAAGTACCCTATTATTTAATACGGACTTCTAACTTTACGTCTGCAAAAATTCAAAGCAATCGGTTTAGTAGTTACGGCGTGAAAGCGGAACAAACAAACAAAGTCACATTCCGATTTATAATATTAGTAAGGATAAACACATGCATGATTTTGCATGTCACTCTGCATTTTACCTTGAGAAAACTAATTCTTTTTAACTCTCCATCTTTTTATGAATAACATTTCTGACATAATCTTCTCCAATTCTACACATGCTTCTTTCTTCTATTCCTCTGTTTTTAATCCTCAAAGGGGCATACAATAGTATATATTGTGATCACTACCTTTTCACCTTATTTGTCATGAGTTTTGTGTAATTATGTAGAAGTGAACCTATTACCAATAATATTAATACGATGGTTGATATTTAAGCCTCTAGACAGTTCCAGAACTGCAAGTGTACTTAAGTCAAAGCCAAAGTCAAAATCATGTATTTCAATTAGACCAGGAAGGTACTTTTGAATGTCTCAACAAAATATTTAAATATTAAATAATAAGAAAAGAATGTCAGTCTGTAGGTCAGTCCTGTAGTGAAGCTATTTGCTCGTTCCAAAGTGTAGATTCCTAAGGAGAAGAACGAGCAAGAAACTCCATAGGTTACAATCATGTTCAATCATGTTCACAATACAATTTTTGGTTACATTCTTTCGTTGAGTTCAATAATGTGAGAACAATATAATACCAATATTTGGTCAAGGAGACGGAAAAAGAAAATAACCTTGAGGACAACAAATTTATTACAGTCTGGAGCTGACCAGTCCCATTTGACAGCGCCCGTTCATGAACATGACACGTACACCAGCACCGCTCAACTCGACCATGTTGTAGAGAATCGAGCGATCCACTGCCCGTGCCACTGCCAATGAGACTTTTGAGTGAGCATGACAACTCGGTTAGCTAGGTTTCACTTATGCTAATGTATGGGCCGCTCAGGCAGGCGCCTGAGCGGCCCATACAATTTATTTGTACTGCTAGTGGTGGGTACACATACACAAAAAAAGTTTTACAGACTAAAATTCAGTGACTCTACTGAATTGACTGTCTCGTTGATTAAGTGGTCGCAAGTGCGACTCGGTAAGGAGTCTCAGGTTCGATTCCTGGAAAAAAATCTCAGTAGTAGCATGGAGTCTGAAATTGTGCCCGGTATATAGCAATAGGCTCACCCCTATTACATGGGACTTATAACATAAATAGTTCAAAGTAGGTGTTACATTATACAGTGGCATTAAGTGCTGTAACGCGCACCTCGGCCTACCCCTTTGAGATAACAAGGCGTGATGTTATGATGATGATAATATAATTCAGTATTCAATCAGTATCATAAACTTCGAATTAAATTATCTACAAGAGATGTCATGACCCGACAAACCTTTAAGCAACACAAACCTTCCACAGCTCTCTAGGTTTCACTTCCAATGTGAAAGAAAACAAATACCATTGTATTCATAACAAGAAAAAATATCTCATCATCAGTCTAGAGAATGCGTCATCTGATGTGTTGCCTAATAACTATAATTAAATGAATAACTTTCTCACGAATACAATATTATTTTATCGAGCATTTTAAATATGAACATTTTATTGGAGGACGCCGAAGGAATCGGTTGTTCCACGATCATGTGTAGCCAAGTTGGTTTCTTGATTTGCACTTTCGCCTATTTCGTATACAGTGCAACAGTGCCTTTCGAAAAGATTGGTGAAGCTCAGGGTAAATATTTGTATAAGGATTATTTTATGTTTTTATAATAACTCAATTCTCGGGTTACTCTCGTGAATATACTAAAAAAAGCTCTACTAGTTTCGAACCACAGAGGGGTTCTTCCTCATGAGGTTTTACCTCAGGATTAATTTAGTTGCAGAAAACATTATTTATTTTTAATTGGTCTTATTTTACAAGTTCATCTGTTGTTGTTTAATTAAACCTGGGAATTGATGTCCTTAACAATAATGTAGTATTTACAAATCTCAATATTATTCTGCAGAAAATGTCCACTGCCATACATAGACCTTCTTTTCAATTGACTCAGTGATGTTTGCTGATGCTGATGCTCGTTTCCAAGCGTCCTTTTTATGCAATAAGCCGGTAAATAAGCAGACGGATCACCTGATGGTAAGCAATCGGCGTCGCCCATGGACACCTGGAACCCCAGAGGCGTTACAGGTCTTTTGGGAATTAGGAATTCGAGGATTGTTTGGAATTCAGGGATTGGGGAGATTGGAGAAAGGAGAGGGGTAATTGGGCCTACAGTAAACTCACTCACACGATGAAACACGGTTTTCTGTGAGGTCGTGGTATAACTCCGGTTGATTCGGCCCATTCGTGCCGAAGCATAGCTTACGGCTCTCCCCCGCACTTACCACACTTAAGTATCCATGCAATTAGTTGCAGCAGTTTCACTGAAACAAAGCTTCTCTTCTGCAATGTAATGTGAATTTAATTTTCAAATGATTTACTAATCACTTAATTTCATTTCCAGCTATACAAGCACCCTTCTTCGAGCTGCCATGTATGAGAATTGGTGGTACTTGTGCCAAAGCGTTTGCATGTCCAACAGGGACTAGAGTTGGACGAAGGGGATTATGTCCAGACCAACAGGAATTAGGCATAGAATGCTGTAGACCCAGTAAGTTCTTCGGCAACATACATTATTACGACATATTCTAACTGATTTTGCTGGTAGTTGCTGGTAGCAATACCAATTAAAGCATAATATTATTTTTAAAACAGTTCCATCATTATTTCAAATTATTTTGTGATCTTCTGTAAAATATTAACTACATTTCTTTGTATTGTATTTATATTTAATTTTATTTTATGGCTGTTTATGTAAAATAAATTTCTTAATCTTTGTTTAAATTAATATTTTATTTTCTTTACCATTATTTCTAAATATTTTTCGTTTCTGAAGCTCGTCGTCGACGTGTTGGGATTATTGGAAACAGATTTTTCCAATACGTAGATTTAAATTGATTATTTGTATTTACTGTGTGCAATAACAATAATAATCTTTTTTTAACTATAGATAGGGTGGCTCGACCTTTGGATCAAACCCAAGAACGCAAAAGTGAACGAAAACCGGCGTACCAGGGAAAAAGTAATGCTTTATTAATATATTTTCGAAGTATAAAAATTACATATAACGTTTTTATTAATCTGTTAAGTAATTTAATTAAATTTCAAGTAAAATTTAACTAATCAGTAATATATTTGTTTTAGCAAACATGGACAATAAATGCTTTACTAGAAACGGTGTATGTATAGCAACTGGTGGCGAATGTCCTCAAACAATGCAGATAGAAGGAACATCAGATTGTAAATCAGACGAAATATGCTGTATTTATAACCAATAATAATTTTCAAATATTTAACGTTGTTTAATTTTATACCCCTTTACAAACACATACCTCTAGAGGTACAAGAACACTTCTATTTTCAATTCATTTACATATTTCTGCACTTTCGTACCTATACAATACAAGTTTATAATTAATAAACAAATTAAATATACAATACATTCATTTACGAAAAAAAATATATCAGGCAATGGAAATAAAAGATATTTTACCTATGGGTCTTCTCTATATTAGAAGGTATACTATAATATCCACGCTTGTCTTGCTTGCTTGTCCAAGTCCGATGCAGCCCAATTTGTGGCAAATATGTAGTTCATTACATCTTATAACAAGTTCAAGAGAGAAACATAAGGATGGTGACAGGTGTGTCTCTTTATTTTTTTTATACTTCATGCACACAGTGTTCTCATTGGCTAATTCAATGCTACATTTTCTTCTAGTCCACCTTAAGGTACTACAGAACTCTTTACACAGCGGTCAGGTGGTTTATGTTTATGGGTTAAGCCGGTAAACGGTCAAACGGACCACCTGATGGTAAGCGACGCCGATTGTCGCTCATGGACACCTGGAACATTAGAGACATTATAAGTGCGTCACAGACATTTTGGGAATTAGGAGTTTGAGGAATGTCGGGGATTCAGGGATTGGGGAAATGAGAGAGGGGGGGAGAGAGGGGGGGGGGAGAGAGAGATCGGCATCAGTAATCTCACCTCACTTTTATTATGACGAAACGCAAGCGGTGTTTCAGATCGTGGAATCACTCTGAGCGAGCCGGCCCATTCGTGACGAAGCATGGCTTTCCCACACTTATAATATTAATGAATAAACTCAAATGTTTCAACTACACTGGATAAAACCCAAAACCTCGAGCAGCAAGCACTATTTGTAAACAATTAGCATGAACTTAAGGTTGAATGGTTCCATTGAGGAATTTACGTCTGACCAATTTCACCTTGGCCATTTTGGGACTGCCCGATTACTAGACAACGTATGAGTAACTATGATACGTAACTAAATTCAAGGTCACTGCTCTATTTGAATGCTAAAATAGCGTAATAAATGAATAGGATTAGTATTTTTATTAATCTTATCATATACTCTTGTATGTACCTACTACGTAATATTTTGTATACTTACAATTTTTTTTATTATGTTAAGCTGAAGTGTTTGTTTGTAGGAACGTGCTACACTCAGAAACTGCTGGTCTGAATAAAAAAACATTTTATGTTTAATATCCCATTAATCCAGGAAAGCTATAAAGCCTAAAAGTATAGGCTATAAAACATAATACAACGATCAATAAGCGCTTAGCAGAGCAGGTGAAACCGCGCCGTAGTAGCTAGCTAGTTCATGAATAAACAGAAAATAATCATAGTGGTAGGCAGAGGTGCACATTACGGCAATATACAAAGTAACACCCACTTTTCATTATTTATGTTATTGTATCTCTTTGTTCTACCCGTTGTATGTCTCAACCATTGTACGTATTAATGAAATTCACAATCAGTCAATATGTAGGTACGAGTCAAAAATATCTTTTCACATTCATAAAGCAATCAAATAATTAGATAGTCATAGAAATTACATAACATCATAACATCACGCCTTTTATCCCCGAAGGGGTAGGCAGAGGTGCACATTCTACCATGTAACACCCACTTTTCACTAATTGTTATGAGTCCCATGTAATAGGGGGTGAGCCTATTGCCATATACCGGGCACATTTCCAGACTCCGTGCTACTACTGAGAATTTTAAAAAACCCAGTAATACTTTGCCCGACCCGGGAATCGAACCCGAGACCCCTTGCCCGGCAGTCGCACTTGCGACTACTCGGCCAACGAGGCAGTCATAGAAATTATACATCAATAATCGACAAAAAGAGGTCCCATGTAGGTGGTGAGCCTATTTCCATATACCAAGCACAGACTCCGTGCTATTGCAGATAATTATTTAAAAAAGCCAGTATTACTTTGCCCGACCCGGGTATCGGACCCGAGACCCCTTGCCTCGGTAGTCGCAATTGTGACTCATTGATTTAAGAAGTAGTAAATTATCGTTACATAGCTTTAAACTGTCAAACACCACGAGGACACCGGTGACTGCAACCTATTGTTCTTTAATGGGATCTATAATGACGGTACTCAAAGATTTAATCGAATGCTAATAATTATGACTCAATCAATAAAATTGTGAATTAGTTATCGAATTTATTAAATCAAGTTCATGATCGACTGAGTCATCTTCTTGGAAATATCGTTGAGTAACAAACGAATTAACATAATATTCGGCTGTTTATGTGTCGCAGAAAAAAGTATAATAAGTCAATACTAGTGTAATCTGAGCATGTACTATGTACTGTATAATATACAGTGTACCTCTATATTGCGATCTACAAGTTACACAATATATTACAATTATTTATTTATTTATTTATGCACAACACACAGACAGTACACAGGAGAACACATATATAAATAAAATGGAGGTATATACGTACTTCTAAATAACTGCATTCGATTCGTTCTAACTTGCGTAAATACGACCATGTGTCTGCACAGCGATCATTGTTGAAATGGTTGCCTATTCGTCAGCGCAGAGAGCTAAGGGCACTCACAACTTTATTTTCTCTGCTTGACTCTCCCAATTCTCCTAACTATTTAACTTCCCATTTCCAGTATATATGTGACAACCATACTAAAAATCTACGCTCCTCGCATAATCGGCTGTTGCACTGTCCTGTCCATCGCAGTAACTTTACTCATTCTTCTTTCTTCATTCAAGTCATTTCTCTCTGGAACACGCTTCCAACGAATGTCAGAACCGCAACCAGTCGTCTGAGTTTCAAGCGGAGGGCGCGTGAGTACATTAGCGGAAAGCTGGCAGTTTCATAACATCTTTCATAATTTTTCATCTTGTTGTAACATAGGACAAATTCATATACGAGTCACAAATATATTTATATGTATAATGATATTTGTATTATATATAATTATATATATCTATACGATTATATTTACGTATTTTATGTATGCTTTTGATACCCTTTTATTAATTTGGATAAATACCACTATTCCTCATGACTGTTTTGCAGCTTACCACCTACCACATACATTTCTGCACTACCCAAAGGATGACTGGCAGAGAATGCTGTTAGCATTAAGTCCTCCTTATGCAATTGTATAAAACTTAAATAAAATAAATAAAAATAAATAAATACGTAGGTACTACATTTATAGGTGAAGTTTATATTAAAGCTTTCGTGGGACACACTTAATCAATTATTATGTTTTCGGCTCACTCACGTAACTATTTAGCAACAGTAACAGTGCGACAGTCACCGCGTCGCAGGTAGCGGAATGCGGCCCATGAATATGAGCCTCTAGCATGGTTTGAATCTAGTCGAGTTCCTCGTCAAAAAGTTACATGAGTCAGCCGATAACATATTAACTCGTCAAGTACCGTCATTATAGACACTATTATAGAACAATAGGTTGCGGGCACCGGTGACCGCTTGGTGTTTGACAGTTTAAATTAATTTACCAGTGAAGTTATGGATAATTGTAAAATTCTACATTGACATTTAAATTATGAAGTTTTATAGAGATCTTTGCGTACAGTCAAAGCTCAGTTTATAATGGTTTTTCATATCTTGATGAGCAGTTCAGGCTTCAATCAACGACAGCATAGTTGGCGCAGTGGTTGGACAACTGGCTGCCGCACAAAGTGTCGCGGGTTCGATTCCCGCACGGAACAACTCTTTGTGTGATCCACAGATTGTTGTTCCGGACCTGGGTATCATGTGTATTTGAACTTGTATGTTTGGAAACGCAACCCCATCCGGTGTTTTCATGGTTGTATCTACTATAGATCCTGGCTTATAGGAGTTGCAGCGGTTTTGGGAGGCTGAGGCGGGTTTGACCCAATTAAAAAAAATAACGCCCCACGACACAGGACAAAATCCTACTGTGGGGCAAAGTTAAAACAAACAATGTAGATGGTCTATGTAGTTGTGTCTGGCAACAGGACGGGTTTACTTGCCCACATATTACCATAAACTGTCTTTGTTCAATTCACTTTCAACTGTAAGCTATTGTAATACGTTCGACTTTTGAAATGATGGAAAAGTTGATATTCGACGACTGTTGCACATTACAAAGTCGATGTATGATCATTTTCTGCATACTATTTACTTAGGAAAACATAAAATATGGTGAAAGTAAACGACGAAGAAAGCCAATAGGCTTTCGCTTGTACTCAGTGCAAGTCCACAGCGTATGAGTATATTTGTCAGCCAAGCAAATTATTGTTCTGTTAAAATACCAATTTAAACTGTCAAACACCAAGCGGTCACCGGTGACCGCAACCTATTGTTCTATAATTGTCGCGGAGAACCTAACGGGTAACCGGGGCTCCGGCTCGACGTGCAGGAGAAGGAACGGGGTTTTTAGTCAGTAAGAGTCTGACACTCCCTCCCGCCTCACCCAGGCGGGAGCAGTCATTCGATGATTTTCCCCCCTTAAAAAAAATTGTTCTATAATTGTGTCTATAATGACGGTTCTCGACGAGTAAGGGCATAGGTACGTAAAATTTTGTTTTAAAAAGATCACATGAAGAATATTATGGTTAGTACAACTAAACAGACAGACAAAACTATTAATATCAAATAATATTACGTAATAATATCAAATAATATTTGACGCAGGTAATAATAAAGATATAGTTTTAAACATACAATGATTTACCTAAGAATCAAGATAGGTATTATATTATAATGATAAATATATGCACGAACTGCGCCTTTTCAAGTATTAAAAGATGTTTCAAGTCCACCTGAGACATGTTGGTCTGATAAAATAAAGGTACACTTCTGTACATGAATACATCCTGTACTTTACACGTCTACAGAATTGCGCATAGTGTATTTTACGCAGCAGTCAATGAACTTGAATTACGATATACAAAACAATATATATTGTATATATAATTACAATATATATTGTGTATACTTGTGTATAATTTGTTGCAACATTATAATCATTTTACCGATGAATGAAAGAGTAGGTATTGTGTATTTGTGCTCATATACAGGGTTATTTCCAGCAAATTATCATTCGCCTTAGATAGTTGAGAAAGAGTGGTCGTATTCGAGAAAATGCACTTCAAAATTTTATTTTTCATTTTAATTTTAAATATTATTCGTTCATCACAGTTGTTAGATACTGATAATAATTACGAATTGGTGCCAGTAATGTCTCCTATGGGTAAGTTTGTTTTTTTTTTCTCTTATTTAGTGTCTTGATAACAAAACGTTGGAAATTTTTTATAGAATTTTAATTTTAAATCTTGAAATGAAGTGTAACGAAAATCTTACAAAAGAATACATATTTAAAAAAAAACTTGTTTAATTTAACTTTATTAACCATTTTATTTTATTTTATTTTTCGTCAGTCATCTATTTTATGTTTATCTTTTTTAAATTTTGGTTTGTTTTATAATATGACATGAGTTTAACAAAATTTACGTGTATTGTGAATAATAAAATTAATTCCTTAATAATAATAAATACCTCCGCAAATAATAAAATAAACAATTAATAAATACTTATTCGGTTGTATTGTTAAATAAAAAATGGCTTACTGCATGACATCTAACATAAAACATTTAAAAAGTTTTATCAATCTTCTAACAATAAAAAAACTGCTATGTTATGTTATGTTTACATTATTATCAAGTGTTAATCGGTAAATAGTACTATCAGTTTAGTCATAAAAGTAGTTTAATACGTTAACAGCTTATCTTTTATTTGTAAGCAGTTTTTCAAACATTGCGCACTCTTTAGACTACTACTATATAGGTCAAGCAAACAATACAGTTTTATCATATTAGAACACACATCATTATTATTAGAAACATTCTGACATTAGTATACTATACTAGCTACTTCCGCGCGGTTTCACACGCTCTGCTTAGCTCCTTTGGTCGTAGCTTTGATGTTTTATAGCTTATAGCCATCCTCTATAATTGCGCTATCCAACATAAAAATAATTATTTAAATCGGACTTGTAGTTACGGAGATTAGCGCGTTCAAACAAACAAACAAAAACAAACTTCCGCTTTATATAATAGTATAAGATATAAGATTAATAACTTAAGTGCGGTTCATATTTTTGAATTATGTCCCATACATACATACATAACTTCACGCCTGTCTCCCATGGGGGTAGGCAGAGACTAAGGAACGCCAATTACTACGATTCTTACATACCTCTTTCGCTTCATTAACAGTCATCAATCTTTTCATGCATGCTCGTCGGTTAAGGGTACTTTTAATTTGGCCCTTCTCTAATATATCGCCAATCTGGTCACTATATGTCCGTCTAGGACGCCCTCTACCGACGGCCCCATTCATATCTGCTCTGTATACTTCTTTCGTTACTCTACTTTCATCCATCCTTTCTACATGTCCAAACCAGCGTAACATTCCCTTTTCAATCCTTGTCACTACATCATCTTTCAATCCACACCTTTCTCTAATAACACTATTTTTCACTCGATCACTCAATTTTAGTCCACACATACTTCTTAGGGCTCTCATTTCCACCGCATTAATCCTGCTTTCATGCTTCTTCTGCCACACCCATGATTCACTACCATACATAAGCGTTGGTGTCAATACACACTGCATTACAGCAAGTCGAGCTTTGCTGGATATTATTTTACTCGACATGACAGAGTGTAAAGCACCATTAACACTATTTCCCGCTTTCACTCTCCTTTCAATATCCCCTTCACACTTTCCATCTCTCGTAAATAGTGATTATGTCCCAATCATTACTATTTAAAAGAATTTGACATAATACTATTTCAATCATAATGAGGCATGATTGACCGAGTGGTCGGAAGTGCGACTGCCGGGCAAGGGGTCTCGGGTTCGATTCCCGGGTCGAGCACAGTATTACTAGGTTTTTCAAAATCTCAGTAGTAGCATGGAATCTGGAAATGTGCCCGGTATAGGGCAATAGGCTCACCCCCTATTACATGGGACTCATAACATAAAAAGTGAGAAGTGGGTACTGTACAGTGGCAGTAATTGCCGTAATTTGCACCTAGGCTGCATGCCCCTTCGGGGATAAAAGGCGTGATGTTATGATGATGACTATTTTAATCACTAAAGTATGGTTGACATTTATTTGTTGAATAATTTAACTTTTCAAGTCATAATACAACAGAAAAATGTAGATAAAAGAAAAAACATTAGAAAACATAATATTTTAGAAGGGACAAAATTTAATTACTTCAAATAAATGTTTGCCTCATTTGTGTCAGATTATACTGGAGTTGATCGATATCAAAGTCTTTTAAAATGTGTGTGTCGTAGAGGCCTAGAGGTTTAAGTCACCCGCTTCTCATGCACGAAGGCGCGTGTTCGTAACCTACCAACGGGAAGTACCAATGTGACATTTTTCCAAGTTATATGTACTTTCTAAGGTTATTTAGACACCACTGACGAACGGTGAAGGAAAACATCGTGAGGAAACCTTACAATTTTTAATTTAAGTTTGAAATAGCCAACCCGCATTGAGCAAGCGTGGTCATTAATGCTCAAACCTACTCCGTGTGAGAAGAGGCTTTGGTCAGCAGTGGTTACTTATAGGTTGTTGATAAAAGTCCTTAAAAATTGTTCTTGGAAACCAACTACAATTTTAACTTTGATTTGTTACATAGTGACAGTTATACAGCCAGTAACAAAAAGACGAAGTCGAAAGCGAACTCGGCGTGTATCTACGAAAAAATTCAGGCTCGGTACAGTATACATACGTACACATATAAATGTATACACAGTATACACACGGTTTTGTCATATAGACAGAAACTAGAAAGACACACGGAGCCACAGAACCCCACTTAGTTCGATCCTTACATTCTACTTTAGATACCATCACACATAGTACATACATTAGGTACTTTCTATATACACCACCACGTTTGTAGATTTCTAGTCCTGTAGAATACTCACACCTTAATTATGTGTCTTGTGCTCGTTTTCACTGCCTTCTTTTAAGTTTTAAGGAACTCCTAAGCTAAAATAGGTGACCCTTAACATTATTTTAGTTTTCATCAACGTATAATTGGGACATCAAAAATAAGTTCTCGTGCTTTATAGCACTAAGTAATTCTTTGTTAAGAGATGGTCTAGAGATATCTACCCTTTTTGCAAATGAAGTTAAATTCTGTGTTAATATAATTTTACTTTTTATCAATTGCAGCTGGAAACGCACCATTTTTCGAGCTCCCGTGCATGATCGTTGGTGGTACTTGCGCCAAGCCGATGTATTGCCCCGATGGCACTAGAGTGGGCACAAAAGGATTGTGTCCAGTCCAACAGGAGCAAGGCATGGAGTGCTGTCGACCAAGTAAGTTTAATTTCAATGGTAACCATTTGAAAAACCATTATGACTTCGGCTTTTTGGAACTCAATATTTTGTTTGATAACTAGAATTATTGGGAGACGACTTATACTTCTAGAAAACTTCTAAGGAATTATAACTTAAGGCGCCTTTAGTAGGTTTCTCTCTTCCATGGAGTTCGTGAATTGATAAATAGCTTAGTCCAAGATTTCCTAAAATAGAACTGAGTTTGGAATTGAGACGTTTGGCTTCAGCTTTTTCTGATAATGGGCCTAATTGACTAACAACTATTTGGCAAAAAATGGCGTCATCATCACGTCGCCTACTAACTGCTAAAAATAGACCCTAAAAGTGCTACCTCTTGGGTATAAAATAACATTGCAAAGACCCTACATTGCGAGAAATAAACAGGACTAAGTGGAGAGTTCTTGATTCAGACGACAACATTCATTTCGGGTCAGTGAACTCGAAAACTTTGTTTATACTTCAATAGTTAAGTACCTTATGGAAGTTTCTTTGAGAAAGTATTACGATCTCGTTTTCGCCTTAAGCAATATGGTGGTATTATGAACTTTAACGATAATGAATTAGCTAGAATTTTGTTTCTGCTTTTTCTTCTTCTTTTGATGCAATTATCGCTGGTGGAAGGTTTTACGTAAGACTACTAAACAAACTTAAATTCTTAAGACTGCGTCGTTTGCAAAGTAGTTGCAAATACGACTGCCAGGCAAGGGGTTTAGGGTTCAATTCCCGGGTCAGACAAAGTACTACCGAAGTTTTAAAAAAGTTTCAGTACATATTAGCACGGAGTCTGGAATTGTGCCCGGTATATGGCAATAGGCATGAGCCCCATGTAGTAGGATGACCCCTACTACATGGGACTCATAATATAAATAGTGAAAAGTGGGTGTTACATTGTACAGTGGCATTTAGTGTCGTACTGTGGCACTTCTGTCTACCCCTTCAGGGGTAAAACGCGTGATGTTACGTTATGTTAAATTCTTAAGAGTCGATTCACATTTCACGGAAAATACGCCGCGTATCACCGGTGCACGGTGATACACTAACACATCATCCGTTAGGTGAGAAACGTTGTAAAACATAACATAACATCACGCCTTTTTATCCCCGAAGGGGTAGGCAGAGGTGCACATTACGGCGCTTTATGCCACTGTACAATGTAACACCGTAAAAGTTAACGTTGTATGCTTTATAATATCTACTTTTATCTGACAGATAATTATATGAGGTACATTTGCCGTCAGAGATGCTAACCGACTTTAAATAGCTCGAAGTATTTTTGCGGTTGCTCTTATATCTGGTGTATGCTTATAGGCTTGATTTGTGTGCAAGGGACTCATAGCATGACAAAATGCGAGCTACTGTTTTAATTGGATCACGAATTAAAAGTATGCTGCGCTTATCATCAGATGAAACGTCTGCTCAATTACCTCTATACTATAAATAGAATGAGTCAGTCGTAAGCAACTAAAAACCAGTTTTTAGTTAACCTGCTTAACCTAGAACGAAAAAAGAAATGTTTATAGTTACCTATTATCTAACTCACCTTTTGTTTGGGATTTTCGTTTACCTATGGCTTTGGAATTTCAATAACCTTATTATGAATATTCACATTACTAAATCCATGAATAGCCTATATTATAATTGTTTTCAATTAATTCTGAACTCTATTGAAAACCTTTGTTATTTGTTTAGACTAAAAATCCATTGTTTTTGAAATCTTTAAGATAGTTTTGACTAAACTTCTTTAAGCAAGTATGTTCACAGTGATGACCCATTGTTTGTTTTTTACGAAGTACACCCGGTAGAGGTCAATCGAGCTGACGAAACAATAGACTCATAGCTGCACCGCCCATGGATATACACAATACCAAAGGACTTTCAAGTGCGTTGTCGCCCCTTATTGTACTTTCTTTTTATTTTAATAATCAAAATTCTCAGTAATTATAATACAATATTTGACATAACATACCCTATAAACATACCATAACATACCCTGCAAAGACAGTCATGCACATATAAGTTATGAACTTTTGTAAAAATAAAATGTTATGAATCCCAAGTTACTGTTATACACTTGACACAAGACTAGGCTGTACGCTATGCTAATATAGAAATATATTATTAACTTTTTTATGGAATAAGCCGGTGAATGAGCAGACGGATCACCTGATGATAAGCAATTGGCGCCGCCCATGGACACCCGGAACACCAGAGGCGTTACAAGTGCGTTACTAGCCTTTTGGAGATTAGGTATTTGAGGATTGTCAGGGATTGGGAAGATTGGGAAAGGAGATAATTGGGCCTCCGGTAACCTCACTCAAACAACAAAACGCAAAGCATGCGTTGATTCATGTCGGTTTTCTGAAGAATCAAAGACTTAACGTCTAACAGTATATAGGCTGCAGAGGCCTATAGTACTTAGTGGTGGAATCATACAGGTTGATGACTGAACCAATGGGGTGACAATTACTTGCAATTCACAACATTAACAATTTGTGAATGCCCAGCGGGTTTATCATAATCTTGACACATTACAGACAAGTTGCAGAAGTCAATATAAATAGTTCATCGCTACTACCGATGTCTGTCAAATATGTTAAACTCTAACCGGTTCCTATGACAACCGCGACTAGGGTTTGGATAGTGACAATATATTTCGCCTAATAACAGTCAATTTTGTTTCAGGCTCAGGCGATATTACCTGTCATTCAAAAGGGGGTGAGTGCGTTTCAGACCATTACAAATGTCCACGACTGTTACGAGTGAAAGAGGCAAATGATTGTGGCATTGGAAATACGTGTTGTGCATTCATCTGAATAAATGTATACTTGAACTGATGTTTTATTACCTACTAACCTTATAATATTTCCTTTAACAATATATTAGGGTGATAGATATTGACATACTGTGATAGACATTGAGCATCATCGTGAGGAATTTTTGACTTATAATTTCTAATTATAAGGTTGAAATTGCTAATCCGCCTGGAGCAAGCGTGGTGATTTATGCTCATTTCATCTTCGTGCGTGGTCAGGCCTTTGCTCAGCAGTGGGCATTTAAAAGATTGTTGATAATGAAGGCGGTAGATTCTCGAATTGGTTTTATTTCTTTATACTTAGACTGATATTGTGCTATATGGGACTGAAAATTGAAGAAAAGTAAGTGTATTTTAAGCCCATAATATATTTTTCCTATGTTATAAAATATAAATATAAATACTTTTTCGTTGAGATAAAATTCTGTCTTGTAATCCTACTAATCCGAGTGCTAATAATTTTAACATTAAGGTAAGCCTGATATTATTTTGTATAATATTTAAATGTTAATTTATTTGAGTAAAAATCATAATATTGACATGTTTATGATGTTTTCTTTTTCATATAACATTTTATAGCCATTAGATTATAGTACACACGGCTACAAAAAGATCAAGCTATTTAAAACCAGTATATCTTATTATCTCTACATAGTCTTGCTTAATATAATGCGACGATCAGTTAATAAGTACGCACTTGCCATCTGTCAAATACGACATCTGTCATCTGTCAAAAATGGCATCTGTCACCTGTCAAAGATGACGTCTGTCTTCTGTGAAAATTATATTTTTTGTTTCATTTTGTTTTGTTATTGTATCCTTATTTTTATATTTCATGCTTATATAAGTAGGTAATAATAAGTACTAATATAATATCTTACTGGTTTTATGTAGCCCTGTGTACTTCTAGTAACCGAATTCAAAACTAATTTATTTACCCATGTTATTTGCTTTCTTTATACTTTTTTATAACTAAATGTAAACTATAATTTTCTATTGCATGTACCTACAAAATCAGACTACGAGAAGTATGTGATGAGTCTACCTTGGTACTACAGATACAGACCCCCTCATAAATATCCCATACATCGTTCTAAGCAAGGAGCACTTTATGCTGGAGACTATCCTGTGACTGACTCAAATGACATTAGAGTGAAAAAAATTGAGGAAGTAAATTCAGTTACCGCTGTCTTACTTAGAAAACAGGCTAAAATTGGAGCCATTTAAATTATGAATCACTTTAATTATATATTTAGGTCATCTATAATTAATTGATTATACTTTACTAATTAATTATTTATATATTGTTGTTATTTACAAATTTTTACGTTATGTTTGAAAAACATTAAAATAATATAGAGGTAAATGTAATATTTCAATAAATAACATATATGTCATAATCATTATGTCGTTGATCGCCTTTTGTTTTATATTAAAACGTGTTTTAATATTTTTGTTTAAAATAAAATAATGTAGTGAAGAATTTACTGTTATGTTATTTGTTTCCTAAAAGTCTTACTGCTAACTTTATGCCCCGAGAATTTTCGAAAAGAGAAAAATGTTTGCCTTATCCAACAATCAACCTTGACAATCACGATTTCCTAAACCAAGCGAGACGAAAAGAAATTTATCAAACAACAAAACAATATTCATAATGTATACATCTAAAAATTATATGTGTGTACTTATTTACATCTTATATTTATGTTTTTTTAATAATCTTAGAGGGGATAGTAATAGGAGCCGTCGGTAGAGGGCGACGGACATATAGTTACCACATTGGCGATATATTAAAGAAGGGCCAAATTAAAAGTACCCTTAACCGACGATCATGCATGAAAAGATTGATGACTGTTGATGAACCGAAAGAGGTATGTAGGAGTCGTAGTATTTGGCGTTCCATAGTCTCTGCCTACCCCCATTGGGAAACAGGCGTGAAGTTATGTATGTATGTAATAGTAGTATTGGTGCGTAGTGTACTGGGATGTATTTATTTCTATACAGCTATTCATTTAACAAATTTGTTTTGCAATAGATACAAACTTGTTTAAAAGCTACTGTAACACTGTCTTCTCTGCATCACCCTGCGGTTGGCTGGTAGAGAATGCCATCCGGCATTAAGCCCGCCATTATGTAATTGTATGTTAAAAAAGTGTTAACATAAATAAAAACAATTCCTTACAATTATACAAACCACAGCGAGGTAAATATGTAACGTAAACGATAACGTTTTCTTAGGGAAATAACAGTTAACGCAACGAACTGTAGGTACCTGTCGCGAAACATACAGGGTGTGATTATTTTCTTATTTTACAACTTTATTATTTTAGTCGTTGCTTTTCGTTATTTTAGTTTTATGTCATCATATGTTTTATAAGACATAATTTAATAAAAAGGTAAATCAATAAGTAGCTCTAAGCGAGGTGATCTTTAGGGTACTACTGAGAATTTCGAGAAGAACTAAATCTAATACTATTTTTCTCAAATCAACCTTTGGCTTAGTAGACATAACTGGCGACGACTCGACAAATAAATCAATTTATCAGTTTAGGTTTATTTTAATCAAAAGATTCGTTAAATTACTGACTGAACTCTAAAAAAATTCTTAGTGGTTAACTCAGATTAAAGTGCCACGGAAGAAAAATAAGGGTTTGAACAGCACCCTAATTAAGACATCTATTACATAATAGTGAACCTCATTTAAATTGTAATTTATGGACATTGCTATTAATTGATATTATGACCGATGTGACTTAAATAGACGGATAGGGGACTGGAAGAGGTTTCTTGTAAAAAAATTACTATGTTAATGTTGACTTGTCGTGGTGGCCCGGAGGTTTAAGACACCCGTTCCTCATGCATGAGTGCGCGGGTTCAAAACCTACCAACGGCAAAGTATTAATGTGACTATTTTCGAGTTGTATTCTTAGGTTATTTAGACACCACAAACAAATGGTTAAGTACAACATCGTGAGGAAACCTGGACTTATAATGTCTAATTATGCGTTTGCAATCGCCAACCCGCATTGAGCAAGCGTGGTGATTAATGCTCAAGCATTCGCCGTGTGAGAAGAGGCCTTTCGTCAGCAGTTACCACTTGTAGGCTTGTAGTTGATGATGATGATGATGATGAATGTTGACTTAGATATAATAAAATGTAAAAATATTACTCACAACTAAGGAAAAGTATGTATGTATGTATTATGCGAATTATTATAGGTTCCATAATATTGACTGCCTCGTTGGCCGAGTGGTCGCGAGTGCGACTGCCGGGCAAGGGGTCTCGGGTTCGATTCCCGGGTCGGGCAAAGTATTACTGGGTTTTTAAAAAATTCTCAGTAGTAGCACGGAGTCTGGAAATGTGCCCGGTATATGGCAATAGGCTCACCCCCTATTACATGGGACTCATAACATAAATAGTGAAAAGTGGGTGTTACTTCTGTGTGCACCTCTGCCTACCCCTTCGGGGATAAAAGGCGTGATGTTATGTATCCATAATATTCAGTCCTATGAAATATGAAAAACAATAATTGTTAAAAAATAAACTTAGAGTAAACATAACTATTTAAAGATTATTTCTTACGTAAAATACAACACCCCTTACGCACAATGTACAGTAACAAACACATTTTCGTTGTAAGTTCACGCTGGGCTAAGCATTGTGCGGTCACGGCGAACGAGAACACGCTATTTGCATATACCTTTACAGTTACAGACAAAGAAGGTGGCAAATCTTAAGCCCTTTGTTATAATCAAGAACGTACTAATTCAAATTAACACCAAACGAAACATAAAGTTTTATTATTTAAAAAATATTATGCGAAAAATAAATTAAAAGTCTTGCATTTTACAAGTTAAATCTTAACATGTTTATACATTACTCTCATAATTTTCCTTATTAACTAATTTGGAAGATAAAAAAATTTAGGCAAAAAATATGTAGACGAAGTTATGAAAAATTGTATTAATTATGCGCGTTTTTAATGTTGAGTTTGTAATTAATTATGTTTACATTCTAGCCAACTTTATTAAAGCAAATATGAAATGAAATGTTGTATACATTTTTTTAAATAAATCGTTCACAAATACAATTAGATTTTAGAGGTAATAAAAAAAAAATCCTGGACTAATGCATATTATTATGATAAAAAGATTAACTAATCGTAATTTTATTTCATTTAATAACAAACTAAACACTATTCCTTTACAAAAATAGTTCTAAACCCCATAAACAACTCTCATCATAAAAGAACTCCCATAAAACACAAAACATTAACCAAAACAAGAAACACAAACAAAACAAAATCCGAAAAACAAAACACCGCAAACAATTGGTGAAAACAAAACAGTGTCCCATTTCGTGCGGCCCGCAATGTACTCAAAAACAATGAATGCAGCCACCATTTTGAAAACGAACGCTAAATATACATTATACACGTAATTTATACATTATAAGCCTAAGTGACGGATTGTAGTTGGTGTATTGTTCAAATTGTTTAGACTGATCTATATAAATTAGTATAATTTACCTTAATAAGGCTTAATTTTGTAGGCTTGTGGTAGCTGATGTATTGAGATTGTTATGACTCAGGCTGGGTGTTTTGTTGTCTTAGTGTCTAGTTAGACATTTGTATTTCATGTTATAATTACATGTCTTGTCTGATTTCTTAATTGGAGTCATTTGAACTGTGTCTTCAAGAATGATTGTGGACCTCGATTTTATGATGTGCTTTTAAATTTGGCTTAAATTGAACAGTGTTAGGAACAATTTACCTACATACATATGTTTCTAAAAACTATTACTGTTGTTTTATTTTCATAAAAGTAGAAATGTTTTGTTCATTTTATTTTAAAGGTAGAAATATGAAATTCAAAACAAAAACATAAAGATATGAATAAAACGAAAATCTCTAAATTTGCGGTACTCTAGATTTGTCGATCAAATACACAAAAATAGTAAAAAAAGAATCGTACCATGCAATCGCGTCGCTCTTTGTTAAATCCTCCATACTTGAAAATATAAAGCTAAGAAATTGTTTTTTTAGAACCTGTGAAGTACTCCGAAATAAGATTCTAATCTGATATAGAGGTATTGAGTGAGTTTATGAACGGACAATTTACATACTTACATACCATCCGAGCAAACACTTTGTGGACCACAACATGAATTGTACCGTGTAAGTATTATGACCTGTGACACGTTCTGCAGGAGCCAGTTACTGTTTCGTTGGCCCAGTAGTCATAAGTGCGATTGCCAAACAAGGGGTCTTGGTTTTGATCCCCAGGTTGGGCAAAGTATTAGTGGTTTTTTTACTAATTCAGTGGTAGTATGGAGTCTGGAATTAAAAAATAAATACATAAAAATCTTTATTGATGATAAAATGAGCAAAATACAAAATACATATTATCTTAATAAGCGATGTAGACCTTATACAGTTAGATGCCTGTACTAGGAAAGCTCTGTATCACAGGCGAAAGTAGCTTTAACATTATATACTAATTTAGGACATCTTATTTCTATAAACCAATATTACTTATCATGACTTAGCAAATTCAACTATGATTATTTTATATATATGTTATGATTAATTAGTTTATATATATGGAATTGTGCCCGGTATATGGCAATAGGCTCACCCCCTATTACATGGGACTCATAATATACCTCTAAATAGTGAAAAGTGGGTGTTACAATGATAAAAGGCGTGATGTTATGTTATATTTTGTTCATTTAATTTTAAGGGTAGAAATATGAAATTGTTACTAAAATGACATGAAATTTGCGATACAATTAATGTTGAATATTTAAAAAAATAAATAAAGGTTTTGTTACATATATCATTGTAATTTTTGACAGAAACTCAATAATGTAATTGCCAAATTCTTTAAAAAGATACAACAATAAAAACAAAAGCCTACTTCTCCATCCCTCAGGACAAGTTCGAAATTCAACGTCAATCCACGAATCAACAATCCAATTAGTGCAATCGTCAAATTGAAACAAAGTGCAGTTTATCAAACTGCTAGTTGAAATAAAAATAAAAAAAAACAAACTAAAAATAAAAAACCCAAGTCATTCCGTTGAAGATTTTAATTCAAGCGAAAGGAAACTTTTCTTGTTTGAAGCGAGTTTCACGCGAGACTGAGAGCCAGCCCTGATTAATGGTAGTTGGCTGGAGATAAAATGGAACGGCTTGTAGCTTGTGTTTAAAAAAAGTCGTTACACAAGTCACAATTTAGTGACGTCACAATTGATGTGTTTCTTGTTTTCCGTGTGTGATTTTCGGAATGTGAAAAATGAATGCTTGGTCGAGTGAGAAGCTTGTTAGCGATGCTACCCCTTTTTGTTATTGGAAGGTGTTTTTATTTTTGTCTAGTTATTTCAGATTGTTGAGCTAGACTTGATTTGTAGACTGTTTGCAGTAATAGTACTTTCGAAGCTTGATATATTTGACTAAAACTTTCATTGATTACTCCGCTTCGATTGCAAAAGAATTAAAAAGTTAGTTAGATTCGAAAACGCTTATTAAAGTAAACGAAAATCAATAAGAATCTTGACTATCTAATTAGACAATCATTTATATATATTACACGATAAAGTTAACTAACGATTTTGCTCAAGCTCTCATAGAAAAAGCATGTATCACCCAGGAATACCAGAATCAGAAAGCACTCAATCTCCATAAATTCCTCAACCTGCATAATTAGGACGAGGCCATATCAAAACGTACTCAGTTTATCAAGGACATTCAAGGAAACTACGCCCCTGAACATAGACCCAATTACCCTAGAAGCCTAATTGTATCCGTAGTTAATTGAAGATAAAATTACTTTGGGTATTGTCTAATAGGCAATCTTAGATATCAGGTATCTGTCACCATTAGCATTAGAGGAAGATAATTCTGAATTCTGTGATGCTGGTATCAAAAGTAATTCTAATATTGTTGCTTATTATTTGACAGCAAATATCGTAAAGCTGTTTATTCGTCTGATATTTTAGGGTAAGTAGAGTTATTCTCCATTTAGACACATCACATCAACAGCCTATAGGTAGCCACTGCTAATCAAAGGCCTCTTCTCGAACGGAAAATGTTTTGAGCGTTAATCACCACGCCTGCTCAGTGCAGGTTGGCGACTTTAAACTTATAATTAGATATTATAAACTCAGGCTTCCTACTATGTTTTCCTTCATCGTTTGTCAGTGGTGTCTGAATAATCTTAGAAAGTGCATATAAATCGGAAAATCTCACATTGTTACTTGCTATTACTAGGTTTGTAATTAGTACCCTCGTGCATCAGAATTGGGTGTCTTAAACCTCCGGATCACTCCTACATCATCACGACATTTACACATGCAAACCATATACTTTTTTTCTATGGCATAAGCCGGCAAACGAGCAGACGGATCACCTGATGGTAAGCAATCGGCGTCGCCCATGGACACCTGGAACACCAGAGGCGTTACAAGTGCGTTACCGGCCTTTTGGGGATTAGGAGTTTGAGGATCGTTGGGGATTCAGGAATTGGGGAGATTGTGGAAGGGGAGGGTAATTGGGCCTCCGGTAACCTCACTCACACGACGAAACACAACGCAAGCGTTGCTTCACGTCGGTTTTCTGTGTGGCCATGGTATCACTATGGTTGAGACGGCCCATTCGTGCCGAAGCATGGCTCTCCCACACTTAAAAATACTACATCTGTTACTTAAAATGTTTCGTTCAGGTTAATTAAAAGGTTTAAAAACATTTTGCTACCGTTTGCCAATTAAAAGATGAACTAGTTACGAAATATGCATTCACAGTGACCATTATTTAAGCTGGCGAAAATTTTCGCATAATTTTTCGTAACAAACTGACAAATACGACGGCTGCATACATTAGCTAACGGGCGTGCTAAAGCGGAAGGCAGTGAAAAAAAATGAAACAAAAAATCTCGCACCGCACGTGTTACTTAAAAGTTAGTGCAGTTTAACAGTTTTTTTGAATAATTTATAGGGTCGTCGTTATGTTAAAATCCTGAGTCTTGTTGATGTTTAATTTATGAAGGATGCTCTTATGTGAGGCTACTGTGGCCGGTTGGAACTCAAAGACTGCTATGTATATTGCAGAAGAGCTCTCAAGGATGGTAATCACAATTTATTACTTGCTATGAAAGTGTTAGTAATAATGATGCAGAAAGCAGTACTTCTGGACACGGCGCGTATTGTTCGGAAATTCCTTTCTCTGGAGCCCTGACCACCCGTAGCTTGGATTTCTCCCGTTACTGGTGGGCTACTGCTTTTTATATTTTTAAATGTTTTTTTTTTACATATAATGAAATATTTAAAAATATTTAAATCAAGTATAAAAATAAATAAAGGGAATAATAATAATAATTTTTATTTCAGGTACAATAACATTAACCCATATAAATTTTACACATGAAATAGGCACCTAATAATAAATAGAAACAATTTAATAAACAGCAGTATGTAGACTCATCCAATGCTGAGTTAATTTGGAGTCCCATCTGTCTGTGAGTACGTTCAGGATACTGTTGGGACTGGAACGTACACGCCCCCATAGCGAGGCGGATCTTTTTCTTAAAACAGCGAAAAAACCGTCTGTGTGCGCTTCCGTAAACATTCCTGAGGCACTACAAAAACGCGGCAGACCCAGCAATACCCTGAACGCATTATTGTATTGGACACGCAAAGCACTGAGTGTCCGCCGCGTATAGTCGACCCACAGCGCGCACGTATACAGTGTCTGGCAATAAGCTTTAAAAAGCGTAACCTTGACCGAAACACTGCAACGCGCGAACCTGCGAGCCAAAATATTGCACCGGACAGCCAGCGCCCTGCGCTCCCTCTCCATATCCTTATAAGTTAGTGCATTAAGTTACTGCTCTTGTCAAGACATCTTCTCTGTTTTATTCGCCCTCTTTTAATATTTTCTAGTCTTTTCGCTTTGACGCAAATTTCCATTAATGACATTAGCAGGTGAATCTGATGGTAGGTTATTAATACCGCCAAAGACACGTCAGCTTTCGAGTAGTTGCGGAGTCGCGGAAGACTTAATGGGTTGCCAGAGAGTAAGTACGGGGTTTCAGTCAGTAAGCGTTGGACACTCCCTCTCACCTCATTCAAGGCGGAGATGGTCATGGATAACTTTAACTTCTTAAAAAAAAAACATGAGAGTAGTCACAAGCTACATGGAATTCAGCTAGCCAAGGGATTGCTTTCTCACAGCAAGCACACACTAAGAAGAACCAGTTTAGCATATTCAAATTAACCATGCAGGTCTTACAATGTAGATCAATGAAAGAATTCCTATCGTAAATTACAAAGCAAAGCCACTCACCCTCATTCCTTTAATCACAGACCCAAATAAAAAAAAAAGGCTACAAGAACTACAGGTGTAGTCGAGAATGGTACACAAAAACTTTGAAGGTCCGTAGAACAAAACTATTTTATTAGTTCCCTAACTTTGTTTGGGGAATCATTGTAGTCTTACTAACTTGCTGGGATTTTGTAATTTGTTGTAATGTGAGGTTTGTGACGTCATTTCTATATATTGGTTGTTTATGTAATGGCTTAGCTTGTGCCGCGTTTCGCTCGTGTTTCCATGAGCTAAAAAGTAGCCTATGTGGTATTTACCATAATCTTCTACGCAGGTGTAGGTTCCAAATTTCATTACAATCCCTTCAGCTATTTTGACGTCAAGGAGTAACACACAGAGGAGAATTGTGCTATGATTACTGTTTTATTTAGAGACACAGGAAAAGTTTGATGATAACATCACGTCTTTTATCCCCGAAGGTGTACATTACGGCACTGTACAATGTAACACCCACTTTTCACTATTTATGTTATGCGTCCTATGTAATAGGGGGTGAGCCTATTGCCATATACCGGGCACAATTTCAGACTCCGTGCTACTACTGGGATTTTTTTGAAAAACTCAGTAATACTTTACTCGACCCGGGGATCGAACCCGAGACCCCTTGCCCGGCAGTCTTACAATTTACCTCTTCGTTGTTTATAATGATTATGTAGACAAGCACGTAACTTTGGTTCTCTCTCAATTATTAGACAATAATTGTCAATAATTATTAATAATTAAATACCACCTTAATTCACCTCGTTTAGAGATATCGTTGGAGGCTGAGTCACCCCCGTCCGTAGGAGAGTACCCTTATATTAAAATCATCCCTACACGTGGCCTCTGGGTGGTGCGAATCGGGTGACACCATGGTGGTAGGCTTCGGCCGACGGCCTTATGACCACCCACCGAGCAAAAACGTGTCGCCAAGCGGCCTAGCCGTGTTCCGCCACGATGCTCGGTGACGCCGATTGAGGGGATGGGTCGAAGTAGGTGTTCCAATGCAGACTAACAGTTCTGACGCGCGCTGGTGTAGCGGCATCGGGTGGCCAGTCACGGAGGGTAGCGGGATCCGAGGCACGGTTCACCGCTGGCCGACCGCGGATAGTTGGGGGCCCAAGTAACGTGCTAGCCACACGTGAAAGGCTGCCCCGCCATCTGTCGAAAAATCCCACGGGTACGCCATCGTGCCGGTTGGCGACCGGAAGAGAGGGCCCAATGGATACCCGTGGGGGGGCTCGGGCGTCCCCGCGGTCTCCGGGCTGGCCTCCTAATGATGGGGCTAACTGCGGTGCGCGTCTGTGGGTTGTCTGTGTAGAAGCCCATTTCACTACCATCCCCCTAGCAACCTTTCTTCACTCTTAAATGACAAAAAATAAACGGAAAAGGTTCTCACAGCGGCTGCACTCCCTCTCCCTCAAAGTGCACTTCTCGAACATCAGAGGTCTGCACTCCAATCTCAACGCAGTCCACCACCATCTTGAGACTGAGAACCCAACACTCCTGTTTCTTTCGGAGACCCAGATCAGATGTCCGTCCGACGTATCGTATTTAGACTACCCGGGATACTCCCTGGAACATAAATTCGTTCCACGCGCTGGTGTATGCCTGTACGTTCGCGACGGCGTCTGTCACCGGCGTCTTCGAAATCTTGAGGACCCCAACTTCTCTATTGTCTGGATACTCGTGGACATAGGCCTGGAAAAGATTATTTATGCCTGTGTCTACCGGTCGCACAGCGGAGACTTGGAGACGACCAGGTTGGTGCGACATCTTAGTGATGCGGCGGATGCGGCTCAGCTTCGGTACCCTTCTGCCCAACTGGTGATACTGGGTGACTTCAATGCCCATCACCAGGAGTGGCTTTTTCCATACCAGTGCACCGACCATGCTGGGAGGGAATTGCGAAAGCTTGCGTTGACGTTTAACCTTACCCAGCTGGTCCAGGAAGCCACAAGGGTGCCCGATGTGGATACGCATACAGCCAACTGCCTTGACCTTCTGCTGACAACTAATCCAGACCACTACTCGGTATCAGTCTCATCACCTTTAGGTAGCTCTGATCACTGTCTGGTGAAATCTGTATCTACACACTCCCCACCTGATTCTAGCCCTGGGGAACCACGACGGATGTGGCGATACAAGTCAGCAGATTGGGATGGAATGCGATCCTTTTTTGCATCCTATCCATGGCGGCCTGTTTGCTTCTCTTCCGATGATCCGTCAGCCTGTGCAGATGCCGTAACGGGGGTGTTGCGTCAGGGCATGGAATATTACGTTCCATTCTCGGACGCGACATCCGTCGGTGGCTTTCGCCCATGGTTTGATGCCAACTGCAGACAAACGGAGGCATTAAAGCATGCTGCATATATGGCATGGGCGGACGCCAGGTCCCATAGGACTGATGATATACTTCAAAGGAAGAGAGCTTTCAACCGGGCCACCAAGTCATATAAAAAGGCACTGCGCGAAGCTTGGTTCAAACACATCGGCCGAATAGAGGCCAAACTTGCTTCTTACCCAACGGGTAGTAAGGCTTTTTGGTCCCTGGCCAAGTCGGTGGAATCGAACTTCTGTCGCCCCTCACTCCCACCACTACTGCGGTCTGATGGGACGCTGGCTTACACCGCAATGGAGAAAGCGAACTTATTTGCCTCTCTTTTTGCGGAGTCTTCGCGTCTTGATGCTGATGGCGCTTCACCACCTTCTATACACCAAGTATGCGAGACTAACATGTCGGACATTCGCATTCGACAGAAGGAGGTCTTCAGAACGTTGCGCAACCTGGACGTGAACAAAGCCAGTGGTCCCGATGGAATCCCGGCCGTAGTACTGAAAACTTGTGCACCTGAGTTAGCTCCAATCCTGACACGTCTGTTTCGCCTATCTTTGGAGACTGGTCAAGTGCCGAAAGCATGGAAGCTGGCCAACGTGCAACCTGTGCCTAAAAAAGGTAGTCGTGCCGACCCTAACAACTATAGACCTATCTCGGTCACGTCCATACTCTGTAAGAGTATGGAACGTGTACTGAATAACAGGCTCCTGGCATACCTTGAAGGTAACGATCTCCTTAGTGATCAGCAATACGGATTTCGCCGAAACCGATCTACTGGGGACCTTCTTGCATATGCCACCCACATCTGGAGCGAGGCCATCGAGAAACACGGGGAAGCGTTAGCCGTATCCCTCGATGTCTCGAAGGCCTTCGACAGGGTCTGGCACGATAGTCTTGTTGGCAAGCTTCCCGCATATGGACTCCCCACTGGTTTGTGCAGATGGATAACAGACTTCCTGAGGGATCGATCCATCCGTGTGGTCATTGACGGCTGCTCATCCAATCCACTTGGTATTAATGCCGGGGTTCCTCAGGGGTCAGTACTCTCAGCAACACTTTTTCTGTTGCACATTAATGACCTGCTCCAGCCCGGTATCTTTGGGTACGCAGATGACAGCACCGTTGTTGAGAGGTATGTGTCCGATGCGCGAACCAGTGCAACTCAAATCCAGTCTCTAAGAGAATCTATGGTAAATCGTCTGCACCTGTCCTTGCAGGCGGTCTCCGATTGGGGTGACGCCAATCTGGTCAGGTTCAATGCCAGCAAAACCCAGGCGTGTCTGTTTTCCGCTAAACGGAGTCGGTTCCCACTGACTCCTACTTTCCGGGGTGTGTCCGTTCCGATGGGTGACCGTCTCGAGCTTCTCGGCGTAACTCTGTCGCCCACTCTCAATTTTGGCTCGTATATCGAGACAAAGGCGCAACTGGCTGGTAGAAAGTTGGGTGTCCTGTCGAGGGTGAGACGGTACTTCACGCCGGAGCAGTTGCTCACTCTTTACCAAACACAAGTTCGGTCTTGTATGGAGTACTGCTCTCATCTTTGGGATGGCTCAGCGAAATACCAGTTAGAAGCCCTCGAATCCATCGAGAGGCGTGCCAAGAAGCTCATCAATGACGCTTGTGGAGGCTCGGCTACAAAGCCTCGATAGACACATAGGCGCAAAATCGCAAGCCTTTCGGTCTTCTATCGGATACATTTCGGTGAGTGTGCGTGGGAATTGCACAAACTTATTCCCCCTAGTCCATTTCACCACCGTACCACCAGACGAACGGCGGGACGCCACCCTTATATGGTGGACATTCCACCCATTCGAACGAAGCGTTTCGCGTCAAGCTTCCTCATGCGTACCGCTAAGGAATGGAATTCCTTGCCAGAGGCTGTGTTTCCCGTCAAATATGACTTGGGTGTCTTCAAGTCCCGAGTGAACAGGTTGCTCATGGGTAGGCGTGCTCCATCGTCGGCCACATCATCGCTTACCATCAGGCGAGATGGTGGTTAAACGTCGACCTATAAAGTATTAAAAAAAAAAAAAAAATATTTCTCTATTAAAAAACTAAATAAAACACATACAAATACTTTCCAACACAATCTACAAAATAACATCAATAGTTTGGAAAAATAAACATACTCCGATACATCAATACAGTAAACAAGTTCAAGAGAAGCGAACGAAGCTGCAAATAAGGTATTATAAAAATCTTAATAATACAGTCAGCCAATAGAATCCTCATGCACCTACTTATGAACCATTTAGACCAACATGTTAGTTTTCTACATGCTACTACATTTCAAGCTGCAAATAACCAGTATAAACTGACCTTTGAATGTACGGATAGTTCATAGAAAGCGAGACCAAGATAAACTGGTAATTTGAAGTTTGTTGTGCGGCCGTGTACGTGACTCCGTCCAGTGCCAGCACAATTCTCGCCAAACTTCCACTTAGTCTGGAATAGAATAGAGTGCTATGTGCACATGAGGTTTTTATAAATCCATATTATTATGGATGGTAGTGAAAGATGAAAGTTTTTATTGTGGACTAGCTTTTACCCGCGGCATCGCCCGCGTCACAAAAGGATAAAAATTAGCCTATGTGACATATACACACAGCGCCATCTATACCAATGATTTCGTTTTTCCTCGAGAATATCAAATTTTCCGGTATAAAAAGTACCCTATTATTTAATCCAGACTTCTAACTTTACAAATAACATAACATAACATAACATCACGCCTTTTATCCCGAAGGGGTAGGCAGAGGTGCACATTATGCCACTGTACAATGTAACACCCACTTTTCACTATTTATGTTACGAGTCCCATGTAATAGGGGGTGAGCCTATTGCCATATACCGGGCACAATTCCAGACTCCGTGCTACTACTGAGTTTTTTTTAAAAACCCAGTAATACTTTGCCCGACCCGGGAATCGAACCCGAGACCCCTTGCTCGGCAGTCGCACTTGCGACCACTCGGCCAACGAGGCAGTCGATTTCCGATTTATAATATTAGTAAGGAGTAAGGAAGTAAGGATTGTAGATGGTGAAAGAATTTGTATAGTTCGATTTGAAAAAAGTTTTGAAGAACGTAAAACGTAATGAAATTGTAAATAAAAAAGATTGAATTAGGTAAATAATTGCCGGCTAAGTAGACGTTTGATCCAATAACTACCTCTATGTTTAAAAGTCAGGAATGCAAAGCGGTCAATATTATAACCTATCTTATTTCTCACAAATATGGAGTTCACAACAGAAATTCATTACCAATTTAATTTCCAATCCGCCATTCAAAGTCATTCTTTTATTCTTGCCAGTACTTTGAACAGAAGCTAACTAAAACCGCGACCGTTCCGTTTGATTTCACCATACATTCGAGCCTTTGGATTTTTATTTACTCGCTTCCTAGATCTGCTGGGCTCCCAATATAGACTGGAACGGGCAAGTCATTAGTTACTGTGGTTAACCCTGTCCCGTATTTCCGATTGCAACAAATGTTAGTGTCAAAATTGCAGCTAGGAAAGTCGCTTCCAGAGAAATGTGTTTTTGTTTTTTGTTGCTATTTTCTGCTGGTCGTGTTGGTTAGAAGTAATAATGGCGGTACTGTTCGTTTTTGGAATAGAATTGGAATGCTATCTTAGAAATTGTTTATGGTATAATAAGGAGACCCACTAGTGAGTGAGCTTATTATACCTACCTTATTTTAACACTAGGCTGTGAAGTAAATTACTAGCCTCTAAAAGCATAACTGTAAGTATGCGTTTCGAAGCCTATAACTATGTATGCCGGGTATATAATCACTTATATGAAAATTCGTCCTTTCATTTATGTCATAACCAACCACGATCATGATCTGGTTGAAAGCATATACGTTTGTATCCAAAATAATGTCTCATAGAAAACCAACCTTCTATCCCAATCGAAGTTTCTCGGTAATAATACTCATTTTCTTCATTTCTCTCTTTCTTCTACACCTTTCCCAACAAGACTAAAAAAACAGAGATAATCTAAGTAGGTTCTCCTTTTAATTTAGAAGCCGCATCTAAAGAGAACTCTGAAGGCAGTAAATTTCCCGCAAATTGAGTGACTTGTATACTTCCCCCCTATAATGCGTCCCTAGACGTTGCACTGTTGAAAGGTCATCTCGTCTTAACTGTTATTAGCTGTCTGGAAAGAAATGGACTCGTTTTGTTAGGATTTTTGTGAAATGCAGGGCTTTTTTTTTCAATTGTATTAACTAGACTAAAAGCATTGTAGAACTTTGCTAAATTGTTTTGGGAATTCTTTTAGTTTATTACGATAACATCTTACCTCACAAGTTTCAATGTAATTAGCGCTGAATACATTGCCTCCAAGTAGGTTCTGTTACATTTTCAGACCGTGTGTTATCAGAAATTAAATAAAAACGGGAAAAATATCAAAATTGAAAATCTCAATGATACTTTGATTGACAAACTGAAGACATCCAAGATCTACTTTTAAGGGTTACAGTTCTTTTTATACCTTGACGGTGGCAACAAAAAAGCGTACAGCCCACCTGATGGTAAGCGGTTATCGTGGCCTATTGTACGCTTGCAACACTTGGGCTATTATATGCGCCGATACGATTACACTTTGTAACCGCTTTTTAAATTTATAACTCGAATATTAAACTAGTTTTACGGTAGTCTACATGATAATAATGATAATGTATGTAGTTCACAGTTATACTAGAAGTTGACAGTATTAGTACATGGCATCCCTAATGACTTGAGACCTCGTAAAACTCTTGGCTCCAGTTACTCGTATCATACGTAGATTTATGATGGTCGTTACGAGTTGTTAGCGGACTGACAGTGGATTGAAATGTTCACAACTTTTAGGACATTTTAAACTGTCAAACACCAAGCGGTCACCGGTGACCGCAACCTATTGTTCTATAATTGTGTCTACAAAACCGGTACTTGACGAGTTAAATTATGGTCAGTGATGTGCTAGTGATGATGATGAGTGACGTAGGCAGAGCACATAGCGCGGAAAATCGATGGCCGCTGCGGTTGGAAGGTTTTTGAGTGAAGGCCAAGTACCGGCAAATGCAGTAGGACGTCCATCCACAAGGTGGATAGATGACCTGATTAAAGTCGCAGGGAGCCGCTGGATGCAGGTCGCTTCCAACCGGCCTATTTGGAAGTCATTGGTGGATGTCTATGTTCAGCAGTAGACATCCTGTGGCTGATATGATGATGGAAATGATAATGTGCTAGTCAGTGTAGTAGACATAGATTTTCAATGTAAACTAGGTACTACTACGTAACCGGGCAAATGTGTCGCTTGGTACTTACTGATTATTACCACCTACAAAAACCATCAGCAATAACCAAATCCAGCTAATACTAATTAAGGTTGACATCGCAAATTTTAAACTGTTTTAGGAAAAAACTTAAAACAATAACCTTTTTAATCTTTGTAGCAGCACACAGAAGCAAATAGAACACCCACTTTTGACTATTTACATTATCAATCCCAATGGTGCCAACCCAATAAAAACAGTTCAAAAATAAAACAAGTTACATCACGAAAAAGGGTTTGTCGCTCGAAAAATCGCAGAAAATCTTGGGAACCTTTTAAAAAGAAACTAGTAACACGATATAAGTTTCTAACATCAATATCATAACGCTACGTACAAATTGAGCGGTAAGGACGTGCGGGACCGCTTTTCTCGTTAACCAAAGTGAGTTTCGATGTAGCAACATAACGGTTTATGCAGCTTCAAGGGATTGTGGGTTTTATAAAAGTTCGCTTTTTGATGAATGCGGTTTTCTTAAGGGATTTGGCTATTGGTTGTTGATTGTGCAAAATGTATGACTCGTTTCGTGAGACGGAGTTTAATGTTGTCGTGGTTCTTTAACCGACTTCAAAAAAAGAAGGAGATATTCAGTTTGACTTGTACTTTGTTTTGCGGCGATTGGCTGAACCAATTTTTATGCAGGTTTCTGAAAAAGAGCAGGTTTTAGAATCAACTATAAATCTCGAATTACTCACGTGAATATACTGAGAAAAGCTCTACTAGTTTCGAGCCACAGAGGGGTTCTTCCTCATGAGCAGCGCGCGAGGTCGCGGCGATGTCGCGCAGCGCGCTCTTTTCTCAGTATATTTACGTGAATAACCCGCCATTTTTAGTTAATTTAGTATGTTTCACGATAGTTATTACAAAAACATAGCAAGTTTTAGTATATTAACTACCAAGTTTATTATTAATCGACTTAAAAAGAAGATTGAAATCGTATAACTTGTAATAGTATTTTATTTTAATATGATTTTGAACTGTGTCACATGTTACAATTTTAGTTTAGGACACAGTTAAAAATTATACAGCTCTTATTGTACAGACTAATAATTACACTTTGTTGCGACCGTGACCGAAACTTTTTAATTACTATCCCCAACTCGCCTGTCAAGCATCTATGCTCGAGATTATGAGAATGTTATTATAGAGAGGAGGCTCTAGAGTCCAGCAGAAGACTGATAATAATTACTAATTGATTGTACAACGCCATCTATCGAGCGTAAAGTCAACTTTTGCTTTAATGTCGCTTTTTATTATCACGGATTTAGCTTGAAGTTTGTTTCTTGTTTGGGACAAGTAATTGGAATTCTACCTTCTTCCTGACCACGGCGCGATAATTTAGGCTAATTTTAGTCTCACACTGAGTTGTAGCGCGTGGTTTGACAGACGACGACCAAACTATACCCCCATCCGTCAGCGCTGACTAAGACGATCTCCGGGGAGTCGGCGAACCTCCTTGCCGGATTACCGCCGTGGGATCTGGAGGCGAAGGTGCTCGCGCGCGTATATAGCATGCGCGCGGAGGCTCGTCGCCGGGGCGAAACTCCGCTGCCGCGCCAGATAAGTGCGTGGCGGGATGAGCTCCGGCGCGATCTCATGGCGGAATGGCAGCAACGACTGTCGCAACCGGGGGCTGGGCTCGCTGCCATTGCAGCGGTAAGTCCCCTCTTTGAGGAGTGGCTTGAGAGACGCTACGGCGTCCTCACCTACCGCCTGACGCAGGTCCTCACCGGACATGGAAGTTTCGGGAGGTACCTGTGTCTGATGGGGCGGGAGGAAACGCCCGGGTGTCATCACTGCGAGGACCGCCCTGAGGACACGGTGGAACACACAGTGGGAGAATGTTTTTTTAAGGGCGGAAAATCATCGAATGACTGCTCCCGCCTGGGTGAGGCGGGAGGGAGTGTCAGACTCTTACTGATTAAAAACCACCCCGTTCCTTCTCCTGCACGTCGAGTCGGAGCCCCAGTTAGCCATTAGGTTCTCCGCGACTCCGAATCGGCATCGGCCGTATTGGGCCCCATCTGTGGTGGTCTGATAGTTCTTTGAGGCGCGCGCGGAACGCGACGCGCGCGATGATTACGAAAAAAATACAGGGCAATTCCAATCGAAAAATATTTTATTTGCTGAACAATGGATACCTACAATAAACGACTAAAGTACAAAGGTGCAATATCAACTACAAAGCGAGTAACAACTTCTGCACCATTCCTCGAGTAAGTTATAAAGAAATTAACATATAAAGCAGCTAGAACAAAGCAATATCAATGATTAAATACTTTTTAAATGCACCAAAGAATTCTCTAGAACATAACTTTAACTCGGTTTGCACTTCAACTTTTAAAATGGTTTATGTTTGGTACATAAATAATAAGTGGTTTAGTACTTAAAATACACTTTTGTGTTAGTGTTTTGGGTCAAGGTTTTGGGTTTTTAGTTACCTTGGGTTTGATTCTTAGAACGTAACATTGGGGATTTTCCGATCTTCAAGTACTCAGTCACGAAGTTTAGATTTGTGTTCTATATGTGTCTAAAATATAACTATTTGAGATGGAACTAATTAGGTAAAACGGCAAACATAGGTTGCCTGCTTCGGAAAACAAGAATTGGTTTAGTATTTTATCAAAAATAAATGTAGCTTAGTATTATGAAATGTCCTTTGACAAAGGACATATTATTATCTTGTCTATTTATTTGAATGGCTTCCTAAAATATAATATTTGTTTGATAAGCCATGTTTGAATATATTTTCCAAAAGCTTCCACTTTGTATAATACTTCAAAACATATGACAGTCTCCTTTAATTCTACTTACTTAAACTTAAATTAAACTGTCAAATACCAAGAGGTCACCGGTGACCGCAACCTATTGTTCTATAATTGTGTCTACAAAACCGGTACTCGACGAGTTAAAGTATAGTCGTCTAAGAAATTTCCACATTTTTAATTCGTCAAAGTACATTTTGTGATTCATTTATCTAAAATTATAAGTCAAAATACTTTATATAAACTCGCATCGAGTCCACGTCAGTAACCGTCTTATTCAAACCTAACTAACAAAACAAAACACGAGAAGCACCAACTCATTACCCACACCCTCAAAAAATAATAGACCCCATCAGCTAAAACTCTTCAACTAAAGCAAACTCCGCGAACAAGCTTACCACATTAGAAGGCACTAAAACACTTAATACCACTTCTAATACCCACTTATGCCTAGCCTACTCAGAAACTGTCTCCAGCGCATTAACGCGCCCCGTTACGAACTTGCAACTCGGATAAGCAGGAACTACAAGATGCTTCGTGGAACTTTTAATGCTATGAGAAATGATATCGTCTTCGCTCTATAGCTATTTGGAAGCGGAAATTATTTTGAGTGCGGTGTAATGGGAGGATGTTGTGCTGTTAGTGTGTGAAAGACGAGGTTCTGGATGTAGTTGCAAGGTAATGAGATTAGTGTTGTTAGCTGAAAGAGGGTTTGAAAAAATCTGAGGATAATATTTAAGGAAACAGTTTTTGCTGGTACTATCGTAACAGAATGTTTGATGAAATGAATGAAATTAGTCGTGATGTGGATCACTTGATGGTAAGCAATCGGCGTCGCCCATGGACACCTGGAATACCAGCGGGGCTACAAGTGTGTTACCGGACTTTTGGGAATTAGGATTTGAGAATTATTGGGGATTCAAGGATTGGGGAGATTGGGGAAAGGGGGTGGGGTAATTAGGCCTCCAGTAACCTCATTCACTCAAGTTGTTTCACGTCGGTTTTCTGTAAAGCCGTGGTATCACTCCGGTCGAGCCCGAACCCAGGCTCTCCCACACTTCAATGTTCTAGTACTTGAAGGATCAAAAACATAACCATTACAAAATGTTCCAGTAAAAATTATACACGAAAATGAAAAACACAAGGAGCTGAGAACAACGTAATAATCCATTTACTTTTAGCGCCTCACCTCACAAGATTACCTACGAAAGCCTGACACTTATCCTGCAAACACCAGTTTACGTCAGATTAAACCGAAACGTTCTATAAATAAGACTCAGAGATTAGACTTTGTGAAATTCTATCGAATTTGCGTGTCTTACTTTGAATTGTAAGGTTCTAGAAATAGCAATGTATTTAAGTAAATGCTAACAATTTCGCGTATGGTTGACTGATCGTAAGAGGAGTATCTAGTTTGATTCGTCACACAATAACAAACTTTCAACATAATAATCGTAGATTGTATCACGGCTTCATAGTCATTTACATTTTACTGCATTGCGATTGACAATACCAATTCTCAATGTCCAAGTAACTTGAGTAAATGACTTAAACTGTCAAATACCAAGCGGTCACCGGTGACCGCAACCTATTGTTCTATAATTGTGTCTACAAAACCGGTACTCGACGAGTTAAGTAATAATCTTTGTGCAATCCAGATGTTAGTTGTCGTGGTGGCCCGGAGGTTAAGACACCCGCTTCTCATGCATGTCAAGTATCAATGTGACTTTTTCAGAGTTATATGTACTTTCTAAGATTATTTAGATACCACTGACAAACGGTGAAGGAAAACATCATGAGGAAACCTGGACTATAAGTCCAGGTCTAATTATAAGTTTGAAATCGCCAACCCGCAATGTGCAAGCGTGGTGATTAAGGCTCAAACCTTCTCAGTGTGAGAAGAGGCTTTGCTCAGCAGTGGGCATTTATAGGCTGTTGATGATGATGATGATGAGTTCAGAAGTTCATTTTCCCATGAAGACAGAAAGAAGTCCAAAATTTTAATTAAGAACCACAAGTTGTTATGTATGTCAAAACTAAAAATTAATTAAATAAATACAAAACTAAATAATCTTGCACTTAAGAAACTATTATAAGCCACGTCACGGCAGATCAGTGTCTAAAAGCTTCAACTTTCTTGTAAAGTAACGCAGCCGCAAGCCTCCTGCTTACCTCCTTTACGTACGTAGCGCAATATGTACGTAGTAACTGCAAATTAATTAATGATTTAATCCTCTTAAACATGATGTGTGGTTTAAGTTTGAAACGGTAGCGAGTAACTGATGTAATTTGCTTTAGTATGTGTGTGTAGAGAGCGCTGATGTATATTATTTTCATTAATATTAATAACGTCTTAAATATGATTAAAGTGTGATATTTGGGCTATTGTATTATCACGAGATCTCTGTCTTATTCTCCAAGCTTTCTAAAAATGTTATGAGGTATTTATTTATTAAAAAATCTGACCTATGGTTGATATGATGACGAAATGAACCACAAAAGAAAATACCTTTTCAGATTCTTATCTTAATCTCTCATCACTCCTCCACTCTTTCGTCGAAGTAGACAGAAACACTAAAACAGTATGTAAAATACTGTAATAACCTATTTACACCTCGTTAATCCCGAGTGTTACGTACACTCGGGATTAACCAGGTACTTAAATCAAAGAACCATCAGATCACCACAGATGGGGCCCAATAGGGCTGATGATAAGGCCGCGAAGGACTTAACGGGTTGCCGGGGCTCTGGCTCGAAGGGCAGGAGTAGGAACGGGGTGGTTTTTAGTCAGTAAGAGTCTGACACTCCCTACCGCCTCACCCAGGTGGGAGCAGCTATTCAATGATTTTCCACCCTTAAAAAAAATGCCTCGTTAATCAAAAATTAATCAATTTCCTTTATCATCTTATAAATTGTACCATACCCCAAAATTGTGCATACCATTATATTCCTTAAATAGAGGTATACTTAATCGTATCGTCAACACCTATCTGCATACATTATGAGTAATCTCCCTTGTTTGAAGGTATAAGCTTACTTAAAATTATTTACGGCCGTTTACTGAACAATGTGGGTAGAATATCAAGTGTCGACACTGATTTTGATTTCTAAATTTTACATAGAAAACTATTTTTAGTTAATGTTTTTTGAAATTTTAATTTCATTTTTTCATTAAAGAATTTACATTGTATATGAATTTCTTTCTAATCATAAATTACATTACAATAAAAATCTAACCTAAGTAATAAATAATCGACTTCAAAAACCAAAAACTTATAGGTACATAAGAAACAAAAAGTCAAAACTAAAAACCAAAAAATAACTATTATTGATACTGATATTTTACCTACCCACTGATAGTTTAGAAGTCAGCGTCAAAAAAATTTAAGTAGTGATGCAGAGTTGTTTTGGATTGGAATAATAAATAATTTGACCTATAATTCCATAAAAGTTTCATAATTAACGTTGTACATATATACATACATACATAAATAACCTCACGTCTGTCTCCCATGGAAGGCAGATACTATGGAATGCCAATTGCTACGATTCTTACATACTTCTTTCGCTTCAATTAACGATGTACTTGGTTCAATCTAATTTTCTATAACATTTTTTGTTCATTATCTTGTAATGGACAAAAAATACTTATATCATATGAAAACCGATTGACGTGCATCGGTCACAGATTCTGTTATTACTGAGAATTCTGAAACCAAAATTTGTGACTGACCCAGAAATCAAATCAATAATTAACTAAAAATCGCGGATTACTCACGTGAAAATAAATAAATTTAAGATTACAAATAAATTACTAATCAACAGTTGCTTTTACACCTTAGATGAGTTTCTTACAATGAAAGTTTAATGTGTGCAATATTAAGTGTGTTGTTATTTAGTAAGTCACTAAAATGATGATGTTAGGAGAAATAATATGTTATTCTAGTTGTAAGCATTTTTGTAATTAGTTTTATTAAATGTAAGATTTTAACTTTATTATACTGTAAAATTTAATTTTGCATGCCAAAAATAGTAGGCGATGTATGTGGGACTATTTTTTTATAATTATTATTACCTGTAATTACCATACTTCTTGCAAATAAACGTTCTTATTCTTATTCTTATACTGAGAAAAGCTCTATTAGTTTCGAGCCACAGTATATTTACGGTGAGTAACTCGCGTATTTTAGTTAATTTAGCACGTCTCACGATAGTTTATATAAAAACAATTAGATATTTATTGCAATCCAAAGATCGAACTTTGACTTATAACTCAAAATTGCGATCGTTCTACTAACGAGTAAGTCTGTAACGAAAATAAACAAAACACAATAAAACTATTTCATTATAAGTACTAAAGCTCCTTTAGATTGGAGCTGAGAACAGACTTTATGAGATTCATAATTTCGTCTGGAGAAATAAATTTCGTTTATTTCGAGGATCTGATACGAGATTTGTTTGTTTTATTTTCGTCTTCGATTTGCAAATATATTGCGAGAATTTTTTTATGGTCAAACTCAAACTCAAAAGCATTTATTTCAATTAAACCATAATTTGGTACTTTTGAAACGTCAACATGGTATACATCATATCGCATAAGTTGATCCATAAAGGGCCAGACAGTTATTTTCATACTAGTCATGTTATTTATGTTAAAAAAACCACGCTAACGCTACGTGTAATGTAAATTATTTTACCTAATTCCAGGCCACCCAAGAACCTTAACACTACATGTATACATTGCCCAATCAAGAGTCGATTTTGAAATCAATTTAATTCTAAATTAATTCTTACGACAGTAAATATTCCACTTATGACAACAAACGGAAAATTTTAAAATTAATGCAAACACACAAACTTGGATTTTAATACAAAAAACGTAATAATAACTTAGCACTATCTGGGAAAGGAACTTTAAACCCTTTGCTAAGCACTCCCATTTAAGACCACTTAACTAACGAGGCATCCTCTTAGGTAGATAGCTATGTCATTGCTCCTAAGCCCAGTGGCCCTCATAAGTGCATGCATGCATAATGTAATTCAATTCGTCAGGCGTTTCGCTTACAAAGACTATTACGACATCGATGCTAGTAAGTAATGCTTGTATCTCTCTAAAAGGCACTATTTGGTCACCATCTTCATCATCTAACGAAAAATATCGAAAATGCTCGAAAAAAACTTCATCATCAATATTACCTGAAAAACATGGCAGTGACGCTCCACTGCTTGTCATCAGCATCCGATAATTCAGATGAGTATTTTAATGACTTTTTCAAATTTGGTCATTACATAAAAATATTTAAATGAATTAATTAATTGATGCAGGTAATTTTTACCAATTACATTATAAGTTCCATGTTAGTTACATTAGAGACCAGCTTAATGCCATCATTCATATTTGACTTTGACATTGACTGCCTAAACCACTTCTATCATGTGATCAACGGGTCTTTCATTTTGTATTTCAACGACAGTATTGTTCGACCTATACAACCCAGAAGTAAACAGAATAGTTCAGGATAATCTTTTTCTTAAGAAACCAAAATATTATTATCATTTCGAAATTCGAAACTGCGACCTAAGATACAATTCCCGGAAAATATTTCGAAAACAGGAATAATAAAGCGAAAAGCTTTCTATAATATGAAAGAAGATCAATGGGAGCGCGGGGTAGTGTGCCAATGAAATCAGTTGCCAAGCTGAACGAAAAGTAATTACTAGTACGACGGAATCAAAGTTTATAATAAAAATATAGAAAATAATTTACTGCTCGCTCGAGGTGCTAACTGTGGCGTAGAGTTTGAAATACACAGATAGGATAGTAACTATTTATTTGTCTTTATTATCATAACAGCTATATTTGAGATCTCCTGTAGAACGTCCCGCAAATAGATTTTTGTGATATGTGATACAGTTTTTACAGTTTATAATTTAATTATGGCTTGTAAGAAGATTGATTCAATCCCTAAGTCAGACGAAAGGATTTTAAAATTTGACCAATAGGTATCATATTTTTCTCCATCTTCTGCTTTACCTAATATACTGATGGCTAGAAGTTCACATATTTCACGATTTTTTGTCCTAATTACAATAGCACTAAGCGGAACTTGCAAAAACTGAATATGTTTTAAGCACAGCAATGTTTATCCCTTCGGGGAATAAAGGGTGATGGAATGTTGTGTACAATATAAGTTCGTTCATTCGTTTTGCGAGGGTGGAGATGCGATCAAATTTTGTGGGAGACGAAACAAAAATATCAGTATTTGAATAATTTATGTATCTGCTTAACTCTTGAGGAAAAGCCCCATGGATTTTGCAAAGTCTATTTTTGTACGTGACACCTTAGTTTTTGCAATGTATCTGTTTATAGGACGGCATTATTTTGATCACACATAATCTCCAACCCGCCTGACATGCTTGGAGATTATGGTAAACCCTCCAATACAGAGAAGTCCAGCAGTGGACTCGGGCTTTTGATGATGTCATGTCACTAAAAGCAGTTACATATTTCATTTAACTTTTTTAATTATACATTTTTTGTGTATTCTCGTTTAGGAAGATTTTACTTTAAAACAAATGTAACCTCTATGATTTTACACTCTGTGTAAGAAAGTATTAGACGCGAGGCGGACAGAAGCAGTAATTGATCGATGAGCATGGACGGTGGAACCGTGAGCTGATTCTGTTTCATACTAATTGTATAAAGGGATTTTTTCAAGTTTGTTGCTCTTCTAATGCTATCTTAGGTCCTATGATTGTAAAGAAATATGATTCCACGATGGGTGCAAATGAGTTGACGGATCACCTGATGGTAAGTGCACCTGCAACAACTGATATAAAGATCGTTGCTATAGTAACACAGTTTAAACAAATTTAATCAGTTAGATTGCTACAAATTTTTCGAAGTTCTTATCATTTGGTAATCGGTATAGTTTGACAGAACATAATTGTAACTTCTATATATTAGATGCAAAATTAATTAAATTTTATAATAAACTGACTTCCAACAGTTAATAAATTAATCTTTTGAAAATAAAATGTAATCAGAATCAGGCTCCAAGATTTCTCCGAGTGCATTTCATAGCAAGAAGATGTATTGAAACCGGGTGCAGATTAAAAACTATTTCTTTTATTTCCCCGAGCTGTTTATTTCTTGTCCGTATCTCTTTGGTTTCCTTCCAAGATGACAGCAGATTACTATGGCAAGTGTTGCGAGAAATTGTTACGACATTGTAATAGATATTTTTAATGGAGTCCTGTGTTTTATAACATTGAGGGAGAAACAAAAGACTGTCAGTGGAGACTGGGATTTTGTAATCAGACGATTAGTAAGAAGAATTTCAAATTTCGATGATATTTTCCAGCTGAATGATGAGTATGTTTAAAACCATGGATTAATAAAAACTAGTTTAAAATGACAAATTGGTTCAGCTATTAAAACGCAAATGATTTTAAAGGATATGAGATTGATTTTAATTTGGATTTTAGTTGAACAATAAAAGGCAAGGACGTCTAAAATAAGGCTTTATGCCTTCAGGAAAATTTAAACTATCATAACACAGTATACAATTTAAGAGACGATAGACGATAGAGTTATCCAAGCTCCAAGTTACACTAGGCAAAACTATTACAGTATTCAAAAGAGATCCCAAGAACTAGGCGAAGAAATATCAAAGCTGACAATACAGAAGTTATTGAAGCGCACGTAAGAGTGAATGAAACAGGAATGAATGAACGGCAAACTTGTACAGATGCAATCTCTAGCAACGCTATTTAAACTTAGACTTTTGTTGTAGATACTAAAGTGCTCTTTTCTTCGACAGTTGAATCGAAGTGTGAGATAGTTTCAAAATTTTGATGGATGCGATGATCCGTAGAGTTAAAGATTAAGAATACTGATGACAGTTTGAAAGTTCAAGCGTCTAAGTTTTTGAGACCTAGTTCCAAAGTTTTGTACTTTGGTAGTGTTTGTGTTGAGACTTTGTGGTTATATTTTGATTGAGTTTTTGTTTGAGAGACAATGCGGATTTTACTATAAAACTCAATAATGCATAATGGACGCACAGTAATATAGACATAGTGGTTTCTATTGATTTGTTCCAGAGAATATTCAGAGAGGGATCGAAATTATTTTTTCTTAAATCTTGACGCCTCCGACAACACAATAGCCCTACAGTAAGCTGGCTTAGGACAGATTTTTCCTACACACCATAAGTTTCCAAATATAATTATTATAGATCCTGCATCCAAACGAACGATATATTAGGGGGTTCAGGCTTACCACCATAAATGCGGAAGCCAGAAGCATAAGGAAACGAGAGTCCCTTATCGCGGGCACATAAATAAGAATTTTAGCGACCGATGTGATGCACGAATATCTTTTATACTATCACATAAGCAGGGATTTATCGCGTACAGCTTGATCACGATTTACGGGGTGGCTCAAGATGGCCGCTATAGCGGTTTTTCAATGGTCTATTTATTCATAAGGTTCACAGAGTGCGGGCAGCACTTTTTCTAAGATTGTGGTGACTTAATTGAGAATACCAAGTTATATACGAAGCAATGATAGTACTATAAACTATGCTTCAAGAGAAAGGTTTATGGTCAATCATTACGCATTCTAAAATATCAGTGTAGCGTAAATACATAGGCTGCCCTAGACAGCGTCATCTCTTACCGCCATGCAAGATAGTGGTCAAACGTCGGCCCATCAAATATAAAAAAGCAATATGCAATTTTGCGATAGATGCCAAGGGTTCAACTACAACTTTTTCTAGGTTTGTTGACGTAATATACAGTTTTTTGGTAACCCTGGTTTTCTGTGACGTCATTCAATATGTAACTAGTAATACCTAACTCCAAAAAAAATTTTTTTATCGGATTATCCGGTAATCGAGATCCCATAGATACTTGGGACACTCGACGTGTTACGAGTACGTTACCGGCCATTTGGGGATTAGGAATTTGAGGATTGTTGGGGTATCGAGGATTGTGTAGATTGGGGAGAGGGCGTGGATAAATTATGGAACGTAATATCATTATTATGTTTCCATATTGCCAAATATTAATAAGTTATTAATACATTCGCTTACATCTTGTACCATTCAATAAGAAAAAGCTTGGCAAGGAAAAACGTAACAATGTTTTTGTACTTGCTTCTTATGTTGTTGCCCTTACTAAACGTTTTAGATATTTGTATGGTTCTCCGTAGCATCCATTTGTTGTTTATAGTCAAAATAATATTTACGAGAACCACACTTTTACAGGGTTTTAATTATTTTACAGATCTATTCTAATAGAACCGAGTGTTCCTCAAAATATGTCACAGCTGTAAAATAACTATAGTAATCATAATTATCATTCCTTGTGCGAACTGCTAAGATGTGGAATTCTTTGATGAGTCAGTCTTTCCTGAAGGGTGTCTGGGTGTCTTCAAGGCTCGAGTGAATAGGTGACTTATAGGCATACGTGATCTATCGTATGCCGTATCATCATCGCTTACCGCTAGCAGCGATATATTTGGCCACTATATAATGGCCAAACGTCGAACCATCACATATAAAAAAACACATAACATAACATCACGCCTTTTTATCCCCGAAGGGGTAGGCAGAGGTGCACATTACGGCACTTAATGCCACTGTACAATGTAACACCCACTTTTCACTATTTATGTTACGAGTCCCATGTAATAGGGGGTGAGCCTATTGCCATATACCGGGCACATTTCCAGACTCCGTGCTATTACTGAGAATTTTTAAAAACCCAGTAATACTTTGCCCGACCCGGGATTCGAACCCGAGACCCCTTGCCCGGCAGTCGCACTTGCGACCACTCGGCCAACGAGGCAGTCAATATAAAAAAACAATTACCCAAAAATAGCATTCTGCCTTGATGTTGCCAGGTAGCAACATTCTTGTCATTTTATATTAATTATTAAATTATAGGCTCTAAACCCTTGTTCGCGCAAATTAATTGAATAATAAGGCTTGTATATTTTCAAAGGCTTACAATAAAATCATTATAATTTTTATAGTTTGCAAAAAGCTGTTGCTATAGTATTCAAATTTTGGATTTCTTCCTATAAATTATATCTATTTTCATTCAATTATTCAATGACGTGTGAAATAACTTGTCGTGTATTTTGTTGTTAGTATTTTAAATTACATCTCTAGTAAATTATTATTTATTAGCGATGGCAAGTCTACTGTTTACATAGGCTCCCAATGAGGTCAAGTAGGTTCTATATATCTCTAAACACTTGATCAGCACCATGACCATTAGGATAGACGTCCACAACGCCAAATTAATTAAAAGTGCATTGTTAGGTATAAGAAAGGGGTGGGAGATGGGGGTGGGCACAATTGACTAAAAAATAGAACGTTTTGTATGAAGTCAAAATTAACTAGAATCGAAAAAAAATAAGTGCGGGAGAGCCATGTTTCTGCACGAATGGGCCGGTTCGACCGGAGTGATACCAGTGGCTTGTCTTGTATTTCGTCGTGTGAATGAGGTTACCGAAGGCCCAACTGTCCCCTCCCCCTTTCCCCAATCTCTCCAATCTCTCTTATCCTCGACATTCCCCAAATTCCTAATCCCCAAAAGGCCGGAACACACTTGTAACGCCTCTGATGTTTCAGATGTCCATGAGCGACGCCGATTTCTTACCATCAGGTCATCCGTCTGCTCGTTTAGCGGCTTATTCCATTAAAAAATAAAACACAAGTCGAAAAGCACACAAACAAAAGCGAGAGAACTACAATGAAACACTATTTTATTTAAACTTATTAACCATAATATTATCTCGCTAGCTCTTATACTTCTCGTCAGCTTAGCAGAACTTGCAACAGTAACAAAGATGATTAAACGTTTAACCTGAGGTTAAAATACTGTCTATTTAACTTTGTTATGATAGCTATAACTAGTGTTTTTGCTTCAGTTAGACGGTTTTAAAGTTTAAACCCAAGTCTCAAGGTGTATTATTGTGTGGCTAGGTTTTGTTATTTGCATTATAAAAAAGTTAATTTATGCACACTACCTTACAATAATCGGAAGGAAAACTGCAGTTTTAACTGTAGAGGTACAGTCGACCTGTACAGTTAAATCGTAAGGTGTAGGCTGTACGATATAAACTGCGTTTTGTGGCAACGATTATCGGAATAATCGACGATGTTTCGTGATGTTAGCCTGCATTATTGTCAAATTATGCATTATTACCTGCATAGTATATGTAATGGAAGACCTGCATAGTATGTGTTTTACTTGAACAATGTCTAAATTATACCCAAGAGACAAAATGAAAATAGTCATTTCAGTCAGTTGATTCTTTAGTGAAGTTATTTGCTTCTTTAAAGATGTTTGTCCTTAAAAATCGATATCCGTAGGGATTTTTTTTAAGGGGGGAAAATCATCGAATGACTTCTCCCGCCTGGGTGAGGCGGGAGGGAGTGTCAGACTCTTACTGATTAAAAACCACCCGGTTCCTTCTCCTGCACGTCGAGCCTACGGATACTTAGCCTAGTCCATTAGTAACTATTACTTTTCCTGCTCCAGGTCCATAGGAAGAAATTCCAATAGGTACCTTTGTACTTTAATTTTATGTATGTGTTGTCCTTTATGTTGTATGTGTGTACATAAATAAATAAATAAATAAATAACATGTACTGGGATAGAATAAACGTCGACACATAGTTTTGGTTTCATACTATTGCTTACAATTTTAAGCAGAAAAAGTAGTTTGGCTCTAAATTGGTCTCTAAAAATCACTTAAGCTTAGACACGCTAATCTTTTAAGTAACTAATATTTTCATATTTTCCACAACTTCCACTCAAAAAACTTCACGAAAACATCACACGTTTCATATTTTATAACCAACCATTGCTAGTAAAGTAAGTTTTCTAGCAAAAATTTAATTAAACTCCCGGAATGTCGCCTGTAACAACAGACAGATCTTTTGAAAAAATCTCACTGAAATTGAAGTATTGTTGCAAGTGAGACGGCGGGCGTTAACATTTTAATTTAGTTTTTGAATTTTATGTTTTGTTTTCTACGCAACTTAGATTTAGGGGTTATTTTTATTTAACGTTATATATTCCGAAAATTTTAGTACAATTTTTTGGTAGCTGCTATAGATGTGACTGCTGAAGTCAAAGATAAAGCATGAGTTTTTGATTTTAGAATTCTTGTTGTCTTAGAGATTGCCTCTTGACTACTCCATATTATTAGAGTGTTGTTGTCACGCCATAACTTGAGAACGGCTAGACCGATTTGGCTGATTTTTTTTTTGTTGTGTTTGTTATCGTCAGGAAAAGGTTCTTATGATAGAAAAAAGTCCTGAAAATCCTACGGGTATGGGAGAAACGGGAGAGCGCGTACGAAGTCGCGGGCAGAAGCTAGTTGTCGATATAATGTAAATTCCATGTTTGATATATATTTTAGAAATAAACATTTAGTGAAACAAGTGAATTTATTTAATGCAAATAGGTTATAAGGTAGCACTTTTACACGTCAATTTTTCAAGCAAACGATAGAGTCGACATTTCCTAACTAATTACTCTGTGATCAAATGCCGAAACAACCTCATAGAGTACGAGGACCTTCTCTTATTTTTATTTATTGTATATATAGGGTCGACGGTAATAAACATTATAATGGTGATTAAAAGTTCTAATGCCACTAGACAGACGTTTAAGACTCAAACAGTCGTGTCAACAAAAATGAGAACAATATAATACAAAATACAAATGGCACAAACCGTAATGCAACTTTGAAATTAAATTTTCAAACCAGAAATGCTCAACAGAATGAAACAAGATAAAGTTTTTAATAGTTTCAACCGAATTATGGCGATATTAACATTTCAAAACCGCAACATTGCAAGATTGTATTAGCATTTTTAACATAACATAACATAACATCACGCCTTTTACCCCCGAAGGGGTAGGCAGAGGTGCACACAGAAGTAACACTCACTTTTCACTATTTATGTTTTGAGTCCCATGTAATAGGGGGTGAGCCTATTGCCATATACCGGGCACATTTCCAGACCCCGTGCGTGGATTTTTTTTTAAAACCCAGTAATATTTTGCCCGACTCGGGAATCGAACCCGAGACCCCTTGCCCGGTAGTCGCACTTGCGACCACTCGGCCAACGAGGCAGCCTAGTATTATTAGTATTAGCATGTTTAATCAAGTATATTATTTTAGATAGCACTCATAGCTAAATGAACTACAGTAAAGTTCAACTATGGTTATAGAAGCTCTAAAGTGGATGGACAATGTCCTAGAACTTGTATAAGGGCCAATTTTTCAATGCTCAAAGTCAAAGTCAATGTGTTTATTGCAACTAAGTGTACAGATGATGGTTACAAAATTATTATAGTGCTTAATACTTAGCGGCCTATTGCAGACATTGCAACATTTTTAGATAAGTAGTAGTACTTAGTACACATTCATTGTTATTAACATTATTATTAAAATTGTAGGTAAATTTTAACTTAGATAAATTTTAACTAAGGAATAACTTTAATATTTGACAATTGTTTTATATTAAAAACTGTTATATATAAATTTTATCCTAAAATTACGAATTGACTGACCATTGAAAAATAGTCCCTTATGAAATCTAAACAAAATTGAAAAATGACTGGACATTGACATTTTTGTTTGACTCCAGACAATTAAATCAATGACTTAATACAACCACGTTACGTTATAATTCATTTTAATAAGCTTTGCAATAAATGAAACATTCCTATAACCACTGGTTTTTCTATTTTGTACAACTGCATATAACAAAACATTAGAAGGAAGCCTTAGCTAATTCCCCCAAGGATAAGTCGGAGATTATGCTGTGGCATAACTTTCCTTTTCCCATCGGATTAAGAGCGAGATTGCAGGCAAGGATAAATTTAGGCCACCCCACTCATCTCATCACTATCGTAAAAGTTGGCTTAGAGATTAGGTACATCAAGATTTTAGGCTGCAACAGTTATTTTGCGAAGAGGATTATTTATTAATATAAGTTTATTTTTCATGTAATTTTTCGCTCATAAGCTAAAACGGCTTTTATCCCCGAAGGGGTAGGCAAAGGTGCACATACCTACGCCACTTAATGTAACTGTGCAATGTAACACGCACTTTTCACTATTTATGTTATGAGGTATGTAATAGGGCGTGAGCCTATTGCCATATACCGGGCATAATTCCAAACACCGTGCTACTACTGAGAATGTTTTTTAAAAACCCATAAGCAATGCAGTTCTTTATAACCTTTAGTATAGTACTGATTTGTTTGAAGAGTAACCAATATATGTGATACTTGCTTTGTTTATAATGTACCAACCAGGAGGCAATATAGAGAAAATTTTGAACTATGTACAAACTCAATACATATTATATTATGCCCATCACTCTTCTCTATCACCATGTTAAAAAGGTCACGTTCGAACCTCACATCTCTGTCTATTAATTTTTATGTCTAGTACGCATTAATATAGCCAATATTCGTCTAAGCATTATAATCAAAAGCAAACAAAATTTCTCATCAAAAATAGATTACTTTCTTATTGAACGTAAGTCGACTCAAAATCTCAATTATTCTGTGACCTTAGAGTGACATTTTAAGAGATTGTTAAAGTGAAATGTGGTTCAATAGAGTCTTGATCTGGCTGTATTTTGCTCACGTAGGCTTAAATTAAGGGGATTATTTCAGAGAGATATTATAAGGTATAAGGCAAGTGGGTACTCACTTAGACGCAGAGGTCACAGCGCCCACTAAAACGACACTTCGATGCTTTTGGAGATTTCTGAGGCAAAGCTGTTATGTAATATCACGTCTTGTATTTTGTTGAAATAAAGAGCAGAACTCAGGTCTTTTGCTTCAGCTAATGCCATCAAGGCTTCTATAATAAAAAAGTATCATTTGCAAGGCATTTTTGACTCTTTCTTTATTTAAATGAAACGTTACCCTACACTAGGATTATTTCCTGTATCGTGGGTGCGTTTACAAACATACAAGTTCACATATACGACCCAGTCCCGAAATAACAATTTGTGGATCACACAGCCCAGCTACAGCGGCAACCGTGCAGAATCTTTTATGATCACATTGGATCTAGAGGTACAATTTATGTTAAATTTAATAGGTACTACTATAGTAAGACAAAACATACTGTTTCATATTTTCGTGTGCAATCTACCTCTACCTTCGAGTAAACAAAAAGTACACTCGCAAAGAATGATGTTGAGGAAAAATAATATTATAATTAACTAAGATAATCTGTGGAATCTTCAAATTCTTTTTTTGTACAAATTGTTAATTAAATCCTTCTTTCGGATTACTGCTTGCGATTTTCCGGGATTAAAATTAATTTTAGCGGTCTTTAAATATCTTGTTAGATATTTTTTTGAAGTGAACAATTATTTTTTTGTAAAAAAATCTCAGAATAAAATATTGTTCGTAGTTGTATTTACTGCTATTTCAATTTAAAGATTGACTGAAGAAAATATTTTAGAGCAAATTGTGCATCATTTTTGGGGCTTACTTGAAAAAACACCCAGTTAACAGAATACAGTAAATACGCAAAAAGTATGAAACTTTAACTAAATATATTTGATCAAAAAATACTGAATCTATATTCCTTCCATATATTTTCAGCACGGTTGTCGAACAAGACACAAAAGTATTTACCAATATTCCTGGCTGTATTCTGCGTGGCATTGTTTATGCACGACGTCATGTATTGTAGTTTTTTTTAAGGGGGAAAATCATAAAATGGCTGCCCGCCTGGGTGAGGCAGGAGGGAGTGTCAGACTCCTGCTGACTAAAAATCACCCCGTTCCTTCTCCTGCACGTTGAGCCGGAGCACTGGTAACCCGTTAGGTTGTCCGCGATCCACCCCGTTCCTTCTCCAGCACGTTGAGCCGGAGCCCATGTATTGTAGATGTCCAGATGTAAACCAACCATGTAAAAATATACCTCTAGTACTTAGTACAGATAACGACACATAACATGTTGTTAGGATATCAACTTTGATACAAAAACGATAAAGTCGAAGAAGAAATCAAATTCTTGTAACCATCAATATCAACAAATCGTGATAGTCCAATGCTAGACTGTGGGTCTGCTCAACTCTTCATGTCTCCAAACATGCAAACCTTAATTCAGCTCTTATTACACCCGCTGGAAGATGTTTAGCGATGGCGATGAAAGCTTTGAAAGAATTCTGCTCTATCAGCTTACATTTATTATTATTTTACTTTGTTGTATTTCCTCCATGGTCGTCATACCTAAAGCCTAAGCTAAAGCCTCCCTACCCTTCTTCTACTTTTCTCTTCTTATAGCTTTCTATGGCCAATCCCTTTCATAGACGTCAAATTCACCCCGCCATCTCCTTCTGTGCCTACCGCGACTTCTATTGACGTTGAGTGGACCGCACTCAGTAGTGAATGTATATCAGCTTACATAAATAAATCGATTTATTTACTTATCTTGTCTATACCTGCTTTTTTAAATAATACAAAAACTTTACCTTTGGTTGAAGCATTGTTCAATATATCCACTTAGTACAAAGTCTACGTACGAGTAGTTATATTAATTATGCAAGTAATCCTTTACTCTAGGCAAGTTAGTAAACGCTAGACTTGTTTTCTAGGTCAGCTGGTAACACGTGAAATCTAGATCTCTACCTTGTTACTGTAGTACTTATGTAATTATATATTTACTTATTTTACCAGCTAAGAGGCTTGTTGCTAATGCGTTTAAAGAAAATAATATTACGTAGAAAAGTGTTGTTGGATTAGTATCGTAGATAGACATTTTATGCGACTATTTTTTTTCTTTTTTTATATATTTGATGGGGCGACGTTTGACCACTATCTCGCCTAGTGGTTAGCAACCTATTTACTCGGGCCTTGAAGACTCCCAGGAAATACAGACTCTGGCAAAAAATTCCACTCTTATTTTTATGAAGGTGTCAAGTGAACATGAGTCAAGTCTAATAGTGAGCAAGCTGAGCAAGCAAGCTATACGTATATTAAAAGTATTCAAAATAACAAAAACTTAATGGGTTAACAATACTTTTCCGATGCGGGAGTCAAATCCTTGCTTGGCACTACTCGCCTTTGCAAAACTTTAAATTAAAAACTCAATGCTTTTCTTAATTTTAAAAACAAAATTAAGTACCTATGTCGTGTATCAAACCAGTCATTTTTACGTGTAATTTATTTCTTCTGGACTATACATAATATTCTTATAAAGACGATGAGATGTTCCATATTACGCTGGCTCAGCAAGCGGTTAAGCCTAACAAACCAATTACGCGGATATCTGTGACCATTCAACCACGACCCGACAAGTAAGGGATTACCACTGTTCGATGTTCGCCTTGTAATAATATCTATTGAACCAACCTTTTTTTTTATTTTTTTTAAGGGGGGAAAATCATCGAATGACTGCTCCCGCCTGGGTGAGGCGGGAGGGAGTGTCAGACTCTTACTGACTAAAAACCACCCCGTTCCTTCTCCTGCACGTCGATTCGGAGCCCCGGTTACCCGTTAGGTTCTCCGCGACTCCAAATCGGCATCGGCCGTATTGGGCCCCATCTGTGGTGGTCTGATGGCTATTTGAGACGCGCGCGGAACGCGACGCGCCGTACGCTCGGGTCTGTTTCTGGTCGGACGGGGAGCCACCCATGCTCGCCGTCCGCAGGCCCGCGCTTACGGTGGCCGGAGATCGTATTGAACCAACCTTGGATGTAAGGGTCATTTAGATGATGATCTGATGAAAGTTTCATTTGATATTCGACTGCATGTTTGGCGCGGTGGTTGCGCAACTGGCTGCCGCGCAACGTGTCGCGGGTGCGATTTCCGCACGGAACAACTCGTTGTGTGATCCACAGATTGTTGTTCCGGGTCTGGGTGTCATGTGTATGTGGACTTGTATGTTTGTAAACGCACCCACACAGAAGATAATCCTAGTGTGAGGACAATGTTTTTAAAAAAAAAATAGAAAGAAAAGACATTGTATGGAACTATGATTATCTTGCACCTTTTTTTACCAATTTCATTATCGTTTTTATGATCTGACACAAGTTTAAAATGACATTTACGAGATAACCAAATTCTATAATTATCTGTATTAAAGTGATTCCAAATCAAACAGTGGTCAGTAGTCACATTTTGTAGCAACTCTTGCTTAACCGCCTTTGACTGCCTCGTTGGCCAAGTGGTCGCAAGTGCGACTACCGGGCAAGGGGTTTCGGGTTCGATTCCCGAGTCGGGCATAGTATTACTAGGTTTTTTTAAATTCTCAGTAGTAGCACGGATTCTGGACTTGTGCCTGAATATGGTAATAGGCTCACCCCTTGTTACATGGGATTCATAACATAAATAGTGAAAAAGTGGGTGTTACATTACAATGTAATTGCTCACTTAATGCCATTGTACACAGTGGCATTAAGTGTCGTAATGTGTACCTCAGCCTACCCCTTCGAGGATAAAAAGCGTGGTGTTATGTTAATGTCTAGCTTAACGAAATTGTACGTATAGAAGATCCATAATAAAAAAAAACCATCACTGTTTCATCATTTCAATGATCTCATTTCAAATATCCATTCTCAAAATAAATTCTACGCACATTCAATTCCTAAAATAAACGCTCAGTACTCATTAAACCGACAAATCTAAAGCCGCTATTACACCCAGAAATTATTTTAAGCAACATCTTAATTTTGAATTAAAGTAAATATAATTAGTTCACCTTTGATATTCTTAATGTCCCACAAGAGATATGAGATGAATGAGTTCCCGATTATCGCCTCAACAACGAACGTCCTAATTAAATATCCTCTCAATACTGAATTTTAATTAAATTATGCTAATTAATATTCGGTTTTAATATTAACAAGGTTTTTGGGGTGGATTTACTCGGATTATGATTCTTGGCTTATGATACTGGCAGGTAGAATGCATTATTTTTTTCGATGACTCGTCTATTTGGTATGACTTGCTACAAAGGGAATATTGTATTATATATTGTTGTCTCTAATTAAAACGCTCAAAATTAAATAATCAGACCAGACTTCGTATCCATGGCCTTGACTAATAAAAAACTAAGGGCCATTTTTTCAATACCAGTGAAATTTTATTAGAGGTATAACTTGGAATATTTGATAATTCTTTCATAATAGGTAATAACGGTCAAATTTAATTCTCACTGAAACAAATATGAAAATATTTAAAAACTTGAGTCAAAAAAAATTAAATACCTACACCATTAATACCAGTTTGTTAGCTACTACGGGCATCATTAAGCAACCCGTTTCCCTAAATTATCCCATAAAACTTAAGGGTCAATAAAGAGCCTACTTAATTTTCTATGACTACGGAATTTACTTAGAAAATGCGCTGGTACTGAGTGGTTTAAAAATGTATCTTTTCTTGATTACTGTGGTTGGAGAGGTGATAATCAGAAACTGTTCGACCTCTGAGTTTGTTTCGGCATTTCTTCTCAGAATAGTCAGTTAGGAAATGTCAGCCTCATCGTTCTCTTGATAAAATTGACGTGTAAAAGTGCTGCCTTGTAGCCTATTTGCAGAAATAAATTCACTTGTTTCACTTGTTGCTTTATTATAATGTTTTTTTAACTCAACAATAGTCATATATCGAGTTGTCATCCAGCTTTATGTGCTTATTATTTTATATTACTTTTGACCTTCAAAAGTGTGTTCCAGGTCTAACTGAAAGAAATGACTTGAACTTTACTAGCAACAAAGCTTTCGGTACACTTGATAGTAAGTTAAAATATTTATGTAGAAAGAATGTGAGAAGAAAAACCATTTGATACGCCACGACGCATAACAAGAATAAACACACAAACAGACCATGCTGCTGGAGCTCAGATTAATACTCTGACTCTGTCACGAAGGCTCATACAACATTCAAAAAATGACAAATCTTAACAATCTTAATCAGTCACCATTCGACATTGAATTTACCATGCAAATTAATTACCTTAAGTCGTGCTTAAGTATAGTTCTGTCTCTACAAATTCTTTGTAAAATGACAGAGATGGCACGATATTTGAGCACGACTTAAAATTGAGTAACGTTTCAGTATTCCGGCATAAGAATAATACTGCGCTTAGAAAAGAATATACTATAATACTGCGCTTGTAACACTCACTTATTACTAGATGTGTAACGAGTCCTATCTAATAGGTAGGAAGTCTCTTGCCATTCATTGAGTGCCATAAGGGTGCTTCCACATCTGGCGAATATGCCGCTGTTTGCGGGTTACCCATGAGCTGCGCGGGTGCAGTTACGGTAATGGTTTGGTGCTCAACTCAAGGTTCGTATAAAGATTAATTTTAGGTCACGGGTGGCTTGCGAGCTGCGCATTCGCCAGATGTGGGCACTCTCTCTCTCTCTCTCTCTCTCTCTCTCTCTCTCTCTCTCTCAACAGACTTTTTGATGCTGCAAAAAAAACACCACAAAACCTAATTATGCTTTTCCTAACACCCAGTCACTTTAATCGCACCTGTTTGCTATTATCAAGGTAGTCAGAGAAAAAATAAAGATAATACAAACAACGACTTTGACAAAATTAATTTTATTTATTTTCTTCTGACTAGTATACAGCAAGTTGTGTCCTTTGGGCAGTCGGTAGCGTCCCTGTATCTGACGATTTCGTTACATGCATCCTTTCCAGGGAAGCATTCTCCACCTCGCTTTTTGCATCTTGTCTCTTTCACTGATACTGGAAAATAGGAAAACTGAATTAAGATATGATTTTTTTGTGAACGTGGCCTCATTGCTTGTATTCATTTTTAAATAGGTATCAATTTAACATACACAAATGATTTTAAGATCGATACGTTTGTTAACGATATTATCTATACTAATATTATAAAGCTGAAGAGTTTGTTTTTTGTTTGTTTGTTTCAATGCGCTAATCTCCGAAACTATTGGTCCTATTTGAAAAAAAATTTCTGTGTTGTATAGCCCATTTATCGAGGAGGAAGGTTATAAAATATTACACTACGATCAATAGGCGCCAAGCAGAGCGAGTGAAACCGCGCGGAAGTAGCTAGTAGTAGTATAAAAAAGCACATTATACGGTCGAATTGAGAACCTCCTCCTTTTTTTGAAGTCGATTAAAAATATAGTAGTAGGATGAAAGTCCTGAACGGGACAACACTTTCAATAGACTACGTGATTACATCCAAATTTTCGTGCAAATAAAACTCAAATTTTTATCAGTTATGTCATCAGAACCTATAATTATGATGTGAGACTATAATTATACCTATGAGTAAGAATACTTAAAAAAAAATCTACAAATACGTGCTTTCTTTCTCGGCTATCAAATCCTTAATAGTTGATAGTTGACTATACACTCGACGAAAGAGTTGGTATAAATAAAGAGTGTATGAAATAGGATGATATTCAAAGCCACTTACATCCATAACAGCATTCAACTCCTCGTTTCTGTTGTTTAGGACATAATCCTCGTTCTTCTACCAGTTGACCGGGTGGACAGTCGCCTGCTATCGTGCACATTCCACCCTGCGATATACATGGCCCTTCCTGGTCGATTGAATCTAGTATCTTGACTGGAAGAAAGGCATAGTTTTGTTATTAATTCGTTACTTGCAGAAAAGATCTTATATCTTATATTTTATTATATAAAGCGAAAGAGTTTGTTTTTTGTTTGTTTGGTTGAACGCGCTAATCTCCGTAACATCAAGTCTGATTTGAATAATTCTTTTTGTGTTAGATAGCGCATTTATCGAGGATGGCTATAGGCTAAAAAACATCACGCTAAGACTAATAGGAGCCGAGCAGAGCGTGTGAAACCGCGCGAAAGTAGCTTGTAAGTTATAAATGTTGAGTTATGAATTATTTTGTGTATTTTGTGATGTAACATCCATTCTTTGTCATTTAGTAGCTACAAATTACAGCTAAACTTATGTATATTATTCTTTAAACTTTTTTCTTTTGTTCCAGAGATTAAGTTTTTAATAAAATTCCTTTAAGACGATGAAATAATTGCATATTATAAATAATGACGTTTTAACTCGTCGAGTACCGGTTTTGTAGACACAATTATAGAACAATAGGTTGCGGTCACCGGTGACCGCTTGGTGTTTGACAGTTTAAATAAGAAAAAAAAACAACAATATAATTTATACAAATAAAAAAGGTGCCGAGCAAGAGATCTCGGGTTTGATTCCCGAGTCGAGTAAGGTATTATTGGTTTTCTTTTAATTCTCGGTAGTAGCACGAAGTCTGGAATTGTGTCCGGTATATGGCAATAGACTCACCTATTATATGGGACTCATAACATAAATAGTGAAAAGTTGGTATTATATTGTTTAGTGGCATTAAGTGCCATAATGTGCACCTCTATCTACCCCTGCGGGGATAAAAGGTTATGTTATATAAAACAAACGCCAAGCTAAAGTGACCTTTAAAAACAAAATCGGACAGTTACAACAGGAAAAAAATGTAAGTGCGTGACAACAACCACGTTTTGTCGTAGGTCGTTGTTGGCATACATTCATTCATCGCTGCGTTACGTAACGCGACGCGTCGAGTACAAACGTAGACTTTAAAGTTCAAGTTTTAAGTTAATGCATAATGGTGCTTATCTATGCATGCGATCCACCAATCGTAATCATTGGTACACATAGCATAACTGGTGGTGGAACTGGTGGAAACGGATACTTATCCGTTTCCACCAGTTCCACCTAAGAGGTGGTCCCAGTTGTACTTACAACTAAGATAGTATGGTTTTTTTATGGAAGGATTCGTGTCATCCGTGACTGCTATTGCATCCTTGAAACACAGTTACATAGTACTAATCTGGTGCAAAACTCCACCATAACGTCACCTAAACCTTATAGTTCACGTTGTAGATAGACATGCAGATCTTGGATCCATCCTTCACACTTTGTGTCATCACACTCCATCTGGAATATAACCTGAGGCCTCTTACTCGGTCGACGTTATATTATTCTGAATGATAAATCATTGAAGAGAGCTTTATTGAAGATTCATATTTCACTTAGCCTTTAAAGTTAAAATCGTCTATTTTTATAGTTTCTTCGATAACTCAACGATCGTATAAACTGGACGACTGTTGACGTACATAAGTGGTATAAGTGGTACCAATAAGTGTCATATGTTGGTCATAAGATCCCAATAGATCTCACCAAGTTCTCTTTTATGAACCAAACAGTTACAGTTGAGGGTGAAAAGTTCATTGCAGTAATACATACTTATTATTTGCTACTAGAAGATGTATTATGGTTATATTAAGAATCCATATACTAATATTATTTTTAAAATGGACGGTAAAATACTAATACAACATTGAAAAGTATGCCTGATTTTACTCAGTAACTCTTAAGCAATAATATTATAAATAAATATCGAACATTAAATATTAAAACATTACTTCAATTGAAACCGTTCACAAAGAATCATTACGAGACAATAAAATAACAATATTATACTCGAACTAATTTCAAAACCAATTTAAACGCGGCTCTAAATATCCACCATCACCTTTATAACAAGAGACCATAAGATCAGAATCAAATGGCAATCGTTAATCGACCAGTAGATTTAAATTGGTCAGGTCATGACTGAATAAGGCGGTCGATGTCTATTGTGAAATGATTATGGACATTCCACCCACTAGGGCATCGATGTATAGATTCGATCAAGATGATTGCCAGTGTTGATTCAATAGGTAGCATTGATCGTGTTTACTGTCTGTGTGTCTGTACTATCAATACAAGCGTTGTTTACATACTCAGTCACCCGTGAGATGAGTCTTTAGTGTGAATTAGAAGTAAGAGCTATTTAATATAGAGTGTAATAGACTGACTGCCTCATTGGCGGAGTGGTCGCAAGTGCGACTGCCGGGCAAGAGGTATCGGGTCCGATTCCCGGGTCGGGCAAAGTATTACTGGGTTTTAAAAAAAATCTCAGTAGTAGCACAGAATCTGGAATTGAGCCCGGTATATGGCAAAAGGCTCACCCCCTATTACATGGGACTCATAACATAAACAGTGAAAAGTGGGTGTTACATAGTACAGTGACATAATGTGCACCTCTACCTACCCCTTCGGGGATAAAAGGCGTGATGTTATGTTATATGTATTAGATACTATGTAGTATGCTGTGTTATATTGAAGGCCGGGATTATCAATTAGGAACAAGTAAATTGGTATTATACAATTCGGCACAAAGTGTAATTAGCCTGCATTGTTACCTAAGACCGGCATGATATGTAGGTACCTATTTAATATTTGAAAGAATTTAACTTCTGAGTTTAAAAGAAATTGAAAATGGAATATTCAGTTTAAGTAAAAAGTCAACAACAGATATAATAGCTATACCATATTCGGTATGTCTTTGGAAATCAGCTCAAGGACAGTGTACTTGCGTGTTTATATTACATAGTTTATCATAAAACCAATGAAGCTGTACAAATTTTCCTTATTGACACTGAATACGAAATAAAAGGTATTATTGTAGAAAATAATATTTTAATACTTTACATTATTAATCAGTTACCTCATGATCCTAGATATTTATTGAAACTGCCACAAACAACAGAGTAAGATACTACAATACTCAAAGGTGTCGATGGTGATGAATATGACAAATCGCCTGTTAAAACTTCTGTGACCAATGAACGTATTAAGCTTGATAATAATTAAAACAATGAATTCATTAAAACGAATTCAAACACAACACAAAACTTACCGCACGCATTAAATCATAACAAAAACGAAAAAAAAAAACAAACACATAAATACAAACAAAACGATACTCACACTCTGGTTTAGCCAATACACTGACAATACAAAGGATGAAGACGAACTTGGAGGTGCACATGTTTACACTGATATCTTTATGCACGACCGCACTTTGACTGATACGGGGACAGAATGAGCCTTCGGTATTGCAAACTTGTCTGTTTTAATATCCCCCATATTAGTAACGTTTACGACTTCCAGATAGGATGCAAGCAAGTTTTCAACAATGATAATATTATTGTTAGCTTGTATGTGTATTCCAGTATTGATTGTGGTTATCAGTTCTTGGATTTTCTCGTGTTATGCAATTTTCGATGTTAAATATTTGTTCGGTTAGCGTCGTCTTTAGGATTGTTTCAATGTTATTTCTTGTCCGGTTTTTTGTATTGTAGTCATTCAAAATTGTAGAAATTATTATTTATGAGTGTTATTTTGGGCTGCTTATAGCATTTTATTTTATAATGCTTTCTTCTTCGTTATTTTTTTTACTTCCCACCCTGTTTTTATTCTCATATAAGCTATGAAATTATCAATAGTCATCATAGTATTAGTAAAATTAAATTTATCTAAAGAATTCCGTTCATTGATCAACATCACAATAAAATTCTTTATTGTCTAAACTTCCTGATTGTTAATAATATTTGAAATGCATGACAAGTCTTCGATGCAAATTTTTCTTGCCGTTACACAATCTTAGAGTACAATCAGTTGTATAGTATATTGTCATACATTGTGTTTTTTCTATAGTTTCATAATGATGTGTTACTCCATAAGTACTTTGTGTCGATAACCTTATGATCCAATTTATGATTGATTGCAATTTTTTATACTTTTATTTATTTCGGTATATGGTCGATTGTGAGTTATTGATTATTTAGCTTGTAACTTTTTTTTCATCTTTTTCCAGAACGTTCTGTGTATGTGACGTAGATATGTACTTTTTATCAAATGTATCTAATGGGGATGATGACAGGGTATGAAAATTAAAAATATAATTAGTCCGTAACTTAGGTAATAAAAAAATATTAGACACGTATTTTTTTATTTTGTTGTATAATAAAACAATACTTAGATAAAACGAATCAAAGTTTAGGAGTGGGGGCTAAAACGTCATTTCTTAGTATAAAATGTACTGAGAAGTGACGTCACGCGACATTTCAAATCAATATATCTTCGAAACTATTCGTTTCCGTAAGAAAATAAAAAATACGTGTCTAATGTTTTTAAATAATCTACTAGACGGACATTAAAATAAAAATTAGTCGTCTACCCCATTGTTATTCAGTTGTCCCTTATCTTTCATTAAAGTAATTGCTTTTTACAGTTCTTGTACAAATAATAATTAACCTATTCTTCATTCGCGAATTTAAATGAAACTATCAAATTGCCTTTCATAGAAAACAACGTGGCCCATTCAAAATTATCCAACACTTAAAACACAGTATACAATGAAAATTATCAAGGTTTTACAGGTCAGTAACGAATTGCCTTGCTGCATTATTTTTTTTTTATGGAACAAGCCGGTAAACGAGCATACGGATCACCTGATGGTAAGCAATCGGCGTCGCCCATGGAGACCTGGAACACCAGGGGCGTTATAAGTGCGTTACCGGCCTTTTGGGGATTCAGGGATTGGGGAGATTGGGGAAGGGGAGCGTTGCTTCACGTCTGTTTTCTGTGAGGCCGTGGTATCACTACGGTCGAGTCGGCCCATTCGGGCCGAAGCATGGCTCTCCCACACACTCTCCACATATTATAAAGGTACCTATTGATAAAATTCGAGTACTGTCACGATTTGTACAAGTTTATTAAAACCTATAAATACAAGGACAAAAGCATTGCTTCACCGACCAATGACAACACGGTTGTTGACAACGCGGTGGCTGGGTAACCGGCTGCCACGCAACGTGTCGCGGGTTCGATTCCTACACGGAGCAACTCTTTGTGTTATCCACAAATTGTAGTTCCGGGTTTGGGTGTCATGTGTGTGTAAACTTGTATGTTTGTAAACACACCCACGACACGGGAGAAAATCCTACTGTGGGCAACGTTTAAAAAAAACAAAAAAAATCTAGCACCTACAGTAGGTACTCTTAGTTACAATTTATTTTCCCTCAACATTTCCCAATTTTGAATTTTGCTCCAATCCCACCACTCACAAGCCTAACCTGATTTTATTTCTCTGAAGGTCTAAATTGTCGATTAGCCAGGCGCTTTGGAACGGGTGAAACGACGCACCATTTCAGATAACCCTAATTTCGATGAAAATTACAATTTTTTCGACTGCGGCTAAAGTAAACTGTTCGTAGACATTTTGAAGTGTGCCAATAAAATATATGCATGAACACGTTAACCTTAGTTTGAAAGAGTGAATCATTGAAGTTTTACATTATTTGCAATCGTAAGAGATAGGAGGGCATAGAAAAATGCCTCTAACGTATGTAGATAAGTTATTTTCTGTGTAAAATTGATTGTGAACGCAGTTTTATATCATAATTTTAAGATACAAACAGACTGCTGTAATATCTATGTCAGGTATAGATCTATTACTACCAACTCAAGTGTGGTAGAGCCATGCTTCGACATGAATGGGCCGGCTTGACCGGAATGATACCACGGCCTCACAGAAAACCGACGTGAAGCAACGCTTGCGTTGTGTTTCCAAGTGTCCATGGGCGACGCCGATTGCTTACCAACAGGTTATCCGTCAGCTCATTTACCGGCTTATGCCATAAAATAAAAAATCGGCTAAGTGTGAATCGGACTCGCGCACCGAGGGTTCCGTACAAACCTGCAAGGTTTACAAAGTTCTTTCATTACGACAATCGAGTCATAACTATGGTATTTTATTGCAAAATTAAATTCATAACATTACAATGGGGAAAGATGAAGGAGCATAAATTTAAGACAAAGATCTCTTTATCGTTTAAGTAATCCTTGCTTCTTACCAAATTTCGAGATTCTATGTCAACGGGAAGTGGTCTTTAGGTTTTAATTCCCTTGCGTGTAGTTGCGAGTTTCAAAATATGCGGCATCAATGGTTGTACTTTTGCGTTTTGCGTTTTTGCGTTGACTTAGAATTTTTCTTTTCACGTGTTTAAAGGCAATTAGATCTAAGTATTTGATATGAATTTCAACTTGATAGCTCTACGCGTTCATGAGGAAAACAGTAATAAGTTTATATTTATTAAAAAATATATATTTTGTAATGTAACTAAAAATTTAAGGTTTTCGGAATTTTTCCTTTATCTATGCTATAAGACGTTGCTTCGTACCAAATTTCAAGATTCTGAGTTCACGGGAAGCACCCTGTAGGTTTTGATTCCCTTGCAAGTGTCGAAAATTTTAAGAAGAAGAAGAAAAATCATTTATTCGACAGTAGGCACGCACACAGATACAAAAAAAAATACAAAATAAAAAAAGAAAATAACAAATAAATACACTTATTTATACAGATATAGAAAAAAAACACAAAGAAACGACAACGTATAACAAAACAGTGACAATAGAATACTAACAAAATAATTAAAAATTAATAAAAAACAAGATATAAATAAATAAATAAATAAATAACATTTAACGGTGCGTGCCCTTGCCAAAAGGGCCTCCATCTTAGCATTAAGTTAAGCGTACATGCCCAACGCTGATTTTCAGATGGCACCCTGCAGTGACTCACGGACGGCGGTAAGCCGCTCAAGGAAAAAGAAATGAAATATAAAGCATACATATAAAATAATTACTCTGCAGGATACGTGTTTGTGTGTAATAGTGAAAAAATAGTGTGGCTATGTGAGTGATATTAATAATATTATAAAAATCATAAAAGTGTAATATAAATTTCAATAAAAAGGTGTAATTTAATTTCTTCATTTTTTATTTTTTTCAATGGACTGAGGGTTATTGAATATGTTTGGCTGTCAACCAGGTAGACTGTCAAACACCAAGCGGTCACCGGTGACCGCAACCTATTGTTCTATAATAAATAATATTGTACTCGACGAGTTAATTTAGTGACAGCTGTGCCGCGTTCAAACAGAACAAAGAAACAGTTGCCTTCCACTGGCCACAGGACACAATAACCAACGGCAGCATAGTCTACGAGTGGTGGAGCGATTGCAATTAAAAAACCAAATATTAAAATAATGGCAAAGTAGGTACAACACGCCGAGCACCCACACAAAGCGTCCAGACTTGCAGATTGGCATATAAAAGTAAGTATTAATTGGTTGCATTGGAATATTAAACTGAAGTCAAATAAAGGATTTGTCCATATTTATGTCGTTAAATTTAATTTGCGGCATAAACGGCTGTATCTTTTGATTGCGTTGGCAGAAGTTTGATTTTTTCACAGCTTCAAGGGACAGTAGACCTGAGTAATTGATATAAATTTCAGCTTCATACCTCCATGCGTTCCTGAGAAAAAGAGTCTTGACAGACGGACGGCCGGACGGACGGACGGCCGGACGGACGGACGGACAGACGGACAACAAAGTGATCCTATAAGGGTTCCGTTTTTTCCTTTTGAGGTACGGAACCCTAAAAAACTATTATTGTTGTTCAAAGTTTTAGACAAAGGTGGACTTTTTTTTTAAATGGGACAAGCCCTCCACAACCTCCCAAAACCGCTGCAACTCCTGTAAGCCAGGATCTACAGTAGATACTGTAACCCCAGGGGAGGTGGCAGCGGCCATTGCTAAGGCGGGTGGATGTTCCATGGAGGAAATTAAAATGGGTGAAATCCGACGTCCCCCTTCTTCCTTGGGGCATGTATGGGTTCGTGGCCCTTTGGTGGCTATGAAAAAACTGGCGTCTGACAAGCGCATGCCATTAGGATGGACGTCAGTTAGAGTCGAAGTTCTGGAGCCACTTCACATGATGTGCTACCGCTGTTTTGAGCCAGGACACGTCAGGCGTATGTGTACCAATTCTGTGGACCGGAGCTCCCAGTGCTATGCCTGCAGTGGTGACCACAAAGCTCGTGAGTGTACCTCGCAAAGCTCGAAGTGTCCGGTATGCTGAGACCAGGGTCGCCCTGCAAACCACCGTCTTGGAGGAAAACAATGTAATCCTCAAAAGAAACGGTCGCAAAAGAAATTGCAAGAGACGTCAGCTGCACCTCAAAGTGTAAGCACCCCAGAGGAAATGGACACGTCACATTCCCAGCCCTGAAAGTCCTGCAATGCAACTTGAACCACTGCCGCAGTGCGCAAAATTTATTCATGCAAACCGTTGCGGAGTGGTCGGTTGCATTGGCAGTAGTAGCAGAGCCCTATGGTCTCCAGGATCATCCTCGCTGGTTCCGTGATACAGTAGACTCGGTTGCAATTTACTGGGCTGGAGGGGGTGGTGAGCCTCATTGTACCTTGTTAGACAGGGGCCAGGGAATTGTGGCTGTCGAGTGGGGACCAATAGCCGTGGTGGGATGCTACGTGTCTCCAAATATCTATCTCATTGAATTCGAGAGATACTTGGATGGTGTAGCTAATTGCATTCGGCACAAATGCTCACCCCGTCCAGTATTAATCCTGGGCGATTTTAATGCTCACTCCAGAGCATGGGGTAACACTCGGGATAGGCCTAGGGGACATGCAGTTCAGGACTGGGCAGCTTCGCTTGGCCTTTGTCTCATGAACCGAGGATCTATTGCCACCTGTGTTCGGTGGCAAGGAGAGTCAATAATTGTAGACCTAACATGGGCGTCTCCTTCTCTAGCCTCCAGAATTATGAACTGGAGGGTGGCTGAGGAGATGGTTACGCTTTCCGACCACCGCCACATTGTGTTCGATGTAGCATCCAGTCCATCCGATAGGCGAAGTCGTCCCAGTTCTAACCCACCGGCACGCCGTTGGGCCCTCAAAAAGCTCGATCGCGAATTACTCATTGCAGCTGCCAACGTTGTTGCCTGGCCCGAAGATGGTTCCCAAGGGATCTCGCCCGATCCAGAAGAAGAGACTGCTTGGTTTCGGGACAAAATGACTTCAATCTGCGACGCTTCTATGCCCCGAGTCAAGTGTAGCCAGCGTCCTGGAGCGGCTTACTGGTGGTCAGCAGACATTGCACAGTAGCGTGCTGTCTGTCTGAGGCACCGACGTCAGTTCCAACGCACCCGACGCAGAAGACAACCGAGCGCCACGGAAGAGCAAATCACTAGAGCCTATAGAGCATACAGTGAGGCAACTATGGCTCTCCAACGTGCCATTGCAGATGCCAAGTCTCGGTCCTGGAGGGAACTCATTGAGGGGCTGAATAGAGATCCTTGGGGAAGACCGTACCGTCTGGTGATGGGTAAACTGCGCCCGTGGGTTCCCCCCCTTACGGAGACCATTGATCCGGATCTACTGGAAAGGGTGATAAATACACTCTTCTCAGTGGTTATAGACAGTCCCTCACTACCCCAACCATTATCAGATTACTAAAAAACTAAGTGGGTCCTATGTGTGAGTTGTTATACTTGCTTCCAATAATAGGTATGGCAAAAGCGCCTAAACGCACGGAAATTTGTTCTAGATTCCACAAGGTCCGTATAATAAGCTACACCTGACGAAACAATTAAATTATTCAACATAGTGTTACGTTCATATTGCCCGAGATCACACTCCCAGAGTATGTGATGGGCCGACTGCTCGTATCGCAACTCCTCTGTCGAACATTGGCACCATGGTGAATCAATAAGTTTAAATGAGAACAATTTGCTTTTAAAGTTGCCGTGGCCAGTAAGAAATTGGGCAACACAGTGATCCACCTTCAACCATGTCCTCTCCAGCCGCTCATGCATGGATGGGAAGAACTGATACAGGTGGACTCGCAACAATACATCAATTTTTTGTCAGTTATGTAATTAGAGGTAGATTCCACAATAACAAAACAAACCCACAGTTACTCGTCAGACATAATCCCAAATAACGAAACATTTAAAACATTACTAAATACAGGATTTACAAAGATTACGTAAACAGGAGACCAAGACTCTATCTACATACATCCAATTGCAAAACTCAAAGAGAATTAACCTCTTCCATTTAAAAGATCCATAGGAAAATACAAGATGTCTGCTCAAAATAGTACTTTTCCACAATAATTATATTATGAAATAGTTGCAGCTTAACACCCGTATAGATGGGTAGTGACATAATTGTGGCCTGTAATCCCTTATCGTTGGTGACTGATGGAACCCGCATAGTCGTCTTGTATCACCTGAACTGAGTGATTAATGACCCCTACTGTTGGTTTGTGTGGGAGTGAGATGCAAGATGTTTTTCTAAGGGTGTGGAGACAGTGAGGGGGTGCGTTGGGAAAGCGACTTTTGATTATGTTCGCGGGTTATGTTTGGTGTGGTTTTTTCGGTTATAGAAAATTTGGTTAGGTTATCGTAACTGCTGTAACTAAATAGAGCATTTTGCTCGTTCTGGTTGCACTAAATATCGCTGTAACTTGTGAAAATGAGAGGTCAAAATGGAAATCATACATCATACATTTACCAATTCAGTACTATAGAACAAATATGCCCATTTATTATTAGGTAATTCAATTTTTTTTATGGAATAGGAGGCAAGGAGCAAATCGATCACTTGATGGTAAGCGATCAGCTCTGCTCATGGACATCTGCAACATCAGAGGAATCACAGGTGCGTTGCCGGCCTTATAAAAGGAATACGCTTTTACAATAGGGCTAGTCGAATACTCATCATTAGCTTGACTAGCAAAAAGTGGACTGCCCATGGTTCTTTCTTATATTAGGTATCAGGATATTTTTATGTCATAATACTGCCTAGTTGGGCGAGTTGTCGCAAGTGCGACTGCTGGGTAAGGGGTCTCGTGTTCGATTCAGAGGTCGGCCAATATACCTCTATAAGCGGGTTTTTAAAAAAAATCTCAGTAGTATCACGGAGTTTGGGATTGTGCCCAGTATTTGGCAATGGGCTCACCACATGAGACTCATAACATAAATAGTGAAAAGTGGGTGTTGCATTGTGCAGTGGCATTAGGCGCCATAATGTGTACCTCTCCTTACCCCTTCGGAGATAAAGGGCGTGATATTATGTTATGTTAGTAATAATGGTTGCAAATCAAAAATCGCTTTGTCTATCACCATGGTGTTACCCTTAATCTTCTTAGTAGTGACATGGGTGGAACAAAGAGGTAGCTTACATTTGTAGGTAGGTGTGCTACTGTACTGATCTCTTGTCATAACTATATGTGTTCTACTTCATATACATACTTAGTGTTATGTATTATGTATTATGTAGACTCTGAAGACGAGATCTGGTTGGGGATTGTTAAGCACTATTTTGATACAAACTCCTATGGCATTATTTTCTTTTCACTTCGTCTGTCGCTTTAAACTATCGTGCACTTTATTAAATATCCCTTGGGTACCTTTCTTTAAATAAAAGATAAAAATGTCCTATTGATACAGTTTTCGTAATAAATTCGTAATAAGTGTAGGAGAGCCATGCTTCGCCATAAATGGGATTGGACCTTTTTCTAAGGAAAAATCATCGAATGGCTAATCCCGCCTGGATGAGGCGGGAGGGAGTGTCAGACTCTTACTGACTAACAACCACCCCGTTCATTCTCCTGCCCTTCGAGCCGGAGCCCCGGTAACCCGTTAGGTTCTCCGTGACTCCGAATCGGCAACAGCCCTGCTTGTTTACCGAGTTATCCTATAAAAATGATTTAAAATTCATTATATATCGATGATTCGATTGATTGGCGTTGGGTTGATTCTGAGGGAATTCCAACATAAGTTTAAGATATAAAATCAATAATAAAATTGAAATAAGTCAAGGTTTCCGTTATAGTACCAGCTCATTCTAAAACCTTATCTAATGTCGTTGCAGGAGCAGGTAAATACATACATGAATTTATTGACAAATGGCCTGAATACTTGGAAAATGACGTAAGTGATACCGTTGTTGATAGCTTAGCTGTAGGTAACATCAGTGAACTATAAATAAATAATTAAAGGAAGATATAAGAACTGCAGTTGAAAGGAATTTTGGTTGATTTACACAATGTTTTTAAATGGGGACTATTTTGTAGGTATATTATTTGAAACTGATTTGGAAATTGTTACTTAGGTAATCATTACTAAAGCTATATCTTACCATCGATTTTTAACTCAACGTTAGATTTACGTTATGTTAAAAACAGGCGTGATGACGCCTGTTATACCCGAAGAGGTAGGCAGAGGTGAACATTACGGCACTAAATGCCACTGTACAATGTACACTTCCTCAAACTTATGTCATGAGTCCTGTGAAATAAGGGGTAAGCTTATTGCCATATGTCGGGCACATTTCCAAACTCCGTGCTACTACTGAGAGTTTTTTTAAAAACCCAGTAATATTTTGCCCGACCCAGGAATTGAACCCGAGACCCCTTGCCCCGTAGTCACACTTGCGACCACTGGGCCAACGAGGCAGTTAAACACAATCGCAACGAAAAAGTCATAAAACTATCAATAGCTATAAAATCCTAAGCAACCACATTTTATGTGTAATAAGGTTTTATTTAACACGACATCGATAATCATGAGAAAGTAACTGAAGGTAAATAAAGTTTAAACAATAATTATCTTCATTACGACTGGTTGTCACGTTTCCACAGATATAATTGAGTTTTGAATAAAGAACACTTTCGGTTTCATTATGTTCTACGTGTTAAATATTCAAATTAGTTTATATTTGAATTGACGGTAATTTTCGCTGCCATCTGTTACAATAGTTTTTACATGGTTCATTTTGTTTTGCTGTCTAGACTTTATGTATATATTTTAATAGCTAATTAGTAGACTAGACTGTTGGAATAGTCACACATGAACGTGGAACACGTCGATAAACTAGCACACGGATCACCTGATGATAAGCAATCGGCGTCGCCCATGGACATTCGGAACACTAAAGTGTTACCGGCCTTTTTGGGATTAGGAATTTGTAGATCTCTGGAGATTCAGAGATTGCGGAGTTTGGGACAGGGGGGAGGGGGATAATTAGGCCTCCTAACTCACACGACGAAAGATAATGCAAGCGTCGGTTTTGTGCGAGGCTGTGGACCACTCCGGTCGAGCCGGCCCATTCGTGCCGAAGCATGGCTCTTCCATAGTTGAAATATTCTTATCAACTAGTGATTATGGTGTTTTGGCTAATAGCATTGTTAGCACAGGAATTGCTACCTAATATCAGTTGATTAGGCAATGAAATTATTTGTTTATGTGTTTTGCATGCAATTGGTGTTAGAAAATCGACTTGTTTTTTTGATGGACAAATAGCTTTTCTTTGTCAAGCAAAGTTAATAGTGCAGTTTGTGAGTCTGAGAATTTGACTTCTAATGTCTTCTTTTGGTCAGGTTCCTCGCATTTAAAAAGGAATAAATCCGTTAGACTTAAGGATAAATCAATCACAAATAATTATTATAAGAAAATTAGTATTTCGATATATTTATTTAAAATTATCTATAAATTACATTTTTAAATACTACTAGTAAAATAAAAAGTAATATTTAAAAATATAAAAAATAGGAGCCGACCAGTAGCGGGAGCATGGTTCAAGTTACCAATGGTTAGGGCTCCAAAGACAGAAACCTCCTCACGATACGTACCATTTCTAGGAGAACTGCCTTCTGAAATTAGTATTATTAATAGTATTAGTAAAAAAATCATTCATAAGTCATTTTTAAATCATTAAAAACTATTAGACATAAAACAATAAAATATCGTCGTAACAGAACAAAATGATAACAAGTTCCTTTTGTTAGATAACTATCCATTCCCAATTACTGAATAAACAAAACAATTCCTACAAAAACTCCACACACAGGTCAAAAATATACCATACTTTAACAGCCGTAGAGCTTAAATTCCATTGAATCAAAAAACAAAGAAACCTACAATAATCTAATTTCAAAGCAATTTAAACTTGTTCACTCGTATTTCATGTTTAAGTATGGGAAATTGAGGAAATAACGCCCCTATTTCTTATTTATTTAGGTAGGTATATTTTCTTGGTGCGGTTAGTTCAGGGGTTCCCAACCTTTTTTAGTCGAAATCCAATCAACGTTTTTAGATTAGAAACCACTATTATATTCTTTGAATGAGCCGACTCAATGATTTTTATTAATATAGGAGTTTGTTATATAAAAACTACTTCTTGTTTTTATGGTACCTAAAAATCTGGTGCAACCTTCTAAAATCGCTGCAAGTCATATAGATACTAAAGATCCAAAGACATGAATCTCGTTACGAACTTCACTTTTTTTATTGTTAAATTCAGTTGCTTTCCACTGTTCTTCATTTTTAATATTGCATTTACTATTGTTGGTTCCTGCGGACCACCGCTTGAGAACCACTGGTTCAGCATCTATGGCTTAGCGACATTTGTCTTTACGTTGGAAAGTACTCTAGCTAAGCGTTGCATCGCAGATTGTGGTCTGAATAATAATGGAACTTGCCGAGTAAACCAAACACGTTAGCTGATTAGGGATGGATGTATGCGTGGATATGGTATCTGGTGGTCGAATGTCATTCAGGCAGTCAGATATTTAACTAGAACGTTAATCGATTTATTTATTTACGCTTTATTGTACACTATAAAAATATACAGAGATAAAAAAAGTGTGTACATTGGGCGGCCTTATCACAGATTGTTATTTGAGTTCGATTAATTAATGATTTTGTTAGTTAGTGTTATAGACTTATTTAATAGATCGCAAAAATGAAATCGATTCATTTTATAAATTTTTATTTTCTTTAGCAAATCCACTCACAAAACTTCTAATGACAATATTAAAATGCAATTTCAATTAATTCTCATTTATATATTGTGGGATATATGTGAGAGGATAGATGTGGGAATAAGTGTGGGAGAGCCATGCTTCAGCACGAATGGGCCGGCTCGACCGGAGTGATACCACGGCCTCACAGAAAACCGACGTGAAGCAACGCTTGCACAACACAAAATTTCGTCGTGTGAGTGAGGTTACCGGAGGCCCAATTACCCTCTCCTTCCCCAATCTCCCCAATCCCTGAATCCCCAACAATCCTCAAACTCCTAATCCCCAAATGGCCAGTAACACACTTGTAACGCCTCCAGGTGTCCATGGGGGAAGCCGATTGCTTTCCATCCGGTGATCCGTCTGCTCGTTTACTGGCTTATGCCATAATAAAAAATATATATATATCTACCTTCTTTTAAAAAATAATACACACATACCGCATCCAAACGTCCACCTAACACCAAAAAAAAAAAAACGTCCACCTAACACCAACTTCTCCGTCCATATAACAATGTCTTATTCCACAATGTAATATGGAAATTATAATCTTAAGCAGTTTGCGCTGAAGAGTAGTTACATTGTTGGAACGAAGGACAACATCATATAACCTAACCTATACCAATTTGTCAAAATTCTTCAACAAATTACCAACCTTAACACTTTGAAATATCGTCGAAAATTGTTTGAAACTAATGCCAAATTAGTATACGGTGATGTGCTGTCCTTTACAAAGGACGCCTTTTACGATCATGATTATCACTAAATCTTGAAGCGACACTTCTTCAGTATTTCTGTACAAAATCATTTTACGTAAACTATTGTTTGAAAACATTGTTTTGAGAACAAATTGTGAAACAAAAGGATGGAGTTTATGATTTACGAATGAGTTTTGAAATAACAGATTAGGGTTTTACTTCGAGTTCTTCAAGTTTGTTCTAGTTTGTTGTTGATATAAAAGAGAAGGACTTATCTTGGTATATCGTGTACTTAATTAAGGACATGACCTATTTTCTTTTTGATTTTGATTTAAGTAGTTTCACATAACACCACGATTTTTATCCCCAAAGGAGTGGGCAGAGGCGCACATTACGATACTTAAAATACCAAAAAAATAAACTATATATCTACGACATTAAAAGTTCATCATCATCATCAACAGCCCTTAAATGCTCACTGATAAGCAAACCCTTTGCTCCCACGAAGAAGGTTTGACCATTAATTGAATAGTGATATCAAACTTATAATTAGAAATTGTAAGCCCAGTTTTTCTCACGATGTTTTTCAATGGTGTCTAAATAATCTAAGAAAGTATACCTATATAATTCGGAAAAAGTCACATTGATACTTGCCGTTGGTAAGTTTCAAACCGCACCTTCATGCATGAGAAGTGGGCGTCTGAATCCTAGCCAGCCTATTAAGATACTTATTTTACACATACATAACTTCACGCCTATCTCCCATGGGGATAGGCAGAGACTAATGAATGCCGATTGCTACAATTTCTATATACCCCTTTCGCTTCATCAACAGACATCAATGTTTTCATGCATGCTTGTCGATTTAGAGTACTTTTAATGTCGTATAGTTATACGTATATGTGATTTAACGTAAACACACCATGCTTTTATCGCCAATTAATAATTAAAACAAAGTAATCAAAATGAACCATCATCGAATCTATGTGGTTTATCGATGAAAGTTATTTCCTGGCGCACATGGCCCTTTTACCGGCCGTGGTCACGGTTCAATTAAACCGAATGTAGGGCCGCAGGTATCGGTTGGATTATAATTTAATCTTTCGGGAAAATATCAAAAAGGAAAATAACGTGGCCGCCGTACGTGTGCCGACGAATAATATTGTTATTTTTATTTATTGTCGACGAAATTTTCGACCTTTTTATAGGACGCGGATCGTATGGGGCTTGCCGATATGTACCTCTAGATATGGATATTTCGTTTCGCTTTTGAGTTTAATTTTTATTTTCTTTTTGGTAGTTAATTTAAGTAAAATCGCGGGTTACTCACGTGAATATACTGAGAAAAGCTCTACTAGTTTCGAACCACAGAGGGGTTCTTCCTCATGAGCAGCGTACGCGGTCGCGGCGACGTCGCGCAGCGTCTCAGCGTCTCAGTATATTCACGTGAGTAACCCGCGATTTTACTTAATTTAGTATGTCTCACGATAGTTTTTGGTAGTTGTTCTTGTGTCATGGTTTTTGATTTTAGTCGTAGAATATTGTAATTGAAAAGTAGTTTTTTGCTCCACAGTAACTCCGAACATTATACTGGTGCGATATTTTATTGATTCCAACTGTACCCATTACTGATAAACATATAATATGTAGGTATTCGTATAGGTACACCGCTGCGCTGTATATTTTCCTGTTTACAACCACTTCTTAAAATGACTAATCTCTGCTCAAAATAGAATGAGAAATCGACAAAATTGGAGAATTGGAGTGTTTCATTAAAAAATTCGCAGCACACAATTAGTTACGATCGGAAAGGTATTCGCTGTATGTGCTGGAGCTCTGCGCTGAGATTAATAGCTTTGCAAACAACGAGAGCGAAGCGAGCTCTGTTAGGAATAGGTCACATGAGAATCAGAAAAGGAAAGTGTATTTGCAGTACTTGGTTTTAGAATTGTCTGCAGTAAAGTTAAATTTGAAACACATCTCAATAAAAATGAAACATGCAGAACGTCCTCGTTAATCTAACGTGTCACAATGGTTGTTGAACAATGAATAGTTTATAAAAGATTTCCAAGTTACGTTCTATAGCTAGCTTGGTATCTTGTTTTGAATGACTATGACTATGAGAGCTAAAGATACCAAGAGCACATAGAAATTGGAGAATTATCTACTTTAAAAGAAATCTTCATTCTTAGTTGTTTTTTAAAGGTTGCCCCTCATCAGGTTTTTCTCCTGTATCTTGGATACATTTACAACTATTTACTTTCACATACATAAAACACTTAGACTCGAAACAAAAATTTGTGAATCACACAAAGAGCTGCTCTGTGCGGGAATCGAAATAGCTACACGATACGCAGCAGCCAGTTGCCCAGTCACTGCGCCAACTGTTCAGTCAAAAAACTATCCTTACATCCTAATCATCATTGAATTATCCTTACAACTTACCTATTAATGTAATTCATCGATTCAATCGTTTAATCATACGCTTCATTCACGCATACATCATTATTTATTGCCATCTGAACTTCCCTTTACAAGAGCACCTAGCACACAAGCTGTATAGCACATTATTCGTCTCTCTAACTCCACAAAGTGCTTTTGAATCTTTACAAAACAAAGGGAAAGATGGAAATGTATTCCATTGGGTTATACGGTACGCAAAAATTTCATCAAGACTTTGTGCTGAGAGCTCAAAGATTGTAAAGACCGAGGAGTGAGTCTACGCCTATTTATTTCTTAAAGTTGTAGACAAAGAAGTCTTTGTTACCTAGATACATTATCAGATGGAGGATACCTATTTTTGTAGACTTGGATTTTAAGTCTTATTATCGAATCGGAAATTTGATAATTCAATGCTCGATTTAGATCACATCCAGAACTTTGAGGTCAACAGCCAAAGACAAAGTTAATTAAAGGTTTTGTTTTAAAATGTTAACTTATTTTTAATCAATCTTCAGCTAGACTTGTGCTGTGTAATTTAAAAATCTTCATTCATATTTAAAAAACATAAATTTTCACCTTATTTACGGTACCCCAAAAAAGCGAGCTCAAGCAGACCGAACGGAAACAATAATCCCGGCGCGGCCGTACCCAAAGGTGAACGTCTGGATATTTTTGTGTGATATTTTCAAAAAAATATGGCAGTCCAACGAAATACGTCATCGTTTGGGAAAATGTTTACGGAAAAACCTCTTTGGCTAATGGATGAAACGGATATTTGTGGATGGCTGAACTTGTTATTTGGATACATTTTAATAGTTCCTTCTGTATGATGTCGCTTGTTAATGTGTATTGAGACGAAGAAACGTTTTGTTGGTATTGTCATTGGTAATTGTACTCGTATTTCGGTTTACCGTGAGTGTAGACGACGGTAATTTGGTTATTATATACTTTCCAGTCCTTACAGTTTTGTTAGTAAGAAAAGGTTTAGTTCATAAAGTTGTTAAGATTTTTATTTTTTTTATTTTAGTAAGTTATTAGTAAAATGCGTCAAGCGTGTCTATGCATTGTTCTTATATATGCGTACAGTATTGAAATATGTATCAGAGACATTGTAGAACATACTTTTTTAAAAAAGAGTAACGAATGGAGTTTCTTGCTCGTTCTTCTCCATTCGAATCTACGTTTTGGAATGAGCACCTAGCTTCACCTAATTTCACTGACGGACTGACTGACAGACTATTATTTATTTTGTATTTGTTGACGTTTCAAAAGTATCAAACTATGGTTTAATTGAAATAAATGCTTTGACTTTGACTTTGACTTTGACTTTGACTTTGACTTTGACTTTGATAATCGTCAATTGTTATCGTTGGATAGCCTCACATTAAGGTCTCATACACAAAACTGCGATACAAAAGATTACGATGCGAATTGCTGTCTCCCAGGGTGACCATGCCTTCGACGACCGTCAACCATACTAAACGTATTTTAAATTGAAAACTGGGTCATGACATGGATCATAAAAAGAAGTGTGCACTTCTGTTATTGCTTAAGAGATACAGGAAAAACAAACACAGAAGATTATGGGAAGATAAGATTTTGATGCGCGATACGCATCAATTCAATAATTTCTAAACTTTAGTCTGTCAAGATTATCGGTTCTGTCGCTTAAAAAAAAAATAAAACAAGACAACAATATCATAACATTGTACTCATATAGTGGTATTGCTATTATACTCTCAGACTACTGAGGGGTAGAGCACCAACCACCCAGTCGAAGCAATATAAAAATATACGTGCAAATTCGAATACAGCCGAGTCCTTTAAAGGAGTAAATAGTCAGCCATAATATTATTTCTTAACCTACTTAAGACTGTCTAGAAAATATATTATAGTGCAGGGCATGTTCTTATTCTTTTGTTGGATGAACACGACATTCTGTCAGGGTGAAAAATATTCCCCATCTGAGCTGTTCGCAACAAAGTTGATAGTCCAGGGTGCGACAGACGGCTTCCAGCATCATTATTCTTGATGTTGAAGCAATTTGAACTTATTGGTGAAGGTGAAAGGTTTGCTTTTTGCATGAATATGAGTTTAGTTTTAAAATTACGAATACAATTGTAAAGAATGAGGTCTTTTGCTGAGTTTTTAGAATATAAAACAAAGGTTTTCTACTTTTGATCACCAAAAACACTTCTACGAAAGTAGAAATGTCTGCATGTTTTATTCTATTAGTTTATTTTCAAAACCCAACCCAACCCTTTACTGGAAAAATCTATTGTACCAGAACCTTAAAAGGACCTCTGAAACTATTTACAAAATCACAAACATAGAAATCTAAAATAAACATAAAGGAAAAAAATCTATATCGAACGATAATAAATATACATTGCAATGATATCTAGCATAATTTTGACCAAACACGACCCTTTCCCAAGAAATATTCTCATAGAAACATCTGACCATTTTTTTGTATTTTCTTTTTCAACATAAAACTGTTAGATTCGCATTCCGATGACTCTTCAACCATCAAGAGTGGTACTCGGTCGTCCCGTATTTTGCCCGGCTGATCCGAATTATAAACCCATACCTATACTCACTACACTTTGTATATTCCTTTGAAATTCTCAGGAAAAAAAAGGTTTCTCGGTGAGAAGTTTCCTTTTTTTTTTCAATATGCTTTTTACATTTTTTTTTAAAGACTCGCTCTGTTCGAATCGCCGTAAGTGCTACTGTTGCGTATGAGACCTCGCTTGCGATTGGTAAAAGCTTTGAATGGTTCGATGACGATATTTTTAGTAACAATATGTTTCACGAAGTGGTCTTCTGTTTTGGTTTATAGGTTTCCTTCCCATTCGATATAACCAGTTATATAATATAGGAACTTCCTTCCTTCATGATCTTATAATTGTGTACCTCTATAAACTACACACGTACTTTAAACCTAAAACTAACAACAATTTAAAACCCAATTCTACTTCACAAACTATAGTCTTGCATCCTCTGAAATAACAAAGCATCAAAATCATTGTCCAAGACAGACTTTGTTCAAGTTTCGACACTCCAGTACAAGGGTGAGGCTATCGGAGCCCACCTCAAACTACTGTCAACAGTGATTAATCTTAATTCACCTTACGAGTGGGGTCGGGTTTCCAAATAGTTTTGATTAGGACGTGCTCTCAAAATGGGTCAGTAAAAAGTTCGTTGGATGGGCGATTAGCTATCGTTATTTTTGAGAAAAATGAGGGTAGATGTTGTTAACTAATATGTATTTGAGATTAAGTAAAACTGTAACTGTCGTTAGACTTTTGATACATTAAAAAAATATTTTTATATTTTAAACTATGATGTGCGATATGTGTTATAAAAATATGAGATTTGAAAACAGAACATTATCTGAGAGTATCAATAAGAAATGGACCTACACGTCAAAAAATTACCAGCGCTGAAGTGTGGTACATAGGGGTGCAGTATATTGTCTCTAGCAGATTAAACTCATCATTCCCTTTGAAGATAAGTAGCAGTTTTATCATTGCTAAGTACTGTAAATTTTTACTGCTGCTGTCACAACATCCGAAGAAAGATGCTCTAACTTACATAATTTAATACACCATGTGTAATTAAACCTCCATTAGTTTAAACTTATTCATTTTCTTCTTCTAAAGACAGTGTATCAGTAAAAAAATAAGCCTCGATATTATACAAAACCATTCGCATAATTATACATATGTATTAAACAAAATTACACACGATCAATGTAAATTTAGCAAATCAAGTGCTTTGGCAAGCTCGTCAAATTCGAGCTACGTACCAATTATCACATAACGGCTTAAGTGTTAGGGTCGAACTAGCTCTATTAAGTCGAAGTTCAAGTTTCATACAAGAACGCACTTAATAATATTATAAGTAGTACTAAACTGCCCTTCCGAAGTTTGGGTAAATTCAAGGTGTATATAGAGTAGGAGAGATCTACTGGATTAAAGGTGGATTAAGTCATTGAATTCTTCTTTAACAGGATAAGTTAGTAAACGGATCACCTGATGGTAAAAAATCGACGTCGTCCAATTACACCTGAAACACCAAAGGCGTTACAAATGCTTTTTATAATAACTATCGTCAGACATACTACATTAACTAAAATCGCGGGTTACTCACGTGAACATAATGTGAAAAGCTCTACTAGTTTCGAACCACAGAATGGTTCTTCCACTTTCCGGATGTCGCGCAGCCTTTTGTACATCGCCGCGACCGCACATGCATTGCCGGCCTTGTGGGGTTAGAAATCTGAGGATTTTTTGAGATTCAGAGACTAGGGAGATTAAGAAGGCGAGTAATTCCTCCGGTAACCTCATTCATACGACGAAACACAACGCGAGCGTTGTTTCACGTCGGTTTTCTGTGAGGTAATATCACTGAGGCTGAGCACTCTGATTTTTACTCCTTAGTTCAATTAATGGAATTAATTACTCATAATACCAATTATTTTCTGTTTCCTCAATTCACTGTAAGTGCTGTTTGTAGTAGGGAAATACCGGTTTATAATAAAGTCCCCGAAATGCAATCTCTTACTACTGGGAAATGTAATAATAAAATACTTTTTCTGACCTTGGGGTTCAACCAAGAACCTTAACTTACTGTAACTTAAATGTTGTGATAATAAGAAAAATATTTAGCTACTACGCCTTATTTAATAATATCTAAAAGTTTATAATATTTAACTCGACTTGGTCATCTGTACAAAATACTACTCTATGTCCATATCTCCAGTACACATAATCCACTTAGCTGTGGAATATTAAGTTTGTGTTCACTTGAGAGGGCCTATCGTGAGCTTAGTAGTCGCTGACAGATGACGTCATCTCATCTAATTAGAATAATTAAGTTTATGCCCAAGTCTGATATACAATTGCTTAGATTTGTACAGGATAGCTGAACAAATGGTTATTATTGAGATTTGATTTCAAGGAGACTGTGTCAATATTTTGATGACAAACTGTTATAACTGTTAACTATGGCTTTACTTGTAAGCATTCGTTATCATTTTTAACAACTGTACAAACATTTGTCTTGAACTGGTTCAAACTCTTATATAACAATATGTTTTTGAGAACAATTTGAGAACAAGAAACAAGAAGAGGGGGAATTGCACAATTTGATTCCCCTAGTCCTTTCCATCATCGTACCACAAGACAATCGGCGAAGCGTCACCGATTCATGGTAGATGTTCCGCCCACACGCACGAAGCGCTTCGCTTCAAGCTTCCTTGTGCGTACTGCTAAAGAGTGGAATTCTTTGCCAGAGTATTTCCTGAAGGGAGTCTTCAAGGCCCGAGTGAATAGGTTGCTTATGGGACGACGTGCTCCATCGTAGACTGCATCATCGTTTGCCACCCGGCGAGATAGTGGTCAAACGTCGCCCTATCAAATACATAAAAAAAACAAAAACCAACTTAAACGTGATTGCTACCATTAGTTGATTTATAAAACATAATAGATGACCTCTTAGTACCTATACCTCTAGTTATAGGTAGTACCTATAGTTAAAATCTGACATGGAAACAAACAAAACGGTTATCATTTCAATAGAAAAAAAATCAATTTCTCAATCATCAACGTTATTGGTGCAATTCTCAGAACAAAAAAAACGAACTTCAATTTGCAAAGAACAGCTACCAACACGTGCCAAAACAAGAAAGCATTTTCTAAAATACGAAGAAAAAAATACTAAGAAATATGTAGTGTGTCGCCAATTTGAATTTAAAGAAAACTCTGAGACGTTTTTTTATTTAAGGGGGGAAAATCATCGAGTGACTGATCCCGCCTGGGTGAGGCGGAAGGGAGTGTCAGACTCTTACTGACTAAAAACCACCCCGTTCCTTCTTCCGCACGTCGAGCCGGAGCCCTGGTTACCCGTTAGGTTCTCCGCGACTACTCTAAGACGGTAGAGGGAATCCTGGATCGCTCATTACGTTTCTCGTATGCGAAACGAAGAATTCTAGAGTAGGCCATAATGGGTCACCAAATAGAAAAGTGTTTCAAAAAAATCCACGTTACCCATTTTATTTTCTCTTTTTCAATACACGTGCGAAACTTAACTTAATTGTAACTTATTTATGAAGGTATAAACCTTTTTGTGACTGCCTCGTTGGCCGAGTGGTCGCAAGTGTGACTGCCGGGCAAGGGGTCTCGGGTTCGATTCCCGGGTCGGACAAAGTATTACCTACTGGGTTTTTAAAAATCTTAGTTCTAGCATGGAATCTGGAAATGTGTCGATATATGGTAATCGGCTCACCCCCTATTAAATGGGACTCATAATATAAATAGTAAAAAGTGGGTGTGACATTGTATAGTGGCCGTAAGTGGCGTAATGTGCACCTCTGCCTACCCCTTCGTGGGTAAAAGGCGTGATGTTATGTTATGTAAAAATTTTTGTTTCGGTTGAAATTGCTTTCCTTGAAATGGCGTACAATATTTTTATATTAACTTGAATCTGTCTAGACATGTTTGAAGATGTATAATTTTGGACAATCTATATTTAGAACTATATTAAAGAGTGAGTATTTTAAGTGTGTCATGGTGGCCTGGTGGTTAAGACGCCCTCTTCTCATGCATGAGGGTGCGGGCTCGAAACCTATCAACGGGAAGTACCAATGTGACTTTTTCCAAATTATATGTACTTTCTAAGATTATGTAGACACCACTGACAAACGGTGAAGGAAAACATCGTGAGGAAACCTGGACTCATAATTTCTACTTATAAGTTTGAAATCGCCAACCCGCAAGCAAGCAAGCGTGGTGATTAATGCTCAAAACTTCTCGGTGTCAGAAGAGGCCTTTGGTCCACTGTGGCCACGTATAGGCTGAAGATGATGATGATGATTTAAAGTTGAAAATCAAATTGTTAGATTTGACACTATTTGTAAGATTTAATATTGTTTCTGTCTGTAAACAATGGTCAAATTAAATAGTAGTTATCAAGTCATTAGTTTACAAAAATACCTACGTGAAATAACTTTTGTTCGCACAAATACCTCTACAACAAGCATTAAAACGCTAGAATGGTTCTGAGCGTAATTTTTCTTTCGGCCATTTTTTCCTTTTCGCTCCTAATTCGTTAAAATTCACTTTGACGTCATGTCTCAGCTCAAGAACACTCAATTGCTCATTCCATGACATTTTTAAATCAACTAATTGGACTGTTACTTAAGGATCTAGGTAAATTAAGGTTGACATAAAAATGACTTGTTGTTTAGACGGAAACGTACTTAGATTTGTGAGACGTTTGGATTTTATTCTATTATATGATGTTGAATAATTTGTACAACTGAATTTCAGGTTTGACAACATGATTTCTGAAGTAGCTGAGTGACTTTTTGAGTTAGAATTGGGATGATGACAGGGTATAAAAATTAAAAATATAATTAGTCCGTAAGTTAGGTAACGAAAAAATATTAGACACGTATTTTTTTATTTTGTCGTATAATAAAACAATACTTAGATAAAACGAATCAAAGTTTAGAAGTGGGGGCGGAAACGTCATATCTACGTATAAAATGTACATAGAAGTGACGTCACGCGACATATCAAATTAATATATTGTCGAAAGTATTCGTTTCTGTAAGAAAATAAAAAATACGTGTCTAATGATTTGAAATAATCTACCAGACGGACATTAAACTGTCAAACACCAAGCGGTCTCCGGTGACCGCAACCTATTGTTCTATAATTGTGTCTATAATGACGGTACTCGACGAGTTAAAATAAAAATAAGCTTCACTTCGTAATAACAGTTTTGACGTATACATTGTCAAATACTATGTCAAGTTCAGACATTGACGTTTCCTTTCAAGCATTCGACTAACGCGTTTAAACACTATTTTGTCTAGGACCGTATAGAGTGTCCAAAACATAAGGCGTACCTCAAAAGTAAGAACCACAACATGACCTTGGAACACTTACCTAAACACCCAGCAATGACACTCACGACCTTAGAACCAACGAGTTAATTTTAATTAATTGAGTGGAACTGTGGAACAAAATAAACAGGAACAAAGTCTGAGCAAGCTAGAGGTCTTGTTTAAAGATAGTAATTAAGTACTTAGTGACAGACCGTTAGCGGTAGATGTAAGCCCCATTTAACCCTTTCCTGACAGTTGACTCTTCACGAGGTGAGCTGATGTCAGTGTCCTTTTTTTATTAGTTCAAGATTAAAATTTTTGGACTATGCCATTTTTTTAAATTATACTTTTCTACTATCAAAACTTAGGTGGTAACTTAGGTGATTCACGCGTTGCTTCCTGAAAATTTTAGCTCTGGCGCTGAAGGAATGTAAAAGCTATATCATATCAAATTAACATAAATCCAAACGCGGTATTGTTACCAATCAGACAGTCCTAGTTTCATATCTGGTGTAAACCAGATTTTTCTGTGCTCAGAAAATTACTATTACTCCCAATTTAGTAACAACGCCTATGGAATATTGCTATTGTTATATTTTTGCTCTAATGATCTGAACTTTTCAGGTCCATTCCATTCCAATACTAAGCAAGTCTGCGTGAGACCCAATTAGCAGCTTTTGTGCGAATCTTAAACGAACCGGTCTCCATTATCACGTCACAAAAAATATATCCGAAGTAGTGATACCATTAACAATAGTAGAAAAGAAAAAAAGTTCACTCACGCAAACCGATCGCAAATTGGAAACTCACTTTGCACAGAGCTATTTTTTGTCGGTTGTTGAACGCGACGTCTCGACAAAGAAGTTGGAAGGGGTAGATGTGACAAGCATCTAGTTGTAGTTATATGCCTATCGTCGAGTCTGTTTCGACATTATTCCTAAAGTTCGTATAGATTAACGTTATTTGTCGCGACTACATTTATTCGCGTACTAACAATGAGTAGCATAGAAGTAAAGGATTGTTTGATAAATTGATAAAACGTCATCATTGCCAGTTTTTCTGTACCTTATTGTAAATTGGATCCAACGATAAAACGTTTTGTAAAATAACCATGTCAATGAATTTTATTAAAGCAAGCGTGCTGGTTACTGACTAATATATTAACATTTTATTTTCGACGAAATCAAATAGAAAATACTCAATATCTTTGGCACTCGATTTTGATTCAATTTTATCACCATCTGAGTGTTTGCTATTTATTAATCTGTGCCCTATTTTTTCTTTTGCCAGTGCGCCAAAGCAAAATTCTGAAGGCTCGAACGCTTTTCATATCACGCCCGTTTTATCTTTTTATACTCATTCTTTCTTTTATGAGGGAATTTTATTTGATGCTCCACTGTGCGATTCGTACGTAATGGTTCGATGTATGAGAAATATTGTATCACTGCCTCATCATTTATACCATTTTTTGGATAAATACAAACATCAACGTGGATAGGTTTATTTATTAGGGTTCTTTGACGGAATATACTTCTGGAGATTACGGTGCTGGAGGTATCAATTGTCTGGTACTTGGAAACCGTTCTATATATAGGATCTACTCTTCATAGTATTTATGATCAGGAAATGCATTATGATAGGTTATTTCGTGAAAATAATAAAGAGTCTCTAGTAAACCGTAACCTCACGTTGCCATGATGCCATATTTCCAAAAACATGATTAAGAATGACGCCAAGCTTCTACACAACTTCCTGTACTTACAAAAAAAACAATGAAGGAAACCCTTCTCTATACAAAATAATCAAGCCATAAAACTCCCCATCAGTTGTTTACTTTCTTTGCTCTTCCATAATTTAACGCACTTAGGATCCTAAAATGGCTACACCAGGCTAAGTACGATTATAAATCTTAGAGCCACAGGTAGCGGTAACGTGTTGAATTGGGTTTCAAGATTAGGTCTGCTATACATCATTGTGGTCTTGAAAACCAATTGGATTGGACACGTAGGTATTGGGAGTAATGTGAGAATCTATAGCCAGTGTTAAACGAAGCAGTTCCATCAATATTTACCACATAAATCTTGGTGTTCCGACCGCATTTCGATTACTGTGATGTACGGCAGCTTCTAGGTCTAAGTGTTGGTTAGTAAGCTTCTTATATCTGGTATATTCGTATATTTATGTTTAAAAATAATAGTCCGTATTATTATGAAAGAGTGTTTCATTTCCTAGGGTCATATCATTGCTTTAAGGATGCCCATAGTTTTTGTGCCTTTTTCAATTTCTATGTAGTGCAATTTTTCAAGTGATATAAAAGCTGTTGTGTTTAGAAGAAACACTATTAAATAAATAAATTATTATTCAATACCTTTGTCAATAGACTCTTAAAATAAACCTCATGAAAATGCTGAAGAACAATAAAACTTTAAAGTAACATCAAATCGAACCATTTAATTTGTACTAATGTTATTAAAAATAAAATAAATAAATAAAAAAGCCTTTTATTTCATGCTACACACAATAAATTTACACTTTTAATTAATAAAAAAAAGAAAACCTATAATAAAGAAAAAAAAGAAAAACGAGTTTATTTTTTGCAAGAACCCCTCTAATTAGAAGGTGAAGGCCTCCTCCAGGGACAACTAAGGTTTATTATAAAAAAAAAGGTATTTTTATAAAAAAAAAAACAACAACAAAAACAAGTGCACTCAAAATTCGACTTAATTAACAATAGTTCTTTTCATATCATGTTTCATTAGCAATTCGTCTTTATACCAAGCCAACGACTTCAAGATAATAAGTTTTATATATCCGCTTACAATTAAATTAAGGAAATATTAAAGTGAAATGTTGCCTTGGTTTCCGTTTACATTCTTATCTTTTGCGATATGACAAATTATGGAGGTTCATGTCTGAGTAATGTATTTAATAGAACTGGTACATTATGTTGTTGACAATGCCTTTTTTTTATTAACCCCAAGGTGGGAAATCCTCATGGAGCCCCCTCGCCTGGGGATGACGAAAGGGACTGTCAGACTCTTACTGACTAAAACCCACCCCGGTGTCCCGTCTCACACGTGGGTACGAGGGTGCGGGAGTCACATTCATCCGCAGCCCCCGAACTCGTGGCGGCCTGCCTTGCCAAGCCCCACCTCAAGATGCACAGAGGAGTGAGTGTTCGTCTTCTCCGTGCAACGTCTCGGAGGCACGCGTGGACACAACGCGCGCCACCGTCTCGGGTCCTTTGTTGTTGACAATGCTTGGCTTGAATTGTTTTCGTGTTAATAATAGGCTAAAGTGTTATTAACTTAAGATTAATCTAAATAAAGTATGATAAAAAATATAGTAACAAAAAAATAAAAACAAGAAAAATAGTGTATGGCTGATGTGGTAGACAGAGGTGCACCTATGTGCCTATGTACACAATTTGAAAATCTATTCAATTACCGTTTACGTATTTGTATAAAACCTTAAATACTTTGCCCAAACTGGAAATTGAATTTGTGACTTCACTCAACTATCAAGCTTGCAATTATCTACCAACTAGCTACCTCCGCGCGTTTTCACACGCTTTGCTCAGCTCCTATTGGTCGTAGCGTGATGTTTTATAGCCTATAGCCATCCTCGATAAATGCACTATCCAACACACAAAGAATTATTCAAATCAGACTTGTAGTTACGGAGATTAGCGCGTTCAAACAAACAAAAAAAACAAACTAGCCGTTGGTAGGTTTCGACCCCGCACTCTCATTCATGAGAAGCAGGCGTCTTAAACCTCCGAGACATCACGACCACACTTTTACAACACTCCTGCCCAGCCATCAAGTCTAAATCACCTTAGTACCAAATATCACGTCAATACTCGACAGTCTCAACAAATCGATCACGCCATCCATTCTCAAAGTCAGGCACTATGAAAACACCCCTAACTCCTTTCTAGAGTACCAACGTAATAGTATTTGGTAGCTAGCTCCTTAATCATCCGGTATTTGGGTCCTCGGACCTTCCTTTGTGCGAATTCTAACAAAGATGGTCTCTAATTGAAATCTATTTGTTGCTGCAGATGGAAAGGCTACGCTACGGTGGATTTGGTCTTAGTTTGTAGTGAACGTGAGACGTTATAGATTTTCGAGTTATGATGCTATGAAACTGGCTCGTTAGATTTTGTTGTGGTAGACCTAGGTGCAAAATAATGCGTGTAAACTTAGTTTAGTAAGATTTTTTACGTTCGAACGTTTTGTACATTCGACAGCCTCATTGGCCGAGTGGTTGTAAGTGCTACTGCCGGACAAGGGGTCTTGGTTTCGATTCCCGGGTAAGGCAAGGTATTAATGGTTTCTTTTAATTCCCAGTAGTAGCACGGAGTCCGGTAATGTGCCTGGTATATTTCACTTACAACCACAAGACTTTGAAACCAACAATAACAATATACGAAAAACTATCTCTGACAAAGCGAACCTATTTATATTCTCCCTCTAGTAATACGTCCGTTTCTCAAGTCGTCTCCCACGGCGCACCAACCCTTTCATAGCTAAAGTTAGATAATAACACTTCATTTATATGCGCATCTTTTGAATATTAAACAGCAATGCATTGACTTTATTGACAAGATGATGCTGTTTCAAGATGCTACCGAGAATTTGAATTAGTTACCGTCTGACAGTAGACGTTTGATGTAAATTGGTAGCAATTACTTGGTAGATGATTTTGGTTATTGTTATTATTTTAAGATGGTTTAGGAAGCATGGTTTTTTTTTCGTAATACATTGTAATGAGTGTTGTTAGTTAAGTTAGTTTTTGTATGGGATAAGCTGGTAAACAATCAGATAGATCACCTGATGGTAAGCAATCGGCGCCGCCCATGGACACCTGAAACACCAGAGGCGTTACAAGTGCGTCACCAGCGTTAGGGAATTGGGAATTTGAGGATTGAGGGGGATTCGGAGATGGGGAGATTGGGGTAATTGGGCCTCCGGTAGCCTCACTCGCACAAAGAAGCACAACGTAAGCGTTGTTCCACGTCGGTTTTATGTGAGGCTGTGGTATCGCTTCGGTCGAGCCGACCCATTCGTGCCGAAGCATGACTCTCCCACATTTAAATTACATACGCATGTGGTGCGATAGGTAGGCAATAATGATAAGGCAAACAAAGTAAAAACGAAATGCGATTCCAGCTGAAACTACTGTAAAGTAGTGTAATTTTCTTCTTCCATAAAAAAAACTAAAACCTTTATCATAAAAAGTTTTAATTTCCTTCCATCGCGTATGCTGCTGATAACATTCTAATCTCGTAATAGTATTTCATATAGAATACCGTTTTTCGAAGCCATAAATATAAATTGCTGGCACGCATCAGTTGTTCTAATCTCACAGGTGAATAGTTGTGAAAGGAAAACAACACGATAAGCGCATAGAGTAAATAAATGAACAGTAGATCAATGAATATAATACATAACTAACACCTAAGCCTTAAAGTGTGGGAGAGCCATGCTTCGGCACGAATGGGCCGGCTCGACCGGTGTGATACCACGGCCGAGCAGAAAACCGACGTGAAGCAACGCTTGCGTTGTTTCATCGTGTAAGTGAGGTTACCGGAGGCCTAATTACCCTCCCCAAGTCCTCTTCCCCAATTTCCTGAATCCCCAACGATCCTCAAACTCCTAATCCCCAAAGGGCCGGTGACGCACTTGTAACGCTTTTGGTGTTCCAGGTGTCTATGGGCGACGCCGATTGCTTACCATCAGGTGATCCGTCTGTTCGTTAACCGGCTTATGCCATAAAAAAAACACCATCAAGCGATCAAGCAATCATAACAAAATAATAAGCAAAGGTGCACTTTTGACATCGACATACAATTTTTAGATTTACCCTTATTATGAAGTCACGATAGGAAAAGATCCAGAAGAACACTTCAGCTTACCCCTACGTAGAAAATGGGTGTGATTTTGTCGTAATTTAACCAATAATAAAAGCATATTTTTCTTCTGAGGACCTTTTCACAATGCGTTTGTGTTTTAACACATATTTTGACATATGTTATGACAAACATCGTTATTTTAAATCATCTATTATTTAGATCAACATAAACATGAACAAGCAATGCGAAATAAAACCTTACTCTATCAATTTTAAAATATAAAATCAAATGGCACATCTGTATTTATTCACACTGTGACCTCATAATTCAACTGAAGCGAGCCACATACTGCGATAATATCGTGTATTGTTGTCTAAAATCACTATACGCCATGGCTCGCTGGCTTCTTATGCATTTTACGTCATACACTAGAACGCTTTTGTGCGATATCTATATCATAATTTAGTAGAATTTATTGTTTATTGTGTCCTATCAATAAATGAGGCTGGTTTACTGGCAAAGTATAATATACTTCGAAAAATTTGTAAGGGTGATTGTACATTTTTTTTTATTTGCAATTTGTTTCGTGTTTAGAACAAGCCAACAATACGTTTTACAGCAGCCAATCGTCCAGCCAGCAGTCAAAAAAATAAACTGATAAACTTTCAGTCAAACACATGTTTTTACAACACAAAACAAACTCGAACGAACGAACCAATCAGAAGAACATAATTTGTGTATCATGTAAAACTTTAATTAATTAATTTCCGTTCGACTTTTGTGAAACTGACAATAATAAATTCAAACAAAACTATTTTGTATTTCATCACTAGCCATTTTCCTGTTGAAAGCAACCATGCAATAAGTCACTCATTCGTTCACTATTCGTTCGGTCATCCATTTTCGTGTTCAATAAATGTAACAAAAAATAATCAAGTTTTCGTTAAATTCATTTTTAACGGAAAATGTCTTTCCAATATTTTTTCATTCGGTCATCCTGATATTGTGTGACTGAGCTATAATAAAATGAACATTTCATAATCGGATTATTTTTCTATCTTTTATTGATAAATAAAACTCTCATTGTATGCTACATAACTTTTCATGTAAACGCTTTTTAGTTCATTTTTTTTTCAAAAGTAGTGCTAATGCGTCGATGGTCACTTAAACACCATGGACACCATAATACATTCTTGTTGAAATAATAAATAATAATAATAAAAATGTTTATTTCAAAAAGGAAAAGTTTTACAATTTTGTTGTATCCTGGACCTCACACTAGGATTCCCTGTGTCGTGAGGCCCAGGCTCCCTAACAAACAGTACTACATAAAGAAAAGTTATCATAATTTTTAAATATAAATGTGTATTTTGTGTGTGTGTGTGCATCTGTTTTATGTAGTGCGTGTGTATGTGATTGTGTGTGTGTACGTATCCATGTTTTGTAATGTGAATATGTCACATAAGTGAATACCAATCACTATTTTTTTTTAATAAGTTTCCAATCCTCTATCATTATTTAACCTCTAGATATTCGGAGAACAAAGGAGGTTTATGTCCTCTCATAAAGAGATTTGAGACAAGACAGTTGAACGTGACCACTGCGAATGGCAATCTAGAGAACTCCCCACCTCCCTTTTCCTGGTCTTCGTAAACATGTATTCGGACAGAGTAATGCCTTTTTTATGACTAATTATCAAATCAAAGTTAAAATTAACGTCAAAGTCAAATAATCGTTTACTCCAATTAGACCAAAATGAGGTGCTTTTCGACGAGCGCATTTTATTACAACAAATATGTACAATAGGGTAGTTACCTTAATTTTATTTTGATGTTCGTCTTTTTTTTACAGGGGGATAATTATCGAATGGCTTCTCCCATCTTGGTGAGGCAGGAGGGAGTTTCCGACCATTACTGACTAAAAACCACTCACCTCTTACTCCTGCACTTCGAACCGGAGCCCCGGCAACCTTTTACGTTCTCTGCGGCTCCGTATCGGCATTAGCCTTATTGCCCCATCCGTAGTGGTCTAATGGCTGATGAATGGATGGATGACGCGCCGTACGCTCGGGTCTGGTTCTGGTCGGGCAGTGAGCTACCTATGCTCGCCGTCCGCAGGCTCTTAATTCTGGTAAATTAATTTAAAATTTTATATTTTCTATATATTAATTTGAAATATAGTGTGACGCTACAGCATGCTACATTAACCACCTCCCTGTCCTAAACCTAACGCCATTTTATCTAAGCATTGTAACTTTACACAAGAAAACAAAATAAAAATACAGTATCTAATATTTTTTCATTATCGAAGTGACGGACTAAATAGATTTTTAATTTTCATACACTGGCAACTACCCTATTGTTACAGGTCTGGATCTAATTGTATTTTGTAAATTCATACACTACAAAGCAGAAAATTTTAGGGTGAGACTACGGTTTACGAGTAAAGTAATGCTAAAAAAATATTAATTAAAAACACTAAAATAGTTCAACCAAGCAACTTACATTTCAAAAACTCAAAACTCTTAATTCCAAACAGCAATCTAGAGGTAAATAAACACTCGAGATACAGGCACAAACCAAAGAAAATAACTACAAAAATTATGAAAAACAAACATTCATTCGCTTTTTATAGCTAAAAACAAAGAAAGATACCAATCCTACGTGTTTGAGTAAGCGTGAAAGTTGAAAAAACGCAGGTACTGTTGCAACCAAAGTAGGGACGGCCAGAGACAGGGATGTTACAAAAGCAACTAAAAATACTAGTTAAAAAGCGTAGTTTTAGCTGGTGAATGTTTGCCCGACCCACTTTATTAGGCCCCATACAATGTAGGGCCATGAGAGTATCTACATTAACGATTTATGTTGAAATTCTCTTTTAAATTATTTCATAGTATGTATGAAATATTTAAATGTAGAAGTGTTTATACTTCGGCACGAATGACCAGGCTCGATCGGAGCGATACGACGGCCTCACAGAATGCCGACGTGAAACAACGCTTGCGTTGTGTTTCGTCATGTGAGTGAGGTTACCGGAGGCCTAATTACACTGCTCCCCAGTCTCCTCAATCCTCGAATCCCCTACAATCTTCAAATTCCCAATTCCCAAAGAGCCGGTAACGCAATTATAATGCCTTTGACATGTGAAAACCAGCGTGATAATTAAGGATGAGGAGTTGAGCCCTCTAGATTCTACTGTCTTTTTAGGTATGACCCTAGACGCTAAGCTCCAGTGGGCTCAACATATAGATAAGTTATCGAAAAGGCTCAGTTCTGCAGCATATGCCGTTAAAAAAATTAGAAAGTTAACCGATGTAGATACAGCGCGATTAGTATACTTTAGTTATTTTCATAGTGTCATGTCATATGGTATTCTCCTATGGGGGAATGCTGCTGACATTCAGTCTATCTTTGTTCTGCAGAAGAGGGCCATTCGATCAATTTATAATCTTAGTCCGAGGTACTCTCTCAGGGAACTATTTAAAGAAATTAATGTAATGACTGTTGCCTCTCAATACATATATGAAAATGTAGTATATGCTCATAAAAATAAAAGTTTATTTAAAAAGCATAGTGATATACATAATATCAACACAAGAAATAAAGACAAATATGTTGTTCCCACTACTAGACTTAAGAAAATAAGTGGTTCGTTTAGATGTCAGAGTATACGCTTTTACAATGAAATTCCCAGCCATATCCAAAATTTAAGTCTAGATAAATTTAAAAATGTCATTAAAGATAAACTTTACAGTAAAGCTTTTTATAAAATAAAAGACTGCCTAGATGATAGTCGGGCTTGGGAATGAGCTGCTGTAATGTCCACAGGTCATGTTGACGTTAGTACCATATAGTTACATTTCTTTTTTTTATATACAATTTGACATTATTACTTTAATGTGACATTGTTTTTTATTTGAACATTTTTTTTTTTTTATTTATATATTTTTTTTCTACCTTGACATTTACTTTTTATTTTAAATTGTTAGTGCTAGGACCGTGCGAGATTTTGCCTCGCCATTTCTTTTCTAATTACCCATTTCTGACAGTTTGAGTATTTGTGCGACCCACGCAAATGTTCTTTAGGTTGGTGTTGTTCGTCGAATCAGTCAGCCTCACCTGTTAATTGAGCTGATTGTAAACCGACACATGCGTACTGCCTTCAGAGCGGGTCCCCTCAAACTGTTGTGGTTCTTTCCTCATAAGACCACTACAGAAAGAACTTGCACGGTTCTCACACAATCTTTTATACACATTTGTCTGAACTTTAAAAGAGACAGACCTCTGAATTTGTTTCGGCATTTCTTCTCAGAGTAGTCAGTTACGAAATGTCGGCCTCATCGTTCGCTTAGTAAAATTGACGTGTAAAAGTGCTGCCTTGTAGCCTATTTGCAGAAATAAATTCACCTGGTTCACTTGTTTCACTTGTTTCACTTGATGTTTCAGGTGTACATAGGCATACGATATGACATACGATCTGGTGTTGAAAACGGCAATTTAACCCTCCTCACCTTGCTAGATTTTAGCAACGACTTCAATACCGTTGATTTTGATATACTGCTTGGAATACTGGGCTCTCTTAACATATCTCTAACTGTGACTGATTTCTTCCGTAGTTACCTGTGTGGCCGCCGACAGCGTGTCGCCATTGAGGGTTTATACTCTTCCTGGTCTGATACGACTGCTGGCGTACCGCAGGGGGGCGTCCAGTCTCCTCTACTGTTCGCTGTTTTCATAAATTCCATCTCAAATAATCTTCTATCTTGCTACCACTTGTATGCTGACGATCTACAAATTTACTCTCAGGCACCACCTAGTGACTTCTCCGAGGCGGTCAAGATGGTAAACACCGACTTGGCACGGATCTCGGAATGGAGTACGGCTTGTGGTTTAAAGGTCAACCCCGCGAAGACCCAAGTCATTGTAGTCGGTAGCCCTCGTGTGCGCTGCAAGATTGTATGGTCCCAAATCCCGCCGATAGTCTTTAACGGTGCTACTATACCATATAGTGATGCGGTAAGGGACTTGGGTATTGTCATAGACCAGGACTTCTCATGGGGACCTCAACTGGGACAAGTCAGTCGAAAAATTTTTGCGGCGTCGAGGTCCTTGTTGAGACTCCGAAACTTTCTTCCAACTGCTACTACAATTGTGCTTGCTCAATCACTTCTCCATCCCATCCTCGATTATGCTGACGTCAGCTATCCAGATCTTACCGAAGTGCAGTTAAATAAACTTGAGCGACTCCAAAATTTTAGTATAAGGTTTATATTTGGACTACGTAATATGACCACATTTCCGAATATCGTGCTAAACTCAAGTGGCTGCCGATCCGCCTTCGCCGGAATACTCATATCTTATCTCTACTCTACAGTATACTGTTCAATCCTTCAACTCCCCATTACCTCAAAGAACGTTTCAGGTTCTTCCATGACACACATTCTAGACCAGTACGTTCATCGGAGGATTTGAAGCTTGAGATGCCCCAGCACGCGAGCAGATTCTTTGACCGATCCTTCACTGCTAGCTAGCTCGAAGCTATTCGACTGTGGAATGCATTGCCTCTTTCTGTAAGACGAGCACAGACACTCGCTACGTTTAAAGCACTCGTGAGGAAACATTACCTCACCACGGTGTAGTTAATTACTATTTCTTTTTCCCTGCTGTCTCTTATCCGTCATGTGTATATATTTAATTTTTATTTATATACATATCCTTATGTATATATGTGTGTGTATGTATATGTATGTATGTATGTATGTGTATGTATAGGTATGTGATGTAAGTACCTGAGTATGCCTCACTGAGTATGCCTGAGTATGAATCACCTCCACTATCATTTAGTGCTCCATTCACCCAAAGGTTGCCTGGTAGAGATCGCTTTTAGTGATTAGGTCGCCTTTGTGCCCTACTATTTTTGGTTGTAACTCTACATATATGTTTATATTACTTTAAGGTGTACAATAAAGATTATTATTATTATTATTCGATAACTGTTACGTTTCTCCCATCTTGGTGGGGTTTAAAGAAGCACGGGCCGAGTGCGTTAAAATGAACTTAAAAGCTAACTATTTAAAAATTTGCGAGTAAGTCGGCATATATTTAAAATAACCGCCTTTTGCAGAAGGAGCAAGTAGAGGGACTAATATGCAATGTGTTTAGACTATTGTGTAGGGATTTTGGAATGACTCCTGTTGTGGACAATATGATTGGGATAGTTTTGGTCTGAGTAACATTCCATTGTGTTTTTAGTTCTATGGATAAATCTGTGTATTTTGCATTTTTTTCGGAGTGTGTGTTTGCAAGGTTGTGTGTGTTACATATGGCGATGTCTATGATATAAACTAATTTATTTCTTATGTCTAACATTGTAATATCCGGTCTGTTATTGTATATAGTTTTATCTGTATTGATGGTTCTATCCCAATACAATTTGTAGTTTTCATTTTCTAGTACAGCTTGTGGTTTGTATTTATAATATGCTATTTTTTCTGTAATCAATTTTGTTTGGATAGCTAAAGACTGATGAATTATTGAAGCAACTTGGTCGTGGCAATGTTTGTAGTCGGTTTGGGCTATGGCTCTACATGCTCCTGTGATGTGCTGGATGGTCTCCGAAGCACCATGGCAACGTCTGCAGGAGTCATTGTAGTTAGGTCTATGTATTATAATTTTTTGGTAGTTAGCTGTGTCGATGACTTGATCCTGTATGGCAATCATAAATCCCTCTGTTTCAGGGAAGAGTTCACCTCGCCGCAGCCACGCGTTCGACGCTTTCATGTTGACATGAGGTTGCTGCAGGTCGAGGCGATGTCTTCCATGGAGGGATTTATGTGCCCAAGCTGCTATTTTATCTGTTTTACTGATTATGTGCTCGTTAGCCTGCAGGTCAGGGGATTGTAAGTTGAGTGGAGTGTGGTGTTTGTCTAATTGTGAAATAACTCTGTGGAAATGAGATTGCTCGGCTTCGGCTCGGCAGGAAGAACTTTCTTAAATTGATGATTTGTTGGTTGTGCAGGTTTGTTATATCTAGAGGTATGAGGCCCCGCCCTCCGTCCTCTCTTGGCAATGTTATTATTATTATTTACATATATTTATTTAAAATTCTCTATAAATTATATTTTTAAACACTACTTATAAAATAAAAATAATATTTAAAAATATAAAAAATAGGAGCCGACCAGTAGCGGGAGCATGGTCCAAGCTACCGGTGGTTAGGGCTCCAGAGACAGAAACCTCCTCACGATACGTGCCGTTTCTAGAAGAACTGCCTTCTGTATCAGGCCCTTGATCCATCCACCTAACGCCAGCCTCCTAAGATGGATGTCGAGGCTTTTAGGGATTAACCCATTGACCAACACGACTATCGGCACAATGATAGCCGAATCCACACTCCACATGTCGACGACCTCGTGAGCTAAGTCTAGATATTTTATTTGTTTATCTTTCTCAGCTTTCACGAGGTTCTCGTCATGGGGAATGGTGACATCGATTATCATCGTGCGGCGTACTTGTCGGTCTATCACCACTATGTCAGGTTTATTGGCTACAATAGTCCTGTCAGTAATGATAGACCGGTCCCAGTACAATGTGATATGGTCATTTTCCAGAACTGGGTCGGGCACACACTTGTAGTACGGTACCTCAGATTCAACAAGTCGATAGTGTAAAGCAAGTTGCTGATGTATAATCTTGGCTACTTGATTATGCCTATGCAAATATTCACTGTTAGCCAAACGAACACAACCAGAAATTATATGTCTAATGGATTCACCAGGACTATGACATGTCCGACACATGTCAACCGTCCCATCCTAAATTATATATTTCCGATAGTTATTCTTAAGGATAACTTCGTCCATTATTGCACAGACAAATCCTTCAGTTTCTCCAAACAGATTACTGAATCGTAGCCAAGATACGGACGCTAGAAAATCTACACTGGGCCCATGAAGGGCCCGAAAGAAGCGTCCGTGGAGGTCCTTGCTATGCCATACCTCCTTGCGATCATTGACGCTCAGTACCACAGGTTTGCGCCAGTTCTCTTTTGCCAAGGATAGTGGAGTGAATCCATTGTCCACTGCGGGTACTTCTCGATGCATACCCTCGTTGACTTTCAGGAAATATTCCCTGAGGTTGCACACCTCACGGTTGTGAAGGGTCTTAGCATTTAATAAGCCTCAACCACCACACTTCCGTGGGATGTACAACCTCATGACCGACGAACGAGGGTGATGCATGCGATTTGCAGTTAGCAGTGTCCGGACTCGCCTATCCAGGGTGTCAAGTTCAGTCTGAGTCCACTTGAGTATACCAAAAGAATACATTAGGACTGGCATGACCCAACCGTTAAACTAACTTGGACTAGGAAACGTGTGAATTATTAGTAAACTGACTAGGAAACGTGTGAATTATTTATAAAAATAAACCAAAAAAAAGCAGAGTAAAATTTTGTGCGTTGACATGTCATGGTGTTGCCAGTTATTTTTATTATTATTATAGGCAAAAAAAAAATTAAAATCAGATGCGTTACGTATTCTATATACCTATTTAACATTTTCCCGTTTTGTATATTTTGCTTTAGCATACACGTCAATTTTTTGAATTGTTTTTGTTAATACGGGTTAATTGATACCTTGATACTATTACTTCCAAAAACTTATGAATGGTTTTATACATCAAGGTTCAATGAAAGGTGTATATTACAAACGGTTAAATTTAATAGTTTAATTAATGTATTTATTTGACAGTGTGCAAACAAACAATTTTTCTTTTTTTTTTCTTTCTTCTATAGCTACACTAGTAAATTATAACATTATTTTACCTATTTATAACCAGAAATGATTACAAGCAACGTTCAGAACTACATGTAAGAAAAAAACATTTTCCAAAATAAAAAATTCCGCTCAGCCTGTTTCATAGCCACGAAAATGTTCGTAGAGTAGTTTCTGCACACCCGCGGTTTATTTATTTAGAACTTTTTTCTCAGTGAGGTGTGGTCGCCGGCTGTGCAATTTGATGACGTTAGTAGTTGCGATATGACGTACGCATTCGTAATTCAAAAGCATCGCCATTGCGATGAAGCAAAGGATATTTTGTGGAGTTTTTTTCACTACAAATGCCGGATGAAATTGGTCGTTTTCCATTTTTGACGGTTGACTTTTTGAAGGATTAATTTTGTTTTCGGTTTTTTAATGTTAGTACGCAGGAAAATTAATAAATGGTTCTTTGAATTGGGTGTTTTCTTCAACATTATAGCTAGTACCAAGAACGTTAAAAAAGGTGGATATGTTGTCACTCAGGTAATGATTGAAGCACCAAAATGTCAGTGGGTTAATATGTTTAACTGGTTCATATTTCGAATACTTTTCGAATTGAAATCTTATAAAACTTTGCAATGTTTACCTTAGTGTGAACAACGAATCACCTCAAAAACAACAAGTGTGAGAGAGCCATGCTTCGGCATGAATGGGCCGGCTCGACCGAAGTGATACCACTGCCCCACAGAAGACCTACTTGAAAGGAGCCCCAATACCCCTCCCCCTTTCCCAATCCCTGAATCCCCAACAAATCCCAAATCCCTAATTCCAAAAAGCCGGTAACGCACTTATAACGCCTTTGGTGTTCCAGTTGTGCATGAGCTATGCCGATTGCTTACCATCAGGTGATCCGCCTGCTCTTGGTCACCGTTAAGTCATTTTTAAACATACATATATTATGTATCGCATAACGTTATACCTAAGGCATATTTTTGTTCAAATTGGACTAAGTGCTATGACTCAGTAAGATTGTAACAAATTACAAGCAAGAGTATTTTCATTTCATTAACAATGCATTGCTATATTACAAAATGGAACGTTCCTCAAATATAAACTATTCAATTTTTCATTTCTTTTTGACGGGCCTCAAGAGGTATACATTGTAAATATTTTCACAAATGCGAAGGTTAAAAGAAATACTGCGAAATAATTATTCATTCAAAAAATGTTTGACATAAAACGAAGAAAATGGTAAGTCTAAAAATAAAATGAAAAAAATGGGATTAGCAAGAATCTGAAACGTTCAGCTTGGGGGCTAGTTTGAATCTTATTTGATCTAGAAAAATGTTAACTCAGAAAATTTCTTTTTACATTTTAACTGTAATGTTTAATTTCAGCTGACTGCCTCGCTGGTCGAGCGAGCGTAAATGCGACTGCTGGGCTAGGGGTCTCGGGTCGAGCAAAGTATTACAGGGTTTTAAAGTATTCTCAGTAGTAGCACGGAGTTTGAAATTGTGCCCGGTATATGACAATAGGGCCACCCCCTATTACATAGGACTCATAACATAAATAGTAAAAAATGTGTGTTACATTGTACATGGGCATTACGTGCCGTATAGGGAGAGGTCCCTACCCCTTATACATATGTTATGTTATGCATATCAGTTTGTTGCTACTGAAAATGAAAATGTTAAATGCTAAAAAGTTGCATCTGCAACCAACTATTGGTTGCAGAAAATGATTTATGTACTTATTGAGTCAAAGCAAAACTAAAATTCCTATATCAGTAAATCAAACATGTTTTCCTCGAACCAAATAATATTTCTTCGCAATAAAATACTGTCAACTTGATTTATATTATGAAGGTGTGTTACGTGAAAAAATACTTCAGCATCGAACCGGTCAATGACCTTGTAATCCATCTTCGTCGCTCCCATTTTGAGCTCTCTAATTGATTTTCTTTATTGGCATGATTAATATGATTTTAGTAACTAAGAGAATTTGGGAGAAGCAGAAAATTGTTCTTTGTAATATGTACATTTATTTTATAACACTGACCTTATTCTAATTCTAATAGATACCTACCCAATAACAAATTGCTTACGATTCCACGCCTCAGAGACCAGAATAGAGGATGATATCTAATCTCTTATTGACGTAAAAGAAATAAACAATAATATGTGATTCAGGAAATTTTAAAATTTTACGACAGAATTCCATGTTTGTATGGACTTGCATTATTTTTAATTTGAGGAACACTAAACATTGTATTTGGGCTAATAATTTAAGACAATATAATAAGTTTTACAGGAGTTCTGGAAATTTTACTCAATATAGGATATGACTTGTTTAATTTTAGAATCCGGCCACGAATTTGTAACTTCTTTGGTAATGTAGGTGTCCAATCCATAGGTGGTGTGTGTATCAAGTAGGTATTTCGTTTACTCGTTCTTTTTCCTATTCTATAAAAAACTGTGCATTTTTATAAAAACATTTTAATATTTGCCCTACACTACAGTCCTCCTGTATCGTGGGTTCGTTTAAAAACATACAAGTTCACACACACACGACAACCAGACCCGAAACAATAAACTGTGGATCACTCAAAGAGTTGTTCCATGCGAAAATAGAACCCGCGACATATTGCACGGCAGCCAAATGCCCAGCCACACCGCCAACCGTGCAATCAAAATTACCAAGACTGCAGACGTAAACAGAGTTCAGACCACCACAGATGGTGCCCAATAGGGCCGATGCCGATTCGGAGTCGCGGAGAACCTAACGGGTAACTGGGGCTGCGGCTCGACGTGCAGGAGAAGGAACGGGGTGGTTTTTAGTCAGTAAGAGTCTGACACACCCTTCCGCCTCACCCAGGCGGGAGCAGTAATTCGATGATTTTCACCCTTTAAAAAAAAACAGAGTTCCAAAGTCTACTGCAGTAAAATACAGATATCTTTGTGTCGCTTGACCTACTGGCGACTAATGTTTTATTGGAAGATCGAGCCAATAAATATTGCTTGAAATACTGCATGCTTTTGTTTCTGACTCCGAACGGTAATGGCTCAGGGATGGTTTTGATAGTGCGATTTTTTGGAGGGAAGTTACGTGATGTATGTGGTAGACAGTGAATTTTTGATTTGTGGAAGTGTTGGTATGATTGGAAAATGAAACGACTACCAAAGCTTTATTTTTTTTTCTTTATACGAAGGCAAGCTTACCTCTATATGTAGAACGTGTTGTCTTAAAATATCAATAGGTGTTTTGTTTTTTTTTCTTTTCTGCTTTACAGTCGGTAGTTTTATGATTGTCATTGTGTCAGTTACTTAACGAATGAGTGACTTATAATCAAGAAATGAAACATGAAACAATGCTATGATGTAAACATACTATAATACTTTTCGTCGTAAACGAAGAGAATTACCTACTACTTATTGTACCTTATAATGGGATATGATTTTATTTAAATTTTTTAACATAACTTAACATCACGCCTTTTATCTAGGCAGAGGTACACACAGAAGTAACACCCACTTTTCACTATTTATGTTATGAGTCCCATGTAATAGGGAGTGAGCCTATTGCCATATACCGGGTACATTTCCAGACTCCAGCTACTACTGAGATTTTTTAAAACCCAGCAATACTTTGCCCGACCCGGGAATCGAACCCGAGACCCCTTGTCGCACTAGCGACCACTCGGCCAACGAGGCAGTCTCAACCATTACTTAGAATAAAAACATTTATGTCACTCTCCAGACCTCTAACTATCATCATCAAATTCTAAGTGTCGTCTGTCTGTCTATTGGTTACACCATTAGGCCTTATAGTCGCCCATTATCTGCTATTAATGGCTAAAATTGGACTTACAGTGACTAATGTCTAACATAAGAAACGATAAACTATCACTAAAACGATAGTTATCTCTTACTTAACAATACATTTTCATTTGATTTGAGCTAAGGTTAACTGATTTTTTTTTTGGTTTACGACTGTCTGTACTGCTTAGACTGATTCATAAGTTCCTCATAATGTTTACAAGAACATAGAATTTTGTTTCAAATTTATCAAGATTTCAATATTCTTAATTGGAAACATCTGAAATAGTGGTAGTTTCCAGGGTAATAAAATAAAAAAAAAATCTAATTAGTCCGTCAGTTAGATAATAAAATAATATTACATACGTATTTTTTTATTTTCACGTAAGTACCTCTATAAAGTTACAATACTTTAATAAAATGGAGTTAAGTTTAGGAGTGTGAGGATGTCACATGACATTTTAAGTCTGTATATCGTCGAAAGCATTTAATTTTGTAAGAAAAGAAAAAATACGTGTCTAAAGTTTTAAATTAATCCACCAGACGGACATAAAAATAAAATTTAGGAAACTACCATATTGTGCCCCTGACACGGGTGTTGTAGTCGATGGATTACACAACTGGCACAAATTGGGTGCTATACTCATTGTATTTAATATTCTGTCTCAATGCAAAGAACTAGATCACTCGTTGCTTAAGTATGTATCTCCTAAAGGATATGCACCTGGGTGTCGTCAAGGCCCGAATGAATAGGTTGCTTATGGGACGACGTGCTCTATCGCAGGCCGCATCATAACTTACCACTAGGCGAGATAGTGGTCAAAAGTCGGCCCATCAAATTTATAAAAAAAAAGTAACATTTACGGTACACGCTCAACTTAGTTTAGATGTTAGTATTCATAAACTATGTGTCAAAATATTTTTATTACAATAAACCCTTTTTATTTTTATTTTATTTATGATCCCTCGAAATTTCGAAGATTGAATGGTATTAAATTAAGTAAAATCGCGGGTTACTCACGTGAATATACTGAGAAAAGCTCTAATATTTTCGAACCACAGAGAGGGATGGTGGCTGGGCACTACCACCCGCGTGGAAGCCGAGCTTGGAGTCTACGTCGATCCACAGCGTCTCCAGTCTGGAGTGTGACACAGTAAGCGTTATATGCAACACTGACTTTGTGCCAAACCCGGAATCGAACCCACGACCCGCGCCGCTGGTGAACGTACCGTGTGCTTTAACATCGTCCAACGCGCCACCGGAGTTGGAAGCAATCGCTCGTAGTATCCGACAGAGGGCGCATTGGGCTCGCAGCGCAAGTAGCAACACCGAAGTGAGCGCCAACGCCAGCCAGTGAGCTGCGCGACGTCGCCGCGACTGCGCACGCTGCTCATGAAGAAGAACCCCTCTGTGGTTCGAAACTAGTAGAGTTTTCCTCAGTATATTCACGTGAGTAACCCGCGATTTTACTTAATTTAGTATGTCTCACGATGGTTATTATAAAAACATTGAATGGTATTGTAAAAAATTACCTAATTCACATTGTTAATAAAATAATAACAAACTTTAATAATTATTTTCCTTAACCAAAACATGATAACAATAACCTCATCATCAATAACCAATAACCGCAGATAAAAAAGAACAACGCCACTTTAAAAACATAAACCAATAAAGTATCGAATTTTTCGACATAAAATATTCAAATTAATGTCCCTATTAATTCATTATATCGGCGACATAACACGTTGTCATGTTTGATATTAAAAAAAAACTTTAGCGTCTACGTTGCGTGCTAAAGTGATTGATTGTGATACACAACCGATTATCATCGTTGCGTGGTAAAGCTTTTGTGTAACAGAGATTGAAGTGTGTAATCGAGATTTTTTTGATTAAATAAACTCCATTTTTCTACACGAATATTTCTTTGTTAGTGAGTTTTGAACTTTAAATATATTGAGGTACGGTTCTTTGACATTTTTGTTTGGCAATTTGATCGTGTGATAGTTGTGGTAATCAAGAGTAAGTGTAATGGTTGTCCATTATAAATATTACGGTTTTCAAACTATGAATATAATTACAGTAGGTAGATCACTAACGACAATTTCAAAATAGAGAGACTTAAAAATTATGTTTAATTTGGAAATATGACTGCCTCGTTAGCAGAGTTGTTGCAAGTGCGACTGCCAGGCAAGGGGTCTCGGTTTAGATTCCCAGTTTGGGCAAAGTATTACTGGACTTTAAATAAAAATCTCAGTATTAGCACGGAGTCTGGAATTGTGCCCAGTATATGGCAACAGGTTCACCGCCTACTACTTGAGACTCATAACATAAATAGTAAAAAGTGGGTGTTATATTGTACAGTGGCATTAAGTGCCCCAATGTGCACCTCTGCCTACCTCTTCAGTGATAAAAAGGCGTCATTTTATGTTATGTTATGTTGGAAACATACTCTGAATATCTACAAAATAGTACGGGAGTCTAAAAAATTTACAACCTTTACTTATGGGGTGAAGAATAAATTCGTGATAAGAACACGTTTGAGGTTAAAAGAACGTCCCACTCACAACGTTGACAGACGATTTCATAAAGGTTGAAGAGAGCCGCTGTATGCAGTTCGTAACCCATAAACGTAAGGCTCCTCTAACGGCTTGAGGGTCCACTAGAGGAGCCCTATGTTTATCGAATATGAAGTGTAAAGCCAAGGATACATTAGAGGACAATTAATGTAAAGGACAATTAATAAAAAAACGACTTTGAGTGAAGAAGCGCGACATTGCCAAACTTTGGTCGAAATGTCACAACGTCAACGTCACTGTGAACATAAGTTGCGCGTTATTACTGTACTAGCTACTTCTTCGTAGTTTCACACGCTCTGCTCAGCACCTATTAGTCGTAGCGTGATGTTTTTTAGCTTATAGTCATCCTCGATAAATGCGCTATCCAACACAAAAAGAATTATTCAAATCAGACTTGTAGTTATTGGAGATTAGCGCGTTCAAACAAACAAACAAAAAAAACTAACTCTTCCGCTTGGTAGGTACCTCTATAAAATAGTATAAGATAAGATATAAGATTATATAATAGTATAAGATATGTCAGGCGACATCGGCCAGCTTCGCTCGACATGTCGCCGATACGTGTTGTGGAACATGTACCCCCTAGTTTATCATTAGCTTTTACATGCTTACACCCGATTAACAAATCAAACAAATTGATCGATTAACAAATTGCATTAAGAGTATTTAGAAGCAGGATTATTGATGCACTATAGTATCGTTTGTTATTGTTGTTGTTGGTGCTGCTTGCTGTTTTGTACTTTGACATCTATTTTAAACTCTGACATTTCTTTAAATTAATGAAATTATTTTGATTCTGATTTAATTGACATTTCTTTGAAATCTTGACGATGATTTGACATTTTATTATAATATATTTGTATTAAATTATATTATTAGACTTAATATGGCATAGATTCTAATTAATTTTTGTTGATTTTGTTGTTAATTTGTTTTGTTTTAATCAGACATATGATAATTATATAAATTGAACTTGTTAAATTCTCATTTTAATGTGTGTATGGTGTGGACTATTGTTGTTATTTTCTTTTCCGTAATTCTCAAATTGTATTTTATTTTTAAGCCACTGTTAAGCCTATGAATTGCCAATGCTATGTACGCCATTATTGTCGCATGCATCAGACCCTTATTTTGTTACTATTGTGTATTTTGAATGTTATATGTTTGTGATGTGGCCGTACTCCTTCGAATAAATAAATAAATAACAAATCCTATCTCCTAACTAATCCCAAAACTATTACCTTAACAAACAAACTAACTCCACACACACATACACACACAAATACAACAATCACTTTAATTTGTTATTTAATAAAGGCGCAGAAGGCACTAGCAGTATCTTCATGCCTCGTTTAGTACCTGAGCAATAAGCGTAAACTACTCGCCCATTACGTGGGCGATGCTGGCTTGTTCTACAAAAATATGAATGCGTCGGAACATTGCTGTGGTTGGAAATGTAATTTTCATATTAAAAAGTTCCAGTTTTCTAGTTTTAAATTGAATTCATGATTTATTTGTTGGTGTGAGTTGTGTGGCCGGTCGGTAAAGGTGTTTTACTTTATGAATACGAATGTTGTATTTTATTAGTTAGTTTTATGTTCATTCTAGGAGATAGTCTAGTTGCTTTATTTTTATTGCAATTTGCAGTCAATGTTAATTGCAGATCATACCTCTATTCAATTCAAATTAGACTATTGACAGCTTGCTATTAGGTTGATGGCAGCTAAGCAAAAACAGAGGCTCACCAACTTTGATCTTCGACTACAAAACACAAATAAAGAAATCCATATAATTCCTTTACTCATGACACACACAAACTCAAGAATCAAAGTCACCCACACCAGCACAAGAGCGACATACCATCACAGATGCCCATTTTGAACTTAATACCAACAATAACTGTTGTTCAAATAACAGTTATCGTTGCCAACTTTACTAAAATAACCTAACCGTTGTCCGAAACATGGAGTCGTTGACGCAGCATGAGGTTGTAGCTATAAATTGTTCCACAGGACTCGTACAGTTGTTACATAGCTTAATGGTTGTAAACGTATTATTTAGTGGATGGCTGCTTTTTAAGGTGGGGTTCGCATATACGATTATTCCGCTGTGGAATGTCGTTGTTTCATACTGATTATTTAGACGGATTTCTTGAAGAAATGTATATATATAATATTCTATTTTTAAACAGATAGAAATCTGTTGAACAATATATTTCACTACGAATTTATTCAAGCCTGACTATACATGTTTTTTTTATGGCATAAGCCGATAAACGAACAGACGGATCACCTAATGGTAAGCAATCGGCGTCGCCCATGGACACCTGGAATACCAGCCTTATGGGGATTAGGAGTTTGAGGATCGTTGGGGAATTAGGAATTGGAGAGACTGGGGAAGAGGAGGGTAATTGGGCTTTCGGTAACCTCACTCACACGACAAAACACAACGCAAGCGTTGCTTCACGTCGATTTTCTGTGAGGCCGTGGTATCACTCCGGTCGAGCCGGCCCATTCGTGCTGAAGCATGGCTCTCCCACATTTAGCTTTTGTTTGTTGATTTTTGTTTAAATAAAATATTTTTTTTCTATTCACGAAGGCGAGAGGCGTACTTATAACTACTCTGGTGTTGCGGATATTCATGAGCAGAGCTGAATACTCAGTCATATTAATGTGCACATTTGCCATCTATTATCTATTCTATAAAACAAGTGAAAAATAAATACGTCGCAAATATTGTCGATAGTCTGCGCCCAATGTAATGGTTGTAAACGTATTATTTAGTAGGCAGTTGCCTTTTAAACGTTGCGTGGTTCATGGAAGTCTCATTTTCAAATGTTTTGTAATATAATTGCAGCTTTTGGGCAACCATGATGGGATGTTTTGAAGACAATTTCTTAATTTTGAAGAGTTATGGTCGTTGGGGCACCGATTTGTTTGTTTTATGACGATAATACCATGGTGACTTTTTGCAAAAAACAGATAAAAAGTTAAGAATGGAAATAAAAAATGGAAATTTGGTTTTCATGGTAATTTTATTATCGTTATTGTAATCTTTAACATAATAACATTTCTTAAATTCTGTAAAAATATATAACTTAGCTCACAAAACGCTGCCAAATCGAAAAGAATCCAAACCTAAAAGAATTTTGGAACGAAATCTCTCGCCATAGTATCAAAGACCACTCAAAGGTGACAAACTTTAATATCACATTAACATTACTCCGAAAAGCAGCCTTAAGTCATAATCTAGTGTCTTGAGAGGCCCACATGAGCCATTATTGAATTTGGAAGGGATCCAAACTTGAGATTTGTGTCAGCCAAGTGTTGGTGCCAGATTTACGCTCACAATCATGTTATACTCCATTAATTCCCTTATAATTGTTGCTATGTGTCTTCACGCTAGGCCTCTTGGGAACACGATGAGGAGCAGTAAGGATTCTTGGCTTTATTTTATCTTCAAGGGTCATGAGTAAAGATCTTCCTATACGGGTATTTATTTTTCGTGGTTCTGTTAAGCACAATAATTACTAAGATTGGTTGGAACCTTCAACCCTGAAATGGTAACTATAGGGTAGATAATTAATTTTTATTTTAATGTCCGTATGTTAGATTATTTTAAAACATTAGACACGTATTTTTTATTTTTTTAAAGAAACGAATACTTTCGCCGATATATTGATTTGAAATGTCGTATATGAACGTAGAAACGACGTTTTAGCCCCCACTCCTAAACTTTGATGCGTTTTATCTAAGTATTGTTTTATTATACGACAAAATAAAAAATACGCGTCTAATATTTTTTCATTACGTAACTGACGGACTAATTACATTTTTAATTTTCATACCCTGTCATCATCCCAATTGTCATACCTATGGCAAGAGAGTTCAATCAAATCACACTTGAAGGAAGTGGTTAAAAACTCTTTACAACTGACTTTCCAATTATCAATTCTTAACTGTAGAATAAATTGAAATTTAACAGTTTTAACTACAGAAGAATTTTAGTCATATATTCAAAATCATGTCCTTAGTAAAATTTATCTAGCGTAGGATAAGAGAAATGACGATATACACATTTTCGTTTTCGCTATTTTTTGCAAAACTACACTTAAAATAATGAGAAGTACGTGGAATATTCTACAACACAATAGCTAGAATCTGAGAAACATCGTTAAAAGTCACTATCATGTAGGTAGGTACTATCATTTATTTTTATTTCAATTATCGTTGCTAAATCTAGATGAAAATACAAGAATATTGAAGTTATTCAAATTTAGACTTAAAAACCTTTTTATCCAATGTTAATTTTCTTTTTTTTTGTAGAAGGAATTGCATCAGTTACTTTTTAGGGTAGCAATATACCTATGTCGGAATGTTGCTTAAAAGTTAGCATGATCATTTCGAGCACGTTGGCGAATTGACAGATATTCGATGTTGGTTTTAGCATGTTATTTTCTTCTTCTCTGTCGTTTCGCTCTTGGCAGAGCGATCATGGTCACGTTGAGCCGGCCGTATTTGTGTTCGAGGCCGATACAGTTTTCCTCACGATTTCCCGCCATCTCTCTCTGTTTGTGGATTGTCTGGCGCAGTCTGACACTGGATTTCCCGTTGCCGATTGACTTGATCAGTCCAGCGCATAAGTGATCTGCCTCGTGATCTGGTTCCATCTACCTTCCCCTGAATGACCAGCCGTTCTATGGAGTTGTTATTACGACGGGAGACATGGCCAAAGTACTGCAGTATGCGCGTCTGTATTATGGTTGATAGACGCTTTGTGATTCCGAGTTCTCGGAGTATGGATACGTTGGTGCGGAACTCAGTCCACGATACACCAAGCATCTTCCTCCAGCACCACTCTCTACAGCATCTATCTTCCCCTTTTTCAAGTCACGTACTGTCCACGTCCCTGCCGCGTAGAGGAAAATTGGAAATACCAGCGCCCGCATATGTTTGACCTTGGTGCATGCTTTTTTTAGAACATGTTTAACAGTATCTTAAGTTTTGACATAGTTTGTCGATGGACAGTGTCAATTTGTTTCACCTCAGAAATTGAATCCGAAGCAAGCAAGCAAGTAAGTAAGTCATGTAAAACCTAAGACCACCTAAAATTTTTTATAAGTGAGTAAAAATTTTTATAACCTATTTTTATACGTGAGTTCAGAACGTATAATTTCATACTTACAGAAAGTAAGTCTCTCAGCAAAAGTTAGGTAACCTAGCCTTACATAATACACCTGAACAATTGCCCAGGTTCTGTTAACTCAATACCCGTTCGGGAACTTCGTCCACCGGGAATCGAACAGGTAACTATTGCTCGCAGAATCCAATTTGTTAACTATTTGACAGGTGAGTGACGTGAACAGGGGCTGCGAGGGTTAAATTTAGTAAATTAGAAAAAATATTAAAGGGAACCGGGGCCTGGTTAAATTTAAGCGTTATTTCTGGGTTTAATTTCGAAATGTTGTTTTATAATCTTACGGGAATGGTGTACTTTTGTTTTGTTTTAAGTTATGCTTTTGTCGTGGTTTTGTTCGACTCATTTGTAATTTAATTTGAATTATTGTTTTTATGGAAAGGGAGGCAAACGAGCAGACGGATCACCTGATGGTAAGCGATTAGCCGCCCATGGAGACAAGTAACACTTCAGGAGATACAGGTGCATTGCCGGCATTTTATAAATAAATACGCTCTCTTATTGAAGGTTTCTTGAAATATCCATTGTCCCCTAACTGAGGCCGATGTCCACAATACTCCTCACTGCGATCTATCTTGAAGTTCATACTTTGCCTCACTCCATATTATACCCATGCTTGTCTTTTACCAACATGATGCTATGCTAGGTTTAACGATTACGTCCTCACTTCTATTTCCTCTAGAAATCTTCTTGGTAAAACTGTCATTAAGAACACTAAAATGCTTAACCATCAAGCGAGATGATGACCTAACATCGATCCATCACACATATAAAAAAAAGAAATGTGCATTTGATATTAGGATTCAAACTGTCCCAAAAATGTGAAATAAACTTTGTAGGTTTGTTACATCTTCACGCTTTGTATAGATACATAACCAATCTTCTTGAAATAAATAAGTATTTTAAAGTAAGAAGAAGAACATGGCATGATCTCACGCAGGCAAAGTCGTGGGGGAAACCTAGTTTTATTTAAAAAGGACGCCAACATGATCCGATTACGGGATCATGGTTCTCGGGCTGCATCCATTTATCCGTTATTTGAAAATAAGGAAATGCTGTAAATTTGATTACATTTTAAGTGAAACTATATTCTCGTTCTGCAGATGACATTTCGTGTGTAACAGGATTGTATTGAATTAAAGAGTAAAGATTGAATGATTGGCCGTCTTTCTATACATTTAATCGACACCTCCATAAATAAAAAGAAATTACAACAAAAATGCATTTACATTTATTTTTTGAGTTTCTCCTGTGTCGTGAGTACGTTGACAAACATACAAGTTCACATACACAATGACAACCAGACTCGAAACAACAATTTGTGGGTCACACAAAGTATTGTTCAGTGCCGGAATCAAACCCATGACACGTTGCACGGCAGCCGGTTGCCCAGCCACCGCACCAACCGTGCAGTCTGACATTAGAGGTAATTATATTGCTTTTCAAACGACAAACGATACCAATTAATACTGGTACATTGTTTATTAACTATCTGTACTAACACATAAACATAGCTTATCATCATCATCATCAACTACGCGTACTCATTGCGGGTTGGCGATGTCAAACTAATAATTAGAAATTATAAGCCCAGGCTTCCTCACGATGTTTTCCTTCACCGTTAGTCAGTGGTATCAAAATAATCTTAGAAAGGTCATAATTTATAATTTGGAAAAAGTCACAATTGTACTTGCGGTTAGAAGGTTTCGAACCCGCATCTTCATGCATGGGGGCTTAAAATTCAGGGCCATACGACATTGGTATATCTTATACTATAAATTGAAGAGTTTGTTTGTTTGTTTGATCGTGCTAATTCTCGGAACTACTAGTCCGATTTGAATATTTTTTTTTACTGTTAGATAGTGCATTTTAGGCTGTAAAACATCACGCTACAATAACTAGGAGCTGAGTAAGGCGCGCTGAAGTAGCAAGTTGTAAATAAACAGCTAATACTTGTATATTGTTTTGTATTGACTTATAAACAAAATAATTATTAGCAGTCAAATCGGAACAAACACTGAAAATTCAACACAAAATCTTTATTCAAAGTTTAGTTTACTCAAAAACAACAATTTTGATAGTTTAAACCAACAATTTACTATTTTGACACACAAATTATACAATTTCATATGAAAATTACTATTTTAGTCATAAATAATTCCAGAGTAACATTTATCATCTATACGAATTTTAACGAGCTTAAAGATAGTATGAATATAGCTATCACAATGAACATACGCAAATTAATGTAAAACCTTTACATTCATGTGAAAATGTATTTTCAGAAGACTGCCGTGAATTCCTAAAGGAGTAGGTAGAAGTCTACGAATACAATGTAACACCCACTATAGACTAGTTATGTTATGACTCAATATTATGTAATGGAGCTGATCCTCCGTGTCATTATAGGAAATATTTGAAAAAACACAAAACCTCCAACACCCTTTTGCCTAATAACCTAAGAGCCGAACGCGAGACTCCTCAATCAGCAATAGAGGTATAACTTACGGTCACATATCATCAAGAGCCTATAAATGCCTACTGCTGAGCAAAGCCTCTCCTCACACGGAGAAGGTTTAAGCATTAATCGCCACGATTGTACAATGCGGGTTACTGATTTCAAACTTTTAATTAAAAATTATAAGCCCAGGTTTCCTCACGATGTTTTTAAAAAGAAATTCAACTGTCCTTAGAAAAAAAACTTGGTTTAATAGTTCTAACAATAAAACCAAAACCTGATCCACAACTTAGTATAGCAATAAAGCACTAAATTCCCAAAATGACTCAGTTGGGAATAGAAGAGGTGTGTTTAGAGGTGGAACAGATAACGCGTGAGCTGATAGTTCGAACCCGGGCTGGTAATAGACTCGTTATTTATTGGTACTTCGATAAGAACACTTCATTGTTTGTATTGACCGTACTAAATAATTTTGGGATGCTGGGTAGAGAAACAACATAACATAAACTAATATCACGCCTTTGAGCGGTACACTAGTTAACCAGCGCGGGCCTGCGGACGGCGAGCATGGGTGGCTCCCCGTCCGACCAGAAACAGACCCGAGCGTACGGCGCGTCGCGTTCCTCGCGCGCCTCAAAGAGCCATCAGACCATTACAGATGGGGCCCAAATAGGGCCGATGCCGATTCGGAGTTGCGGAGAACCTAACGGGTAACCGGGGCTCCGGCTCGACGTGCAGGAGAAGGAACGGGGTGATTTTTAGTCAGTAAGAGTCTGACACTCCCTCCCGCCTCACCCAGGCGGGAGCAGTAATTCGATGATATTCCCCCTTAAAAAAAAACACTAGTTAACCAGCATGGTGTCACGGCTCTTTTGAAGCTTGACGTATTTTTAGGGTTCCGTAGCTCAAAAGGAAAAAACGGAACCCTTTATGATCACTTTTTACAGTACGAAAATAATACTAACCTTTATTCAAATCGGTGTGCGACCGAAATCGGTAACCGATACTACCGTACGCGCCGGTCAGACGCCGCACAGGCGTGGCGTTTGCGCGGCGTCAGGGGTAAATGAAAGCAGTAACGCGGCGTCTATACGTCGCATACTTTTATCGAACGCTTACACTGGGTAAATGCTAGTTTGAGTTGTTTATTCACAAATTTTTACCCTTACCTGGTTATCAATAGCAGTCACTCCACATAAAAGACCTGTATCCAGTTGTTCTCTGCGACTTATATTATTCTCTGTTGACCTCGGTGAGAGGACGTCTACGACTTATGAAGAATGTCTTCAAAAAAGTTAAGTATTGATAAATAATTCTGCGATTCTTTAAAATCTAATGTGTAAACATTTTTATAATGTTACTATAACTCATAGGTGTGAAATTATTCGTGTGAATAGGTTTAGACTTCAGTCTTGGTTCACCAGATTTACTAGAAACAGACTTGAATTGAGGTAATTAAATTAAACTTCTTTCAACATATTCAGTAAATAACATAAACCTATTTCACAAAGCTCTTTATGATGTGAAGGTTTTCGTAAAATTTGTAGCACAGTATAAAAGGATTTCTTATATACTGAGACGCCTACAGCTGCGCGTGTATTTTCTGATTTTAATAAGTACTTATTACTTTTTTTTTTGCATTTCGTTGCTACTGGTCAAATACTCTAAGCTTGCAAAAACAGAACTTATACAATTTTTACCTCCTTTCATTATTGTTATAAAAATAGTTTCATTGTAAACCGTTTTTTGTCTTTGTTAATTCATTATCGTTATATCAGCCCGAAGACTTTATGCTACTTCTGATCACCGCTGGGCACGAAGAAGTAGAGGTATAATACAAATGCTTACATGTGGAACTTGCAATCAAGTCTGCTAATTTTTCGACTAGTTATAATTATATTTCAAATTAAGCGTGGATTTTCTTCATGGTGTGTGATTATTCAACGTGTGTTTATAGAGGTAATATAGTTTCTAGAGGTATAAATTAGTGTCTATTGTATAGTTAGACGACAAAATTCAACTAAATGAACATCACTAGTTTAATCTATAATTGAATTAATTAAACTATAATTGAACTCAAAACTGTAAAATTTCCTACTTGTATACAATATTTTAAATTTTAGAAAAGTGCTCTTCATCCTCTCCTCTATAAAGAACTACTTTTGCTGTGCCCGACAGGGTCCATAATTGTTTCTGTACCTTGTAACAATGCCAACTGTTGTAAAATACATTATGGAATGCAAAAAAAAATCTGTTTTATCGACAGCACTAGCTGTCATGTTGAAGATGTCATCTGTCCAATGTGACAGATTAGTAGTTTCCCGCCCAAAAGGTTCGGTTTAGAAGTTTTGAACAAACATTATGCGTTTTCTTGTGAAGCTGGTTTGGAATAAACTTTTTGTAGTACTGAAGTATTGAGTTTTTTTTTACAGCGTAAGTCGGTAAACGAACAGACAGATCACCTGATGGTAAGCAATCGGCGTTCCCCATGGACACCTGGAACATCAGAGGCGTTACAAGTGCGTTACCGGACCTTTTGGGGATTAGGAGTTTGAGGATCCGTGGGGATTCAGAGAATGGGGATATTGGGGAAGGGGTGGATAATTGGGCGTCCGGTAACCTTACTCACACGACGAAACACAACGCAAGCGTTGCTTCACGTCGGTTTTCTGTGAGGCCGTGGTATCACTCCGGTCGAGCCGGACCATTCGTGCTGAAGCATGGCTCTCCCACACTTGGATTGTTGATAATCGATTAATATACATCACTTACATGTAGCAGCCAATGCACTAGTGATCATCTACCAGCAAACTACCTTACTAAGCTATTATTGTCATTTTGAAAACCGCTTAATCAACATACTAGAAAAACGTCTTCCTACCAATCATCTTCAATTAGCATTTGACCTACCAACAATATTCCTTTAAAAATAGCTTCACCAGGAACTTGCCACGTCTATAAGTTTCGAACAAATTGCTTTAGATGCGTGTCGGGTACTCTCCATGTAAACTTTAGTAATTAAGGGTACTTTGTAGCTAGGTGATCGATGCGCTGCCCTTATAATATCGTATATTTTGCTGTTTGGAAGCTTAACTAACAGAAGTTGGAAGATACTTCATTGGACGAAAGACAAGTACGGCCTAAGCTGTTCGCGCCTCGAGAAATACTTGGAGCACAGTTAGTTTGTAAGAATTTATAAAAAATATAAGTGTTTTAGTTTTAGAAGCATAAAGTCGTAATTTGTTTGATCGATCTTTTGTCAGTCCACTTCTGAAAATACACAATTATCCTAAGCTATGAGGTGTCATTGTTAAAACGAAGGAGTTTATTTTATATAGAGGTACATAACATGTGACTGCATCGTTGGCCGAGTGGTCGCAATTGCGATTGCCAGGCAAGGGGTATCGGGTTCGATTGCCAGGTCGGGCAAAGTATTACTGGGCTTTTTCAAATAATCTCAGTAGTAGCACGGAGTATGGAATTGTGCCCGGTATATGGCAATAGGCTCACCCCCTATTACATGGGACTCATAACATAAATAGTGAAAAGTGGGTGTTACATTGTACAGTGGCATTAAGTGCCGTAATATACACCTCTGCTTACCCCTTCAGGGATAAAAGGCGCGTGATGTTATGTTAAGTTTATTTTTTAGTATGTATGTAGTAGTATAGTGTGTATGTCAAACACCAAGCGGTCACCGATGACCGCAACCTATTGTTCGATAATTGTGTCTATAATGACGGTACTCGACGAGTTAAATCATATTAGGTACATACTGTAAATAAATACTGACTTACGTAACAGTTTAAGTTTTGCCTCCTCGAATCTTCTATTATTTTGAACTAAATACAGAATTGAAATTAGGTTGTTGTCGTCAAATTCCTTCTTGAACTACTGTTAATTTTCGTTCATTTGTTACAATTGTACGTTACACAAAATGCTGACTACTGAGATATTTATTTGTCAACAATTTTGAACAAAGGGTTCTAATTACAGTTTCATCAAAATGTCATCACAGTATTATGTTTCTTATTCCCCAAAGGGATAGGCAGAGGAGTACGTAACTAAACGTTTTGTGTTGTTAGTTCCATTGCGAACGAGTCAAGTAATTGAATCACCTGAACAGTTTTAGACTCTAAACTGTTAACAAAAATTAACTCAAATACATAACAATGCTTTGCCTGACTCTTGTATTAAACCGAAACCACGAACTTCAATTTGACAAAATAATTAGCTCAGAGATTTTCGCTTAGTTTTGAGCTCAAACACACAAAGCCACGGAGCAGTCCTCACCAAAACTGCAGACTGAAATGGTGACCACATAATATCATAAATCTACGACCGAAACATTCTCTCAGATTTCAATGCAAAAACGAAAAATCTGGTTATATACTCTACGTATATTATATTCTTTGACTTAAAAAAAAATTAATTTTGAGTATAAAACCTTAGGTATTTTAATATTTTCATTTTCATCTCCATTATATAAAGGCTGATATTATAACTTTCGTGAGACATACCAAATAAATTATTATGCTTTCGGCTTACTCACGTAATTATTTGACGAGGATCTCGACTAGTTTCAAGCCATGCTAGAGGCTCATATTCATGAGCAGCATTTCGCGACCTGCCAAGCGGCGCCTCGTCAAATAATTACGTGAGTAAGCCGAAAACATAATAATAAAGGCTGATATTTGAATCACTTCACATTACATAGGTCAGGTCACTTTAAAACACTTTTTAATAATAAATTCGAAGCAAAATTGTAATACACTTATAACACCCTGTTCTTATAACACTTCGTCAGAAAAGCTACAAAATACGTTACGAGGTTTATATAGAAATTAATAACCAAAATAACTTCACAGTTTCTCTCGTTAAAATTACAACTACACGTAAACTTTGAATCCATTGAAAACGTGTCCTCGTGTCCTTTTTTACCGAACCTTGCCAAACAATGTTCGTCCCAGAACAATCTAGCATGCACCGCCATGTATTCTATTCACCACAATTTAACTTAGCACCGATTGTTTAGCTGTTTTAACTAACCCTACCCACTGCTCCCGCAGTCAAGTCCATTAATGCTTGTTCCATTTAGACTGCGTAATTGCAAAACTTGGACTTAGTCCGACAACTTGCGCAGGTGAAGTAATTTGTACAAGTTAGAACTGAATTATTATAGACTCGTTTTCTGGGAACTTGCTTGAGTGTTTGGCTAGGTTACGTATGTTGGTTGTGAGAGATTACTGGCTTTATTGGTTTGATGTGTAATGAGAAGATAGGATTATGATAGGATGAAATGTTAATTGATATTACAAAGGTTGAAAGAAGGTTCGATACGAATTTCAAACCATCAAAAAAAGAGCGGATTCCTTTTTAAAATGCCAGGCCTTTAGCCAAACGCCACTTTAGCGCTTGTCTACAGAGAGAGTAGAAATCAAAATGTATGGGGATGACACTGACAAGTGTCAAAATTTACGTCAATTCCATATAATTTTGTTTGTAGACAAGCGCTAAATGACTTTTGGCTACAGCTGCAGGCAACGCACCTGTGACTCTTCTGGTGTTGCGGGTGTCCATGTGTCCGTCTGCTCGTTTGCCATCTAGAGGTAGTCCATAAAAAAGATTTAAAATGTTTTTTACAAAATGAGTATCACATAGTGCTTATTAATATGATTTTGAAAGCAAAGTTCAAGATGTTATAATATAAAAAAATCACCCAAAGAAATTGACTTTAAAGCAAGTAGACTAATTTGGAAGCTTACATTTTACTTAAAAGAAAAATATCAGATTCTTACTTTTGACTCTGATGTTCATGTACGATTTAGACGTCGTATTCTAAAATCTATGCGACTGAAACCATTAACGAAAAGCTAGAGTATTATAATTAAGCTATATCGAAGTGCTGTAAGACGATCTCACCGCGTCTTAGCACTAGCTAGGGAAGATCTCAGAGGTGCTGATTGAAATCTAGACAATCCAGTAGTAATGGAAATGAGGTAAATGGATGAGACTGGGAATGTTCAATGGAAGTTGTTAACTCGATTATTATGAAGAAGGAAGAAGTGAATGGTGAGATTATGGTTAATGAAATACCTATGTTAGAAAAACAACAAGGAATTCGAAGACAGTTTTATGAATAGTTAGGAGTTTAAACGACTCCCATATTTTAAATGACACTGACACTTAGCTTACACAGTAGCCTAGTTGGCCGAATGCGCGGTGAGTTGTCATGTCCGCACCCAAGCAAGAAGTCCTTAAATCAATGACTGTATTGAACGAAGTGTTGTTGAATTTAATAATTTTTAATTTCTTAGTTAATGCATAGTATTTCTTTTATGATAGAGACTTTTCAACACACTTGGATTTTCTCCTGTGCCGTGGGTACGTTTACGAATATACAAGTTCACATACACATCACACGCAGACCCGGAACTACAACTGAATCCGCGAACGGCGATACGGTAACCCGTGCCGCGTTGCCCAGCCGCTAGTCGCCGCACCAACTGTGCAGTCTATATTCAGTGTTTCAAGAATACATAACACAACATCACGCCTTTTATCCCTGAAGGGGTAGGCAGAGGTGCACATTATGCCACTGTACAATGTAACACCCACTTTCCACTATTTATGCTATGTAATAGGGGGTGAGCCTATTGCCATAATTATACCGGGCACAATTCCAGACTCCGTGCTACTACTGAGAATTTCTCAAAAATCCAGTAATACTTTGCCCGACCCGGGAATCGAACCCGCGACCCCTTGCCCGGTAGTCGCACTTGCGACGACTCGGCCAACGAGGCAGTCAACAATAGAATTATATATAGTGTTATTGTGCAAAAAACAACTTCGATATCTGATTATCATTAAATTTTGTATATTATTAATCAGTAAAACAGTAATGTTTACTTACAGAATAACAATAACAAACAAGTATAGAGATGTCTAAGCAATATAATAAATGATTATCCTTACAATGGTGGCCATAACAAATGGTGTTATTTGACAGAAGGAAACTTTGCAAGAGTTTATTAAATGTAATTGTTTCTTTGTCGTGACTAATGATACACACAGCTTTTTAAATATTATTTGATTTTAAACCTTTAATGCGGGATTAGAGATATTTTTTTATTACTATGTATTTGATTAGACATCTGGGAAGTTCGAATATTTTTGTAGTATGTCATATGATAGTGCATACATACATAACTTCAGGCCTGCCTCCTATAGGCATAGGCGGAGACTATGGAACGCCAATTGCTACGATTCTTACAATACCTCTTTCGCATGATGATGCGAAACGAATGCGAATGCGGACTATTGACTGTTCATCAACAGTCATTAGTCTTTTCATGCACGTCCGTTAAGGGTACTTTAATATAAATATCTTTAATATAATTTCATATAGTAAAGGGACGATCATGGCTGAAAAAAAATGAATAAAATATATATAGTAAACTGCAAATAAATGTAACGATGTTGTATTCTAAAAATAGTCTATTGAAATTATAATTGTTATATTTATTACTAAAACAATGTGGCATCATCGCGTAAAGACGATTAATGAAAACCAGTATAATATTTATATTTATTAAAAAAAATATATAATATAATTGCCATATATAATATGACTGCCTCGTTGGCCGAGTGGTCGCAAGTGCGACTGCCGGGCAAGGGGTCTCGGGTTCGATTCCCGGGTCGGGCAAAGTATTACTGGGTTTTTAAAAAAAATCTCAGTAGTAGCACGGAGTCTGGAAATGTGCCCGGTATATGGCAATAGGCTCACCCCCTATTACATGGGACTCATAACATAAATAGTGAAAAGTGGGTGTTACTTCTATGTGCACCTCTGCCTACCCCTTCGGGGATAAAAGGCGTGATGTTATGTTATAATTGCCACATCAAATATATGATACATTTCCAGCGAAATACTTCAAAATACGACCAGTGCAGCAATTTTAACAAAAAGATAAGCAACAAAGAGAATTATTCCTCAGTTCTCACCGGCACAGATGTATGTACACAAAACACCGCTAATTAGTTAGCAGCGCCACACATCGACATGACTATCTTTTACACAGTGAACATGTGTGGGTAATTTCATATTACTGTGTATAAAAATATTCGTCCACCACATTCTCATTGGTATTTTCATTATTGTGTCGGTATATGTATTTTTATAATTTAATTCACGGGTAAGGTTAAAACTATTTACAATCATTGACATGACCCGACATTTTGACGGGTATTAACGTAGTGTTCGTGGTCGACTGGTTAATGAGCACGCTTTTATCGTCTTTCAATGATCAATGATGTCGTGAGTTCTATTCCAGCTGAAAGATTCTTTTTTTTATTTTACTATGTAGTTTTTCTTGTTTTTTTTTTGCGTTTTGAAATATTAGATCAGGCTATAAAAGAAGCAGATAAGTCGGTAAGTAAAACAATACTATCTTTTTTTACAATTAATTTATTTATTATACAAATAAGTGGTTTTATATTCAATATTTATAATAATTAATTATCACATACCACAGTTAAGTTCTTAAAGTTCTTTAAATAATAATTAATCAATATGCCAATAAACCTTATAGTCGAATTGGGAAATATCATGCGATAAAGTATAATATACTTTTAAAATTAACATATGAAGATTTAGAAAAATAGGATAGAAAAAAAAGAAAAGATTAAAACATTGTTTCTAATTTTAAATATTTGTGATGAATGAATTCTTGAAACAACTTGTGAATGCTGGAATCGATCCGGCGGCACTTTACTGGAGGTGATAACCATTACGCCAAACGCACTGTAAATGAGATCATCGAAATATTGTATACCATTCAGTAACATAAAAATACGATGAGAAAACACTATATTTATATGGGTATTGTATAGCTCGATTGCTCATTATTTGATTTCGATTTATTCAAAGTTTTTAAGTTATTTTTATCTTTACCCTCGTTTTTATTTAAAATTAACACCGACACAAAAATGATATTTAAATACCAAGATGTGTGTGATAGACGAATGTTTCTATATATATCTATTAATATGAAATTACCCACACATGTATATTGTGTAGTCATACTAGTGTCGATGTGTAGCGCTGTGAACTAATTAAGGGTGTTTTGTGTACAAAAACCCCAATTTCAATCGATGTCCCAACTTGACGGGCAGTTGAAACGCAATTTAATAACGTATCGGGTTTTAAATTCTCAAAACGTGACGAATTGTTTGCCATCACACGCGAGAAATATGAAGTAATACGAGTCCGTGACAAAAATTCTCATATTTTTTTTGGTCACGTGAAACTAGCCATTTGATGGAGCTGAATTTTTCAATGGCATTTGCTAGATTTTTTGACAAAAGATAAAAAAGTTTTGTAATTTGAACAAAGTTTAAAAAATTGTATCCATCCACTAATGTCGGTGTAAAGTTTTAAAACAAACTATAAACTTAATCACTATGTCTCGTCAATTCCAATATCTTTTATCCTCTTTTTTACCCTATTTAATTGACAGTTTTGTCCTCTTTGTTCAGAAAAGTGCTATTTACTTTATATTTTACAAACACCCTGGCCTAATTTCAAACTTGATTCCAATACCCACCTCCTATACCACTGATTTTTGGGGTGCGTCCACATCTGGCGAATGTGCCGCTCGCTAACCGTTTGCGGACTCAATGATATAGAAGTTGGTGCAACGTTAAACGCTCGCAAACCGCTCGCGAGCAGCCTGCGAGTCGCCCGCAAACTGCGCGCGTGCGTTTACAATTATGAAAATGTCAAACACCAAGAGGTCACCGGTGACCGCAACCTTTTGTTCTATAATTATGTCTATAATGACGGTACTCGACGAGTTAATTTTACGAACATTGTATGAGTTCAGCAACCCATTGCCATGACTGCCGCAAACGGCTCGCAACCTGCACATTCGCCAGAGGTGGACGCACCCTTACACCAATGAAAAACAATGTTAGATCTAACATCACATTATTCAACCCATAATCTACAATAATGGTTCCATCTTCAATTTAATACATGAACTATCATACTAAAACACCGCATGAATGTGAAATATAATTCTCTTAAAATGTAATATGTGAATGAATCACATTTTTGACTTTAAACGTTTTCTCCTGCACTTCGTTATACAGAGGCAGCTATTCATTGCAATTTACCACCATTTTGAATTTACACACGAGGAAGGAAATATCTAGTTTGGTATGCCTAGATCTTTTCATTCATAGATACTATGTTAATGTTCTATGTAATAATATCGTTGGAGCGGGTAGAACTAGATTGTTATTATATGAAAAATTCGACAAATTTCAGTAACACGAACATGATTAAATGATTTTATCTTGTCTATCATGTTCGCCTAAAATTTCAAATTTGTATTCTATTTTCTTCTTCTTCATCGTCATCATCAACAATGTATAAATGCTACTGCCGAGCAAATCGTCTTCTCACACGGAGAAAGTTTGAGCATTAATTACCACGCTTGCTCAATGCGGGTTGGCGAATACAAAACTTATACTATTTTCTTTTTGAAAAAAAAAGACGTTGCCCCACACACTAGGGGCACATAGGAGCAAATAATAATATTAGAAATTATAAGGTTTTCTCACGAAGTTTTCCTTCACCGTTGGTCATTGGTGTCTAGATTAACTTTGAAAGTACATATAACTCGGAAAAAGTCACATTGGTACTTGCCGTTGGTAGGTTTCGAACCCGCACTCTCATGCATGAGAAGCGGTCGTCTTAAACTTACGGTTACTACGACAGTTTTTTCTTCTTAGTAGATTTTATTATTTAGAGTAGTCTCGTCAACGTTGAAGGACTGTTCAGTGTAGAAATAATCTTTTTAAAATATGCACTCGGCCAACGCCATACTAGTATTTATTGTGTTGTCCCATAGCTCGATAGATGGCGTTGGCCGATTAATATTCAAGCTATGGTTTCGTTACCGGCAAAACATTAGGTTGTTCGCTTTGATGTGAATAAATTGTCTTGCTCTGAGGTACTTTGTATCATTTCAAGTACAAGGCTCCAAAGAACTTTCGGCCGATAATGTGCAAGGATCATCTATCATTTCGTTTAAATCTAAACAAATATGTATCGCAAATTTTCATCTAGGTTGACCTATTTTGTTTCCAACTTGATAAAGCCACAGAAAACCTGAACACTACAAAAATAAATACGAAATCTCCATACTATTTGATAAACATAACGGAACATAAACCGGGAATAAATTAACATCCCTAACAAACAAAGTATTGGCTTTCACGGTTTAAAATGTTTATCTTTTACACCAGTATGTCCCAAATAATTTTATATTTAACTCACCGCATAAATTTAACTTTTCCACAACAATTTGGGAGTTGCCAGTTTTGTTACTGTCACCCATAATATAGTATCTAATAAATTACTATTTATACTTTATCGTTGTGGTATTAGAGCTTAGAATTGCTTGGCTGTTGATAATTGTAAAGCTGTGCTAATTGATTGCTTGGCACTGAAATGCTGATGGGTGGACAGAAGGTGAGAAGGACTCTATTGCAATTAATTTCTGTGGTTTCGATGACAGGGTAAATTGTCTACGTGGATGCTTCATAAGCATTGTACAGGAACTTCGTGTTACTCCCAAATTGTCTCTAATTAATAGACGTTGAACTTTACTGTTTGGTATTAAAGTGGAAAATGTATTGCAGAATTATGGGATGATACAGCGTTTTGTTGTTCTATTTTTGGAACCTTGTTTATTAATCTGCTCGATGTCATTTCTTAAGTCAACGTTCAATGTCAATTCTCACTGATTTAGTGGGCAAATGATTTATTTGCATGAATTTGAGGTATTGTGTATGACAAAACCAAAAAAACTTATATGAATATTTTGATCAATCATAACACTTCATTTCTAAATGACATAAACACAATCAAACAGATTTTTGCATTTAACATTTTAAAAAAAGTTTATGTAACATCACGCCTTCTATCCCCGAAGGGGAAGGCAGAGGTGCACATTACGGCACATAATGCCACAGATACTTAATGCCATGTACAATGTAACACTCACTTTCCACTATTTATGTTATGAGTCCCATGAAATAGGTGGTGAGCCTATTGTCATATACCGGGCACAAATACTCCGTGTTACTACTGAGAATTTATAAAAAACCCAGTAATACTTTGCCCGAACTGGGAATCGAACCCGGAGACCTCTTGCTTGGTGTTTATGTTGATGTTTAAATTAGATTCTTCATATTTCGGATACTTTCTATCAATGAGAATATTGATTACTATCTTAGTGAAATCTTAAGATATTTTTATTCATCGGTACTCTCAATAGTCGGTCAATCTACCTCTATTACATAATGTTATTGTATTATTCAAATTGGATTAAGTAACAGTTTATTCACGTCTTCGAATTAATTTATGCTAATCCGATATTATAATAACCATCTCATTACAAATTAGAAACAAATTGATATTTATGTCACCATCGAAATGGAGTCGATAAGTAACTTAATTAAAATATGAATTTAAAATAGGATGGTGTTTCTGATCAGGGTCTAGGAGAGAGTTTTTAATTTTAATATATTATTTTGGTGTCTTTAACAAGGGAATGTAATCATTGGTTATTACATTAATTAAATTCTTAAACGAGATCCTTAGTTTTATGGAGGGTAACTACAAATGTGAATGGTGTGTTTTCGCGACTATGAGGCTATTAAGTTATGGTTATAAAAAATTCAAAGTACTTTGAATTTTTTTATTTTCCACGATACGAGCACTCGAGACGCTAGGTCTCCAGCAGACTCATTGACAGACTATTATAGTTTTGGCATTGGTAAGATAACATAGTGTTATCTAATTGAAATTAATGCTTGTATTTGAACTTTTATGACATATAGAGGTACTTAATTAATAATGATGTTTTCGGTTTGCTTCTGTAACTGTTGGATGAGGAACTCGACTAGTTTCAAGCTATGCTAGAGGCTTATATTCATGAATTGCGTCAGACTACAATGTTGCGGGTATGTCAGTGAGCGCGGTGTGTAACACTGATTTTGTGTCAACCCGGGATTCGTACCCAACACCTACGCAGCCGCCGGTGAACAAGTCGAGCAAACAGTAGCAGCGCGATAATCGCAGCATCGCGGGTCGCGGAATGCTGCTCATGAATTTGAGCCCCTAGCATGGCTTGAAACTAGTCGAGTTCCTCGTCAAATCATTTCTGAGTAAGTCTTTCAGTATTCGGGTATATGACTTCTAACTTCTTAAACTCTCCTACTTTAAGAAGATAATAAATAACAAGAAAAGTTCCACCTAACCAATTTTTATTACATTATAGAGGTAATACCATAACGAGTAATACAAATAAGATTTTTATTTCTTCAGCTCCTACTAATGCGCGCACGCGCCGATAATTTGCGAACGTTTACGAGAAATAGCTACTTTAGCAAGATTACCTGTTTTATAGACCTTACGCCTTCGAATCTAATTATATTTTTTACGATATCCATCCCTTTGGTTACGAGTTTTATACCTCTAGGAAAAACTTCAACTTGATTTTGTTGAAACTTTTTCTTCTTCACGATTTATAAGAATGTACCCACTTTGGTTCTGCTCCAGCGAATATTTTCCGAGTCACAGACGAATCTAAATTCTTCGAGTTTTCATTGCATATTCTAGTGTTCAATTTTTATACGGTGCTCAACTTTACGATTCAATTTGAACCATCTTTGGGAATTTTTGGTTTGATCTTAATTTGTATGTAAACATTTTTCTTTTAAACATTATTTTTTTAATTTGTTTCGCTTTTTTCGTTTAATAGTTGTGTTGTGGAAGTTATTATATTGACTACAAAGCCTCATATCTGCCTTTTTATGCTCCAAATATCAACTAAAAGAACTTAAAAGTCTATTGAATGATGATTTGTCAAGATAAATTTGTAGAACATGTAATAATATAATTAATGTACGTGAACCTACATAATAGATATAAATAACTTAGCTTAGTTTTCCACCGACAGTATTCAATCTCTCCTATCATCACTACCAACACAAAAAAGAACAACAAAGCCACGCGAATAAAAATACACCCACTACATAAAGGTCTTTGAACACATAACGAGACTCGAAACATGATCTTATTCAAGAAGAAGATAGCATAAAAGGATCTACAACATATATGTAGTATAAGTCCTTAAGACGCTGTAAAACCATTCGCTCATTTTCTCAAGGTAATCGTAATTGTGTTAGGATATACTCTGCGTTTACATTGGTAGCTATTTTATAGCATTTTTACGACATATATAACCATGGATTAAGTTGAAAGTATAATAAAATATCAGCTCCAAGACATTTTAACTTATTGCTATTTTATACATTGTTGTGGGAGTTAATTTGATGGGTTGCTTGTGTGGATTGGCGTTGGTTATATCTGATGGATTATCATTTATTGGTATTTTTGTGACATAAGAAAGTATCATAAGTATAATGTGAAATATAACTAATTAACGTGTTACAATCATGTTATCGTTATGCCTGGTAATGAAACATGCCAGTATATGAACTACTTATATGTTTTCTTTTATGGAATAAGGCGGTAAACGAGCAGGCGGATCACCTGATTATAAGCAATCGGCGCCGCCCATAGGCACCAATGGTGTTACAAGTACGTTACCGGTCTTTTGGGAATTAGGAATTTGAGGATTATTGGATTATCAAATGACGTAGTTTCGCGTTTGTTTTCTTAGAGCCGGCTCATTCCTGCGGAAGTATGGCTCTCTTACACTTAAATGATTGATTGCGATGTGAAGATACTATTATAAATTTTTTTCTTAAATAGAGCATCAGTAACTTCACACAGTGTATAATTCTACAGAGACATTTACTCTGTTTGATATTTATTAATATTTACACAGTAATCTTAGACTGAGTTTACGCCAATTAAAAACAACTTTATTAAAATCTACATTCATAGTCCAACTAAAGCCAAACTACCAAAAGATAGGCTATTGAAAGTACTCGTTAGTAGAACCAGTTACCGAGCAAGCTGTATAACTTATGACAAAAACAAACAAATATTTCCCTAGCGTTAATTAATAATTAGGACTTCTTGGACTACATGAACTCACTGAACTAAGCTTGTCGCAAGAAAATAAGAGGTATAATTGAGATGCTTTAACTTTGGTGTCAAACACTCAATTCCACTAATGTGTCTCGACTCGACTGCGCTTTGATCACTAATGCGCTGAGCTTGTAATCAAGTTCAGAACAGTGAAAGACAGATTGATTTAATTAGTGAGTTTATTGACATTGGTAGGGTTGTGTGGAATTGGAATGTATGAATGAGGTGTAGATGGGGTTTTACACTAATTGTAACTAATGTGTGAGTATTAGTTACTGTATTATTATGGAAAATGTGTTAACAGTTTTTTAAACAATGTGACAGTACAATTATACTACACTACTACTATGTGTGTTAGGTTTTTCATGTGGTGAGCCTGTTGGGCAAAGGTGATGAAAACCGCAGTTTAAATGGTAGAAAAGGTACTGCTAGATTTTTGTTAAATTGTGGATTCTCTTATTTGGGTCTCGCGAAACCCACGGCAATAGTCTTTCACAAGTGATAGAGTTTTACAAGTGATGATAGGTCAGGAAATTATACGATGATAATATTTTTAATAACACGTTGAACATCATGGGAGTCTCCGGTGACCAACGTTAGCGGAGTATTTGCCTTCAACAGATTTCTATTGGCAGTCAAAGATAATAATTAAAATATGACAGTATTTTCTACGCAGAGATACCACCTGCCTTCTATGTACCCTACCTATATTTGTTACGTAAGGGAATCCAAAAGCTGTTTTGTAACAGCTACAGTCTTAGTCCCTAACAATGTAAGATGCAGACTCAGTATCCCCTGTACAAATACAAGTATACAAGTACTGTGTGACAATACCTGCGTGTCCGGACAGCCAATCTTGTTATTGAACTAACTTTGTTGATTGGTTTCGACATGTACAGTGAGATGCTGTAAAATCAGTAAACTTGCGATACGTATTTCAGTTGATTCATTGTTAGGAAATGTGGAATTAGTCAAAATTTCTTTTGTGATTACAGTATATTTAATCTCATGTTTGGTATAGATAGATTTATTTTATGGGATAAGCCAGTAAACGAGCAAACGGATCACCTGATGGTAAGCTATCGGCGTTGCCCATGGACACTTGGAATACCACAGGCGTTACAAGTGCTTTACCGGCCTTTCAGGGATTAGGAGTTTGAGGATTGTTGAGAATTCAGGGATTGGGGAGATTGAGAAAGGGGGGAATTGGGGCCCCAGTAATCTCATTCACACGACGAAATACAAGGCAAGCGTAGTTTCGCGTCAGTTTTCTGTGAGGCCGTGGTTATCACTCCGGTCGAGCCGGCCCATTCGTGCCGAAGCATGGCTCTCCCACACTTGAAGTGTGAAAAAAACCAAAATACCTTGTGTAGTTCCAATTTATTTAACCTCATATTTGGTACACACAAATCATTATTAGTAATAGTAAGAGTATAAAGGTTTGGCATATAGCATACATAGCAGACGTAAAGCCTCCAAGTTATTTTAGTAAGGAATTAAAAAATCATGTTCTTTATATTGGGTGATAAAATATTTTATGATAGCATTTCTGTGAATCTTTACTAAAAAAATGTACAAAGAAAACTTGCGTCATCGAAAATGTAAAAAAAATTTAGAAGAAATTTAAAAATTACCAGGATTCATCAACCTTCTAACGCCGAGGTTGGGTTCTACATACCAACTGATACAAAAATCATTGAGACCGGCTCCCAATTCATTACTCACAGTTACAGCTCCAGATTTAGCTCACAATCGGTTCAAGTTAAATCGTAAAACCCGTAAACCAGTAACGAGCAATCGGAGTACGCAGCGAATGGTATGTCGTTTGTACCCGAGTGACATATTGTGGTAACTCCACCGGAATAAATCACGCACTGTACCTGAATGGACGCGGAGTGACGTGGGGTTAACATGCTGGATGTGGCTACATCAACAGCCTATAAATGTCCACTGCTGAGCAAAGTCTCCTTATACACGGAGAAGGTTTGAGCACTAATCACCACTCTTGCTCAATGCGGATTGGTGATTACAAACTTTTAATTAGAAATTATAAGCCTAGGTTTCCTAACAATGTTTTCCTTCACCGTTTGTCAGTGGTGTCTAAATACCTAATCATAGAAAGTACATATAACATGGAAAAGTCACATTGGTACTTGCCTGCATGTATGAGAAGCGGGCGTCTTAAAATGTGTGGCTACAGGAACGTGAAATACTATATAATAAAGTGATGGGTTTTATCATAAAGGACCGAAAGTTGTAAACATTTGGTGCACCCTACCAATGTTTTCAAATTCTCGAAATAATTCACATTATGAATGGTTTGCTGAAAAAATCCGTTTCCAATTCGGTCACAACTACTACCACTAAATAGCAGTAGTAATGCTAAAGAGATAAATAATAGACAAATTTTCGTATATTTTGTATTATGTTGAAGTAATTCTATAGAAAAACAACAGAAATCTTTATAATTATATAGTCCAAGACATACAATTTCCGCATGATCTTTACATTTATTACTCAATACTCAATACGTTTATTGCATTCCATATGTTTAAAAGGTGTTACATAATAATAAAGTACAGTATGGACCCTGTAGGGCACGGCAACGTAGAAGAGAGGAGGACGCTAATATTAACTTTATTAACAACTACACATTCATGGCAAAACAAGATAAGACGTAGCGACGTAGATGTAGCTTTAATGATAAGCACTAACAGTGTTTGCTACTTATCATAGAGATATCATGAAGAAATCTTGACTACCCATCGGGGGCAAGCCTTTATTTCTCCGTTTATGTAGGGACCCACTTTACAGCTACCAAAGACATAAATTTTATATGGCCTCTTCCAGCATATTGTTATCTTGGTTGCTAATAGAAACACAGCCTATACTCTGGGTACGTCGTACGACTGATCCATTTTTTCCATGAATTATGGCACTCTGGGGAAAATATGAAAAAATACGACTGCGCAGTATGACGTCACCGTAACGAGCACCTTGTTTAGATGCGTACATGTAATCAAATATCTACGGCTGAGATTAGGCCGTGTGTTCTCCCCGTACTGGGACAAAGCGGTGCGTTGCTATGAATATTGGTAATGAGGTTGGTATTAGTCCTGTGTGGTTAATTTATTCTGTTGTTTCTTTTGCTTTTCTTTCATATTTATCGTTAGTATACTCATTTGTTCACTTCTAGATAATTATATGCATTTAAGTTATTACTCGGCATCGCCAAACAATTCAACAGTTTGTTGGTGAAAATAGCGTTATTTTCTTTAATTTTTATACGTAACTTATAGTGTTTCACTAGTTAAAACTATTGATTTATCATTCTAGACATTTAAAACAATTATATTATGTTTTGGCATTACTCTTTTTGGTCTTTATTAATTATACTTCTTTTTATTATGCATAGTCTTGTTCAATCGTTTTAATTTTATTGGTATTTAAAATATCAATTAAGAAATCATTTTTACAACTAGTTTCTTTGTATTCAGTTTTTACCGGTAGTTCTATTCAAATTTTATCGAGTTTTGAGCACACTCTATATTCAGAAAAAGAAAAACGAATATTGAGAACATTTGAGTCCTCTTAAAAACAAGAGCTTGAAAATATAGGAAATATAGAAGAGCAAGACTTTTGACGTCCATATTTTTGTTTCCATATGAAATTGGAAACATTTGTGTCTTAGAGAAAATAGGATCAGAAACGTCTAGTGTATGAATTTTTGCCTTTTAAACTGTCAATTACCAAGCGGTCACCGGTGACCGCAACCTATTGTTCTATAATTGTGTCTGCAAAACCGGTACTCGACGAGATAAAAGTACAATTTATAAATCCTTTCAGCTGTGTCATGCTTAATTTTTTATCTGTGATTCGTAAAACTAGGTATGATACACAAAAAATAGTATTAGACCTAAACTGAATACATATTTTGTCTAGTAAATACGAAGTCTGAAATTAAGACTGCTCTAAGTAAATAAAGTTAGTCTTTTTTTAATAGTTATAAAATACTGGCAGTGGAATTTACTCCCTTCATCATCATCAACAGCCTATAAATGCCCACTGCTGAGCAAAGCCTCTTCTCACACGGAAAAGGTTAGAGCGTTAATCACCACGCTTGCTCAATGCGGGTTGGCGATTTCAAACTTATAATTAGAAATTATAAGTACAGGTTTCCTCACGATGTTTTTCCTTCACCGTTTGTCAGTGGTGTCTAAATAATCTTAGAAAGTACATATAACTCGGAAAAAGTCACATTGGTACTTGCCGTTGGTAGGTTTCGAACCCGCACCCTCATGCATGAGAAGCGAGCGTCTTAAACCTCCAGGCCACCACGACACTACGATACTACACGATACTACACGGAATTTACTCCCTTAGTTGCACTTAATCAAATTTTCATATATACATCACACGGAACAACATTTTGTCAATCATTCAAAGAATGGGGCCTACCGTATTTTTGCTTACCCAATGGCGCTAGTTCGAACCTCTCGTTCTTCGTCCAATTGGGATGATGACAGGGTATGAAAAAATATTAGACAAGTATTTTTTATTTTGTCATACAATAAAATAATACTTAGATAAAAAGAATCAAAGTTTAGGAGTGGGGGCTAAAACGTCATTTCTACGTATAAAATGTATGTACATAGAATTGATGTCACGCGACATTTCAAATCAATATATCGTCGAAAGTATTCGTTTCTGTAAGAAAATAAAAAATACGTGTGTAATGATTTAAACTAATCTACCTGACGGACACTAAAATAAATATTAGGCATCTACCCTATTGGGAATCAGCTAGTGTCACGGACATTGGACGTTCAATATTTGACAGCTGATGTGATTGGATAAAAATACCTCTTCCTACATTTGCACCAACCGGTAACCGTACATTTGACCAAAATACGGTAGCCTCCATTGTTCATCATCATCATCAACAACAACAGCCTATAAGTGCCTCTTCTCACACGGAGAAGGTTTGAGCATTGATCACCACGCAAACTTATTATTAGAAATTACTATGTTTTTCCTTACCTCATGCATGAGAAGTGGGAGTCTTAAACCCTCGGACCACCACGTCGCCTCCGTACATGCGTAAATTAAATCGGCAACGTGTTTTACAGTAGCCAGTCAAACAGCTACTGCGTCATCCGTGCAGTGACCCATTAAATAAATATCATGTTTATTAAAAAGGAGTCTGATATGCGTATATGTAAACCTGTCTAACACACTTCACAAGTTGTAGTTGTAGATAAAATATAGCCAAAGCTTCGTTAGTAGTGGCTACTGCTATCTGATTTCATAATAACGCCAATCTTCCTCGTCAAAGTGGGCCATGCTCCAGTCGTAATCAATTTCTCCGTTATTTATACTTCAATAACTTTCGAGCCTTTTTGTAATCAAGCCTGTATTCTTATGAAATTGGTGAGTTCGATCTTACTAAGGCTATCCGTCCACTCGTTTGAACAGAATTCAGAATTACAAATATTAATTTTATGTTTACCTGAGATCAACTTCTGTACATTTTAATGTTTATATTATACATAGTTTATTTTAAAGACAAGAAGCTAGTCATATTTTATTTGAATATCAAAATAATATAAATGAAATAATAATCAAATCAAATCTATCTAATTGTTTGATTGTACATACAGATTGTACATTTTTATACTAAGTAAGTACTTCGTTAATATTATTACTGAAAAATTGAAATGCATATGTGATATTATTATCAACTCTATTTGTCTCTATCAACAATTATGTCTAATTTTACCCCACTTTTCATAATGGTAAACTAGACACATAATGGTACTTACAAACCGACAACACACATTAGGTATACCTACCTACTGGTTTTTAATCGTGTTATCTCTTTCTATACATTATAAACGTTAACAAAAAAAATTGCTAAAGTTTTCAACTAATAGGAATGATGACTACCTACTAACTAATAGGGTATGAAACTTAAAATTCCAGTCCGTCAGTTAGAAAAAGACAAAATATTAGACACGTATTTTTTATTTTGTCGTATTTTTTTTAAGAGGGGAAAATCATCGAATTACTGCTGCCGCCTGGGTGAGGCGGGAGAGAGTATCACACTCTTACTGACTAAAAACCACCACGTTCCTTCTCCTGCGCTTCGAGCCTGAGCCTCGGTAAGCCGTTAGGTTCTCTGCGACTATATTGTCGTATAAGGTTACAATACTTAGATAAAACGAATCAAAGTTTTGGAGTGGGAGTTAACACGTCATTTCTATGTATGAAACGTCCCTAGAAGTGACGTCACGCGATATTTCAAATCAATATATCGTTGAAAGTATGTGTCTAATGTTTTAAAATAATCTACCAGATGGACATTAAAATAAAACTTAGTCATCGAACCTTTTATCATATCACAAATAAAAGAAATAATCAATTATCTTTAGCTTTTTTAGAAGCACATTTTTCCACAGGACAAAATTTGTAACTATTATCTATTTATATACAGAAAACAAACCGAATAGTTACAACATCCTTCCTCAATTTAGAAACAGGCATCAATATATATTTTTATACTTCTACAAAAACCTCAACGGGGTTTTATTCCTTGATACTGTTTTAATGTCCATGAAAGTGATTTTTGATAACAAAGGTCTTTTAGACCCTCGGTCCTTGGATACTGGGGTAAAAACTACACCTAAATAAAAAGGAAACCTCTGTTTTGGATTAGGAAAAGGAATCCTATTTGAAGTTGGTAGATGAAAATGAGTACCGAAACCAAATATACGAAAGGTATTTGATTTAAAGATTTTTTGCGTTTAAGAAAGTCTAGTAGCATAATTCCTAGAACGTTCATTGTTCCACTGCCTAGCAGTTGGTCTTTTTTAAATATATATATATTATAAACTTACTATAGTCTTATATTTTTTATGGGATAAGCCGGTAAACGAATGGACGGATCACCTCATGGTAAGCAATCGGCATCGCCCATGGACACCTGGAACACCAGAGGCGTTACAAGAGCGTGACCAGCCTTTTTGATTAGGAATTGTTGGGGATTCCGGGATTAGAGAAAGGGGGGGGGGGGGGAAATTGGGCGTCTGGTAACCTCACTCACACGGCGAAACACAACACAACGTTGTTTCACGTCGATCTTCTGTGAGGCCGTTGTATTACTCCGGTCGAACCGGCCCATTCATGTCGAAGCATGGCTCTCCCACACTTATTACAAAAAATACAATAGTTTAAAAATACAAACTGCATACCGCAACACCGATCAGGCCTAACAATTACAAATTGACTAGGACAACAAGATCTCACAAGAACTAACACAAGTACCAAATTTCAAAGCAGATCTCATGTAAAATTAACCCCAACCATCATAGACCTCAATAACAAATACCACAACCCCTCATTCACTAAACCCTACACAAGTTATTATTTCCCCTCAATTGAATCTTATTTATGTAAAGACCTTAGATTCCTCTCTAATTCCCTGATGAAAACGAAGCCGGTTCTTGCAATAATTTTAACTTATCTTAAGAGGTCAAGGTCGCACTCCCTCTAGAGATCCTTCGCTTTTTACATTATTATGTGTCCTTTACAAATCTGTAGCTAACGAGGGTTATATTGTGTAAGTTATAACATAATATACATAACATAACATCACGCTTTTTATCCTCGAAGGGGTAGGTATAGAGTGACATAAAGTGCCGTAATGTGCACTTTTACCTACACACGATATGCCTATTACCTAATCAACGAAATTATATTTTCTGTTTTTTTTAGTATTGACAGTAGTAAAAAAAATAGAAAAAAAATAAAAGTATTTATTAAATACAATCATATTAATGAGTCTAATAATGTATTGTAAAAGTATGCACGGATAACATCTAGATATGTTTATTTCACCTACCTATTTTTTCAGCAACAACGCGAGAATATGTCAACATTAACCAATCAATGGAATGCATTCACAATCTCATTCACCAAGGAACCCGTTACGTGAAATAAAATTGTTTTTGAACAGCTATTCCGTGTTAATTTATTCAATTATTAAGAGAAAACAAGGTTAGCGAGTTATAGGAATCATTTATTGCGTATTGAGGGTAGATGACACATATTTAAACATTCCGTTTATCATCAATCATATTCAAAATCATTACAACTTTAGTATGCACAATATTCATTAATTCACAAATATACAGAATAATAATTAGCACAGAAATAATTCAATTATAATGGAATAATGTCTTGCGACCTTATTCCCGACCGCCTATTTACCAATTGGAGAGATGTTGCTTCGGTGACGCCGCGTAGCCAAGTGACTCCCGTCCAGTAGTGTTCAAAAAGGCTGCCATGCCGCGCCCCTCCAACTATCCTATGACGTTTTCTGTTTGAGTGCGTCACAACCGGAAGCGTAGAAAAATAAGTGCGATAACATCCGGCTATCCTGCTCACGCGTTCGTCCTCGAACAGCGTTTTGGTCCAATGTGGAAGCTGGAAACATTTGATAAAGATAGTTAGTTTGACTATTTTACTCTGAACGCAGGTGACCCAGCTTTAACATCGGACTGTTCATAAGGTGTTCGAAATTTGAAGCATGCTATCCCATCGGCGGCTAACATGTTCTTGCTTGCATCTGTGGCTTAAACTAGATCAATGTTCACTTTGTATCGATCTAGTCGTGTATCACCACTTATAATACAACAGCGTTCACAACGGATGCCTGTTGTTTCTAACACCGAACACCCTATAACATCCTCAATGTTTCAAGCGAATATATTGGACCATAATTAATAACATGTCAACACAATCATAAAGAAAAATCGTAAAGTAAGATTTACTGAGGCGAGATTAATTGTTAAAGCAAGCACAACAAAATTGTAAATAGTTTAGTAATAATTACCTTTGAACTGGAATTTTGTCTATGTACCTTCGACAACATCCGGTATGTCAGCAACATGGATCCAGGGTTTCATATTCTCAACGCACGCAATGCCATCGTACTTCTTTGAAGACCTTTCAGCTCCTCTCATATCCGCCACTTGATATCTATCGTGCCCCAAGACATTTGTAACTTGAAAGGGTCCTTTGTATAGAGGTAGCAGTTTAGTGCTTTGCCCATCATTTGTGTGACTCGGTATTTTCAGTACCACCAAGTCTCCAATCTTGTAAATGTGGGCCTCTTTTCTTTTCAAGTCGAAAGATGCTTTTTGTCGTTCTGCATTATTCTTTATGTTTGCGTCGACTTCATCCCTCAACGCAGTTACGTCAACAGAATGATCATCATTATCGTCAGTGATCGCGTCATTATTCATTCGAATTCTGAACCCGAAAAACACTTCACTTGGGACAGCGGACGTGGTTTTATTAATTGTGCTATTGATGCCTTGTTGTATGCTAGTTATGTGCTGATCCCACTTATTGTAATCAGTATCAGCACTCATGCTACGTAATGCTTCCAAAATTGTTTGATTATAGCGCTCGACTTGACCATTTGAGCGTGGAATCGCAGTAGCAATGATATGTAGCCTAATATTTTTATTAGTGCAATAAGTGGTGAATAATTTTGATGTGAACGCACTTCCAGCATCACAAATAAGGCGTTTTGGATTTCCAAATACCTTAAAAATTGTATCTAATTCGTTCGTAACAAGTTTACTTTTTGTGTTTCTTACAGCCGAAATAAAAACAAATTTTGTAAAAGAGTCAACTATCACTAACAAATAACTATTTTTCTGTGTAGTTTTAACAAAGGGGCCGAGGTGATCGACGTGAAGTGTGTGGAATGGCCTGGCAAATTTCGGGATTGGGTGTAACTTCCCTGGTTTTTTCCCGTGAATGTTTTTGTAATAAATACAATTCAGACAGTTTTTAATATATTTCGATACGGTTTTCTTTAATCGAGGGAACCAATATTTTGATTTGATTCGTTCGATAGTTTTATCCACTGCGAAATGCCCTACATCATCATGGTTAGCACGAATTACGTACCATATACATTGTTTCGGTACTAACCAACGCCTGCCAAATGCCGTTCTGCGATAAACTTTGTTTCCTAGTAATTCATACTTATTAAATAAATCTTTATTCGATTCGGCCTCACCTGACTGCAATATCTCTCTTATGCTACATATACTAGGGTCTTGTAACTGTACCGCTAACAACCAATCACCTTCAGTAATTGTATTAACGCTTTTTACTTCATGAGACGCAATATTAATACCTATGGGGTTTCTACTCAGTGCGTCTACATGTTGCATCTGTGACCCAGCCTTATGAACTATTTCAAAGGTGAAATCCTGTGTATACAATACCCATCGACTTATTCGGGGAACTATTTCCTTTTTATTTAATGCATGTCGTACTGCGTTGCAATCAGTAGTAATTTTAAAATTTACTCCCAAGAGATAGTGTCTAAACTTTTGTAGACCAGATATGATTGCTAATAGCTCCAGTTCAAATGAATGGTATTTCTTTTCGTCATCACTAGTCTGACGGCTATAAAAATACACAGGTCTTTCGCCATTAGACGTTAGCTGGGTCAAGATACATCCTATGCCATCGCGACTAGCATCGGTATATAAATTGATCGGTAATTTTGGGTCAAAGACGTTGAGCACTGCATTCTCAATCAATGCATCCTTTAGTTGTGCTACAGCCCGCTCTTGTTGTGGGCCCCATTGCCAGATTGCCTCCTTTTTCAATAACGAAGTCAATGGTTTGCAGAGAAGTGCACAATTCTTAATGAATTTTCTAAAATAATTTATTAAACCTAAAAATTGTTTTAATTGATGAACAGACTTTGGACATGGGTATTTTGAAATTGCTTCTAATTTTTGACAGCTAGGACTGATACCTCTTTCAGTAATATCATAGCCTAGGAAGGTAATATTATCCTTAAAAAAAGAGCATTTATCTAAGTTAATAGTTAACCCATTTTTGACAAAAATATCTAAAACTTTTTCTAAGCACTCTATATTTTCCTCTATGGTTTTTGTAGCAATAAGAATATCATCCATGTAACATATTACCCTTCCAAAACGTAGATTGCCTAGAACTGTATTCATTAATCTCTGAAAAACGGCTGGCCCATTACACACCCCAAAAGGCATTCTTAAGAATTCAAAATGACCATCACTTGTTATAAACGCCGTTTTGTGCACATCTTCAGATTTAATACTAATTTGATGGTAGCCACTTTTGAGGTCTAAAGATGTATAGAATTTACACCCCTGCAATCTGTCAATGAGGTCCTCAATCATGGGCATTGGATATTTTTCCCTAACAGTGATTTTATTTAACTGCCTATAATCCACGCATAGTCTTTTTGCTCCAGACGCTTTATTGACTAAAAGAGCTGGACTAGCATATGCAGAATTACTATTTTGAATAATCCCATTTTTCATAAGATCGTCTATCAATTCACGTGTGATAGCCCTTTCCGACTGAGACATTCTATACGGTCGTTGATAGATGGGTTTATTAGATGTTAATTGTATTTCTAATTCCACACGTGAGGTTTTTCCTAACTCCGATAAATCTTTAGCAAAAGACCGAGGGTACTTTGACAATATGTTATTTATTGTTAATTGGTATTCACGTGGTGCATTATCAGTTACCTCAATATTATACACAGTCAATGCTCGAACCGATTGAAAGGTTAAGGTTTCCCCTACACGAACGTACATGATATTCTTATCTTCAGTAAAATTTCTTCCTATCAAGATATCACAGCCAGATAGAAGGTCAATAATATATAATGAAATAGTTAACTCCACGGAATCGACTTCGAACCTAACAGATACCGACTTAGTTACTGTGGCTGAGAAGCCATTAGTGAATCCAACTAAATTAATAGGTTTATTTAATGGAGATGGTTGGAGCTTAAATTGATTTACTAGTGCAGATGTAATCAAAGAGCAGTCACTACCCATATCAAAAAATGCGGTACATTTTTCATTGTTTATTAAAACCGGTTTGTAAAACTTTTGTTTCATTTTAGGAACAGAAATCATTTTAACTTCAACATCTTTTTCGACTTTTAGTTTTGACTTTGAGTGACAGGCTGCCTCTAAATGTCCTAACTTCTTGCAGAAGGTACATCGCACCTCATCTTTAATGGTGCAATTGTTCCTTCTGTGCCCTACCTCGCCACATCGATAGCAAGTATAATTTGATGCGCTGTTATTACTCACAGGAAACTCCACTTTATTGTCAGATTTATTTGATGCATTTTGATGCCCAGGTAGTAACGACCGAGGAACATGTTTTGATGGCAACGTGTTCCTAGAAGAAACTTCATTAACAGGTGAATGGGTTTTGCCGTGAAGAAACGAGGCTAAATCATCGCAATATCTAAAATTACCAGCTTCGGCAGCTATACTAATATTTTTGTCACCTATTGAGCCTACTATTATAGATATTATATCTCGTTCCCGAAAACTTAACTGTAAGCGATCTATTTTAGATTTTTGTTTAAAGAAGAAATCATATAATGATTGGTTAACTGAAGGTTTTGTATCAATGAGTTCTTTAAGAGACCTAAACATCAATTAACAATAGATATATGAAAAATGTACAGATGAAACTTAGTCTTCAGACTCACTTATTATTGTGTGAGTCTAAAGACCTTTAACGAGTCTTCATTTACAAAATTTACAAGACTCCATATTTATGGTCTTTGTGTGTTGAGATGAAAAAAACGTTGCCCCACATTAGGATTTTCTCTTGTGTCATGGGTGCGTTTACACACATACAATTTCATATACACAATGAATGACACCCAGAACCGAATAATAATTTGTGGATCACACAAAGTGTTGATGCAGTGCACTGTAAGTGCAGTGGCTGGGCAACTGGCTACCGTGCAATGTGTCGCGGGTTCGATTCCCGCACGGAACAACACTTTGTGTGATCCACAAATTATTATTCGGGTCTGGGTGTCATTCATTGTGTATATGAAATTGTATGTGTGTAAACGCACCCACGACACAGGAGAAAATCCTAGTGCGGGATAACGTTTAAAAAAAAACTATTTTATTTAGCTTAGCTTACAAATTATTTTTTCTCTTTAGCATATACACAAATATCTAATTAGGCGGTTTTAATATTTTTCATCAGTAAAAACAGAAAATTCCAGCAAAAATATTTAAATACAAGTTCAAGTTAAATCACAGTCATTAGCATAACCGCGTCTAGACCTCAAATGCTTTGATCCCTCAATCACATTTGCTCAGAAAATCCATGAACAGAAAATTAATTATATAAAATAAATTAATTTATATTTTGCTATTCCAGTTATTCATAGAAATTGCTTGAATAACCCGATTTATAACTCGACTTGTTCAAAAGCTATTAAGCTTAGTACATGTTGAATATATTAAAGGCATCGCAGATGGCTTGAGTTAGACTTTCAATAAATAGGGTGTACCGCTAATGGTACTATTTATAATTCACAATAGAGTACTGCTTTAAGAATAATAATGACATTCAGTAAAATTCCAGTTAGAAGGCTCTAGAAGTTCTATAAGTCTTTCGATGTAAAAACGTATGACACACGAGACTGACAAAATACTAAGATTCTGTAAAATTCAAAATAATTATTTTTTTTTTTGTTGACTGCCTCGTTGGCCGACTGGTCGCAAGTGCGACTGCCAGGCAAGGGGTCTCGGGTTCGATTCCCGGGTCGGACAAAGTTTTACTTACGGAGTCTGGAAATGTGCCCGGTATATGCAATAGGCCCCTACTACATGGGACTCATCACATAAATAGTGAATAGTGGGTGTTACTCCTGTGTGCACCTCTGCCTACCCCTTCGAGGATAAAAAGGCGTGATGTTATGTCATGTTATGCTATGTAATTTTTTTGTAAAATATTCCCCAAAATTACTTGCATTTTATTTACCACCGATTTTTCAATGTATATTTTAGTAGCATTTATTATTTGTATTTGTTAATCTTCTTCGTTTGAAATTCATCATTATCATCAACAGCCTATAAAATATCCACTGTAGACCAAAGGCCTTGTCTCACACGGGCAAGATTTGAGCATTAATAACCTTGCGCTTGCTATTGCTCGTTGGCAATTTCAAACTTATATCTAATTAGAAATGATAACCCAGGTTTCCTCACGATATTTTCCGTGACCGTTTGTCAGTTATATTTATAACATACATAACATAACATAATTTTTATCCCCGAAGAGGTAGGCAGAGGTGCACATTACGGCACTTACAATGTAACACCCACTTTTCACTATTTATGTTATAAGTCCCATGTAATAGGGGGTGAGCCTATTGCCATATACCGGGCACAATTCCAGACTACGTGCTACTACTGAGATTTTTGAAAAATCCCAGTAATACTTTGCCCGACCCGGGAATCGAACCCGAGACCCCTTGCCTGGCAGTCGCACTTGCGACCACTCGGCCAACGAGGCAGTTATGTTTATATAATCATAGAAAGCACACATAACTCGGAAAAAGTCACATTGGTACTTGCCGTTCGTAGGCTTAGAACCCGCACATGAGAAACGGACGTCTTAACCTCCGGGCTACCACGACACACCTTTGAAATTAAATTCAGAAAACTATCTCCATAAACATTTCTATGTTCATAATTTTTATATTAGAAACAATTAGTACTTTATAGCCATTAGCTATATTATACATAACGTAATAACATAACATAACATCACGCCTTTTTATCCCCGAAGGGGTAGGCAGAGGTGCACATTACGGCACTTAATGCCACTGTACAATGTAACACCCACTTTTCACTATTTATATTACGAGTCCCATGTAATTGGGGGTGAGCCTATTGCCATATACCGGGCACATTTCCAGACTCCGTGCTACTACTGAGAATGTTTTAAAAACCCAGTAATACTTTGCCCGACCCGGGAATCGAACCCGAGACCCCTTGCCCGGCCGTCGCACTTGCGACCACTCGGCCAACGAGGCAACGTAATAATACGTATATTATATATATCGTATATATAAGTCCCAAGAATAGACACGTTACCTACAACAATAATAATAGCATGGAACTGAGAAATGAGAGCCACAATATCTTGTAGCACAGTGATCACGTCATCAAGTCATGAATATTCTACACTACGATTCCGGCCCCCTGATATAAGGATTCAATAGGATCACAGTCAGGATACCTTGTATTACACCGTACTGTAATGAAATGGAATAAAATTAAAAATTTTATTTTGTACTTGAATTGGTCAACAGTAATTAATACCGTCTATATATGCAATTAATATTTGTATTAAGTAAAGTCGTTTGATTATCCTAAAGTTGTAATTTTTATTGACTCATAATTATTGTTTTGAAACGCAGGAGAAACTTTTAATTAATGGATCATTCGACTTATTTGTATTGGTCGTTGGTATAATTCAATTTAAGCGTAGTAGGTATTTATTTTTGATGCTATATTATCAAGTATTTTTTAAGTTCTAAAATAATAAGTTGACATGTTCCCGGGTTGGGCAAAGTACTACGGGGTTTTTATAAAAATCTCAGTAGTAGCACGGAGTCTGGAATTGTGCCCGATATACATATAGCAATAGGCTTACCCCCTATTACATGGAACTCGTAACATAAATAGTGAAAAGTGGGTGTTACATTTTACAGTGGCATAATGTGCGCCTCTGCCTGCCACTTCGGGGATAAAAGGCGTGATGTTATGTTGTATGTAAGTTGACATGTTCGTTTCAGTCAAAGTAATTATACGATGTAGTTTTAAAACATCTCAATACAGTTAATGTTAAATAATGTACCACTGTCTGCTAGTTACGGTGTGATAATCACCCACACTAAGCCGTACTTGGTGACTATGAGTTATTGCCAAACTCGTATATAGACCCGCATAGTTCTAGTTTCCAACTTCGGCACTATATTAGTGTCTTTGATGTATTCACAATGAATACTTACAGAATGGTCTATTAAGAGACAAATCAACATTAACTTTTTTTTTATAGAAGTGATAGTAATATACGAAGTAGTAGAAGAATTAACAAAAAAATCTCTGCAAGCATTTCTGAGGGAAAATAAGTCAATTAAATCCGTTATTTTAGACGTATCTTAAAAGAATTTTTACCATTTAGTATGTCAGATACCATCACCATCAAAATGTAATATTTCATAACAAGTTTCGTGAGACATACTTAATTAACTAAAAATCGTGGGTGTATACAGAGAAAAGATGTACTCATTTCTAGCCACAGAGGGGCTGTTCGTCATGAGCAGCGTGTGCGGTCGAGGCGATGTCGATCATAGTGAGTACTGAGTAGGCTGTGCGACACCGCAGCGATCGCGCATGCTGCTCATGATTTTTCATGATATTTCAGTTTCAGATTGGGTAAATACTGGAAGGCACCTTGGCATCTCTTGTATTGTCAAAACACACATTTTTTAGTTGTTTCACACAACTCTCTCATAACATAAATAGTGAAAAGTGGGTATTACAGTATAACAGTGGGTGTTATAGTACACTATAACACCCACTTTTCACTATTTACGTTATGAGTCCAATGTAATAGAGGATGAACCTATTGCCATAAACCGGACACAATGTCAGACACCGTGCTCCTATTAAGATTTTTTAAATCCAATTTTACTTTGCCCAACCCATGAATTGAACCCAGGAAATGTCGGCCGCATTGTTCGCTTGATAAAATTGACGTGTAAAAGTGCTGCCTTGTAGCCTATTTGCAGAAACAAATTCACTTGTTTCACTTGTTTCACTTGAACCCCTTGCCTAGCAGTATCTCGCGACCATTCAGCCAACGAGGCAGACGACTTCAAGTAAATCAACATTAAATCAGCTAATTTTAGCCTAAACTTGCTACCGATGTACGGCTCAAGATTGAGATTAATCTGAATAGTCATAAAGCTCGGTGATTAATATTGGTGGTAACAGACGTTTGGAGACTCCTCATTTACATAGCAAAGATTGGAATGTCTCTCCATACAATCTAACCTCAGTTACAATGAAGTTTGAACCCAATTTATAGGATGTTGTTAGATTTTTTTTACAAGAGCAACGAATGGAGTTTCTTGCTCGTTCTTCTCCACTCGAATCGACATTTTGTAACGAGCGCCTAGCTTCACTGACGGACAGACTGACAGACTATTATTTATTTCATATTTGTTGACGTTTTAAAAGTACCAAATTATGGTTTAATTATAATAAATGCTTTTGAGTTTAAGTTTGATGAAGAATTTTGTAGAAAGTCTGTCTTTATATAATGAAGTGATGTTTACGTAGGGGTAGGCAGACTCTGAGGTCACTGTACAATGAAATGATATTTATCGTTATAATTCCTGATCGCCAAAAGGCCGGTACCGCATTTGTAACGCCTCTGGTGTTCCAAGTGTCCATGGGCGACGCCCATTGCTTACCATCAGGAGATCCGTGCGCTCGTTTACTAGCTTATCATATAAAAAATATGCACAATTTTATTAATAACGACATTTTAAAACTATCAGATAACCGGGATTGACCTGCATTGTGGGTTTGTTTATAAATATAAAAATTCAACTACTTATCATTCCAATTAAATACTGATAAGTCTTTATTAAACTGTCAAACACCAAGCGGTCACCGGTAACCGCAACCTTTCTATAACTGTCGCGGAGAACCTAACGGGTAACCGGGGCTCCGACTCGACGTACAGGAGAAGGAACGGGGTGGTTTTTAGTCAGTAAGAGTCTGACACTCCCTTCCGCCTCACCCAGGCGGGAGCAGACATTCGATGATTTTCCCCCATTAAAAAAAAATTGTTCTATAACTGTGTCTACCTCTATAATGACGGTACTCGACGAGTTAAGTTCCACATAAATTCCGTTATATTCTAATCTTCACCATTTATTGGAAGGCAATTTTCCAATTCAAAACAATTTCAGGCCATGAAACAAAGATCTATAACACTTTTTATTTGAATACTATCTCAAACTTAATAACTCGATATACCCTCTAGTTAATTAACACACCAAAGCCCCCTTTAATTAAACATAACGAACATAACACCTTACCTTTCATATTGAGCCATAGCCACTCTTGCACATGCCATTAAAATCCATTTTACTATCATCTAAGCGGTTTTATTGGTCGCTCGTAAATCGCACACGAAGTTACCCGAACTTAGACGATTGAATTGATCGTAAAGACTCGTGTCTTGTTACGGTGACCATAGTTTTATTTGATTAAAAGGTATTCTCCATTTGTTTGTCATGTTGTGTGGTAATAATAATTATGTTTACGGCTTACTCAAGTAATAATTTGACAAGGAACTCGATTAGTTTCAAACCATGCTAGAGGCTCATATTCACGAGCAGCATTTCGCGACCCGCTACATAGGCTATGTAGGAGGTTATGTAGAGGAATGTAGGCGTTATTTAGTATGTCTCACGAAAGTTACAATACAAATATTGTTAGTGTTTTGAGATCTTTTGTTTTTTAATTTTAATTAATTTTCCAGTTTAGTAAAGGATTCAGTAATATGAAGTATTCAAAATTATCAAAAATCTTACGGAGCCTAATATTATTATGAACTTATATATTATTGCCAACGGGCAGTAAAAATGGAAGTTAAAAGGCAGTTTGAAAGAGAAAAACGAAAATAAACTGACAACCAATACCCTGATTTAATAAGTATTTGTAAGCAATAAATTTCAAAATATACACGTAAAATTTAAAGTAAATAATAAATTAAACTTTTTGTTTACTCCTACAAAATTTTGCTAGACAATGTTCCAAATAAATCAATATTATTAATAAGTCTAAATGCTTATTTATGGTACATAATTTTAATTTGATTTCTAAAGTAATGTATTTTTAATTTCCTCGAAAAAGTGTCTTGTTGTTTCGGTTTTACGAAAAAATAAAATAGTAATTTCTAATTATAAGTTTCAAATTGACCCGCATTGAGTAAGCGTAGTGATTAATGTTCAAACCTTTTCCGTGTGAGAAGAGACCTTTGGTCAACAGTGGGCACTTATAGGCTGCTACTTATAGGTTGATGATGAAGTAATGATGATAATGATAGTACTAAAACGGAGAATACAATTTTGCTGCATATTATGGCAAAAACTCATTTCCTATTACATGTGACTCATTGTTATAATTGACTAGTTAACCCGGCGAACTTGGTTTCGCCACCAGATGGCTTTGTTTTATGTAACATTTCATTTGGTGAGTAAAGGATGAAGAAAAAAAATGTTAGTCTTGAATTTTCTTTGCTTTAAACCTCACGGAGTCCGAGACCTTTCCAACGAATGCAAAACCGTGGACATCGATTCGTGCGTTCTGGAGTTATAGCGTCAGGAAGGAAAACCCGACTTATTTTTACATAGTAGATGACACAATACATATACATCATTTTGGGGATTTAGTTTTGACTGCTTGACGTTAATTTTATTTCTTATAACAACTTTGCCTCACGCTAGGATTTTTACATGTATCATCGGTGATTTTACAAACATCAACATTACAAACAACAAGATCACATACAGATTAGACCTAGACCCGAAACAGCAATTGCTGGATCACACAAGGAGTTGTTCCGTGCGAGAATCGAATCTGCTACGCGTTGCGGGACTGCCGGTTGCCCAATAACCATGCTGTCAATGTTATGTTATATTACACAAAAATTTTAAATACAACCAAAGACACTAACAATATTACCTGTCCGTCTCCATCCACAAACCACAGCTATCCTACATCGTTTCATTCTCATTACATCTCAAACTATTTTTATGGTTATAATTTATATCTGCGTTATTGGAATTGGTTACACCATAAAAATGTCGCCAGCTCCCTTGACCACATAAGTTCTGATAAAGATTGTTTGGATCATTTTACTAATATGTTTTGCTAGGAAACACAGCTGTTTGTATCTTGCTTTGGTTACGAATTGGTGTATTACTTCCTTGTTTAGCTTTAAGTGTATCTAAGTTTAGTTAACTGAACGGAGATCTGAACTGAACATCACACAGAAATATGAAAATATCTATGGAACAAATCATTTTGTCTGTTATAGCACAAAACAGATGATCATCATCATCAACAGCTTATAAATGCCCACTGCTGCAGCAAAGCCTCTTCTCACAAAGAGAAGGTTAGAGCATTAATCACCACGCTTGCTCAATACGGGTTGGCAATTTGAAACTTAGAGGTATAATTAGAAATTATAAGCCCAGGTTTCCTCACGATGTTTTCCTTCAGCGTTGGTCAGTGGTGTCTTAATAATCTTAGAAAGCACATATAACTCGGAAAAGGTCACATTGGTACTTGCCGTTGGTAGGTTTCGAACCTGCACCCTCGTGCATGAGAAGCAGGCGTCTTCAACCTCCGGGCTACCACGACACAACACAAACAGATGATAGAAGTTTATAGCTAGATGAACTCAATAATAATGTACCTGATATAAAAATCTAATATATATCCATGGGCGGCGCTGATCGCCTACCATCAGGTGATAAGTCTTCTCATTTGCCGCCTATTCCATAAAAAAATCCAAAGTTTCTATCTCAGTAATCGTGCTTACACAACATTCAGTTGTAAGTACTACAAGATAAGTCGCGGAGAACCTAACGGGTTACCGGGGCTCCGGCTCGAAGTGCAGGAGTAGGGACGAGGTGGTTTTTAGTCAGTAAGAGTCTGACACTATCCCGCCTCACCCAGGCGGAAGCAGTCATTCGATTCCCCCTTTAAAAAAAGTACTAGACTATACTGCCTTGTTGGCCGAGTGGTTGCAAGTTCGACTGCCGGGCAAGGGGTCTCGGGTTCGATTCCCGGGTCGGGCAAAGTATTACTGGGTTTTTCAGAAATTCTCAGTAGTAGCACGGAGCCTGGAATTGTGCCCGGTATATGGCAATAGGCTCACCCCCTATTACATTGGACACAAAATAAATAGTGAAAAGTGGGTGTTACATTGTATAGTGGCATAATGTCAAAGTCAAAGTCAAAGTCAAAATCATTTATTTCAATTAGACCATAGAGGCACTTTTGAACGTCAATAAAGAAAATTAACAAGTGAAGCTATTTGCTCATTCCAAGGTGTAGATTCCTATGGAGAAGAACGAGCAAGAAACTCCATAGGTTACTCTTTTTCAATCAAGTTCACAATTCTCCAGTTACAGTTTTGTTGTTTGGGTTGTGGAATGTGCACCTCTGCCTACCCCTTCGGGGATAAAAGGCTATGTTATGTTATGTTATAAGATATTATAAATCTAATTTAATTTCTAAACACAATAGCTGATTATCAAGAAAATATTAACATAACATCTTTCTTCGCTTATTTCTATATCTACGTAACAATTACCAAATGTTCCATTTAATACATAATTCCATGAAGCTAATCTAAAATCAATCAATATCAACAGATTAATATTAATGCCAATATTATTTCTCCTGATCCGAAAATCAATTTGCCCTGTGCTCTCATTTCAAGAAGGCTTACCAAGAAACGAAGAAATCTAGATCATAAGTACGTTATTGAATTTTAAATTAAAAACGTCGATGAACAAATCTTATCAAAATTACTACCCTTTTGATTGAGTGGCCGTAAGTGCTGCTTTCAAGCAAAGGAGTTCGTATATAGTGATATTATTATTACCGGGTCTGGAAAAGTCGTGCTGGATATTTTTGAACTCAAAACCACAGAGTTTTTTTTAAGGGTGGAATAGGTATCATCCCGTGAATTCCCCCGTCTTGGATGAGGCGAGAGGGAGTGTCAGACTGACTAATAACCTCCCCGTTCCTACTCCAGCGTTGAACCGGAGCCTCAGTTACCTCTTAAGTTGTCCACAGCTCCGGATCGGGCATCAGTTCTGTTGGGTCATCTGTAGTGGTCTGATAGCTCTTTAAGGCGTGCGCGGAACGCGAAATGCCGTACGCTCGAGAAACACTAAGTCTAGAAAGAGCACTATGCTCATGAGATAATCCTCTAATTCATATGAAATGTAACTGGTGAAAAGTGGATTCTACATTGAATATAATAAGCACGTCTGCATACCAATTTGGAGAATAAATGACGTTGTGTTAACGCATGATTACCGATCGATCGCGTCCATATTCTGATGATCGAAAGGAATATGTAGTCCGAACGAAACACATACACAATCAATCGCGGATGTCCATTCATCAACATCGCAACTCAAATCCCTAATTTAAATTCATGGGACGAAGTTTAAAAAAGAAGGATTTCCGTGTGAACAGGCCAGTAATCTGATGAAACAACAGATTTTTTTTCAATAAACCGACAGTTTCGATTATGTAGGTTACTGAATGAGTTTGTGTCCCTTATTGAAGAAAATAAAGTGTTTATTTTGGGCGGGGTTGTTTGTTTGTCATATTAAAATAACTGCTGTCTACTACATACATATGAATATACATACAATTTTTTTTTTTAGGGGAGATAGTCGTCGAATGTCTGCTCCCGCCTGGGTGAGGCGGGAGGGAGTGTAAGACTCTTACTGACTAAAACCACCCCGTTCCTTCTCCTACACGTTGAGCCGGAGCCCCGGTTACCCGTTAGGTTCTCCGCAACAATATACATACAATACACATACCAAAACATATTTTTTACAATTTTTGTCTGTCTGTCTGTTTGTTTGTAATGGCTAATCTCTGAAAGTGCAGTTAGCTGACGTACTAAGGAATTATATAAACCACTAGGCTTTATTTTGGAAAAGTTTAACAAAAAACAGTTATGTCGTAAAATTAATTGTACGTAGACGAAGTAACGAGCAGCAGCTAGTAAAAAACATTAATAATATTATGATGGTAATGATAATGAAAGGATAAAGAAGTTAGGGTTTAATATTTCATGCGTTTTGTCTAATAATAAGTAGGGATTGTTGGGACTGGTTTAAGGACTACAGCTTGTACAATTACTAAACATAGTTACAAGATATAGACGTATCGGTGTTAGTTATTACCAATACCTAATAGAAAAATATATTATAACTTTCGTGAGACATTATTTTTTTATCGTTGCCCCACACTAGGATTTCGTCCTGTGTCGTGGGTGCATTAACAAACATACAATTTCACATACACATGTCACGCAGACCCGAAACAACATATTGTGCATCACACAAAGAGTTGCTACGTTCGGGAATCGAACCTGCTACGCGTTGCGCGGCAGCCGGTTGCCGAGCCACCGCACCTAACGTGCAGTCGTTTATTTCACAAGAAACTCGACTAGTCTCAAGCGATGCTAGAGGCTCATGGTTATGACCAGCATTCCGCGACCAGTGACGCGGCGACTGTCGCGCTGTTAGCATGCTTCTGCTCTAACATGAGCTCTTAGAGCACTAACATGACTTGAAAGTAATCGAGTTCCTCGTTAAATAATTACCTACGTGAGTAAGCCAAAAACATAATAATTAATTTGGAAAAATATTTCTCGTAATAACAAAACATTAACTATTGTTTTGCAAATAATACCTATGTGAAATTTCATTGCAACCTAGAATTACTGTCGCGGAGAACCTGACGGGTAACCGGGGCTCCGGCTCGACGTGCAGGATAAGGAACGTGGTTTTTAGTCAGTATGAGTCTGACACTCTCTCCCGCCTCACCTAGGCGGTAGCAGTCATTCGATGATTTTCCCCCCTTAAAAAAAACCTAGAATTACTATTTCGTCTCACAACCTTACCAACTAATATGAAAACATGAGAATATGAAAAGATTTTCTGAAAATTAATTATAACAAAGTATTACGAAGAAAATGGCAACAAATTACCAAACGTATCGAAAACTAAGAGTTAATCAAAGTTCGTAACATCTTTACGTATTAGTTACAGTCGAATACCTTGCCGCTACTATGTGATCTCGATCTCATGAGTTTTATTTTAATGAGTTTTGTAAATTATATTATGTGTCAAGCGTGTCTTTACAATTGTTCTCACATATGTACCACTAGCTTCTGCAAGCGGTTTTGCCCTCGTTCCTGTGGATAAAAAGTGACCTTTTTGTTATTGGATATTGGACCACAATCTGCCCCCATTCCAAATTTTATCTCGATCCCTTTAGCCGTTTTTTCCTTTTTCTTGTATAGAAGCACTATTTCTATGGATTGTCAGTATGCATATGTGAGCACCATGTTAGACTTAAGATCTTTATTAGTTTTTATTTTTATTTTAGTTAGTTATTAGTATAATGAGTCAAGCGTGTCTTTGCATTGTTCTTACATATGCGTACAGTATCAGAGACATTGTAGAACATACTTTTTTAAAAGAGTAACGAATGGAGTTTCTTGCTCGTTCTTCTCCATTCTAATCTACGTTTTGGAATGAGCACCTAGCTTCACCAAGCTTCACTGACGGACTGACTGACAGACTATTATTTATTTTGTATTTGTTGACGTTTCAAAAGTACCAAACTATGGTTTAATTGAAATAAATGCTTTGACTTTGACTTTGACTTTGACGTGAAAGAGTAATAGATAGACAGACACACACACTCACACACACAAACACACACACACACACGCATGTGTGTGTCACAAACTTTCATATTTATAATATTAGTACGATATTGGATAATGTATCAGAGAGATTGTAAAACATATTATTTATTTTAAAGAGTAACGAATGTATGTAGTCTCTTGCTCGTCCTTCTCCATTCGAATCTACATTTAGGAACGAGCACCTAACTTCACTGACGGACAGACTTACAGACTATTACTTAATGGGTTTAATTTACATAAATTTTAAGTATAGGAGAGCCATGATTCGGCACGAATGGGCCGCCTCGGTCGGAGTGATACCACGATCTGACAGTTAACCGACGTGAAGCAACGCTTGCGTTGTGTTTTGTCATGTGAGTGAGGTTACCGGAGGCCCAATTACCCTCCCCTTCCCCAATCTCAACAATTCCTGAATGCCCATCGATCCTCAAACTCCTAATCCCCAAAAGGCCAGCAACGCACTTATAACGCCTCTGGTGTTCCAGGTGTCCATGGGCGACGCCGATTGCTTACCATCAGGTGATCCGTCTGCTCGTTTACCGGCTTATGACATAGCAAAAATGCTTAGATTTGACTTTGTAAATTTTGTTTCAGTAATATCAAACACCCAGTCTTGTTAAATACAAAATGCTAATGTGTTATTGTCGTATATTATCCCCTAAAATTCTTATATCATCGTCGCTCATTATCACTTGATGATAACATTGTGAGCGGAAAGATACGATAGCGCAATTTAAAGGACTACTATATCATACCTGAACGATTCATAGCTTGCATATAGCATTCATCTCTTATTTTTTATTGTTTACTATAAAAAAATCTATACTATTGCAAGAAATAACCTTAATAATATTTTAACATTTAATGAATTTTAGTCGACCATGAACGCAAAATAAGTAAGATTTAAAAAAATATCAATAGTAGGGGTGCGAAATATCCTAGAATCACCGTCAAATCGTCGAGCGAAAACTTTTCGAATCAGCCCCACAACGGTACAACGCCGCCAATCTTTTGATGTATCGGAAACTATTGCTATTAACTATTATTTGAAAGAGTTTACCAGTATTGTGTACTTGTATTACTTTATAAAGATTTTTATGAAAGAAATAGACAAAGAGTAGTGAAGAATAATAATAATCTTTAAATATTGGACTTTACCTACTTTTACTTGCACAGGTACTCGTAAAATGTTTTATTCGTGAAAATTTTTTTACTCAGGAAATGAGGGCTTTATTTTACATTACATTTACTTTTTTTTGGCATAAGCTGGTAAACGAGTAGACGGATCACATGATGGTAAGCAATCGGCGTCGCCCATGGACACCTGGAACACCAGGGGCGTTACAAGTGCGTTACCGGCCTTTTGGGATTAGGAATTTGAGGATTGTTGGGAATTCAAGGATTGGGGAAAAAGGAGGGGTAATTAGGCCTCCGGTAATCTCGCTCACGCGACGCAACATAACGCAAGCGTTACTTTGCGTCGGTTTTCTGTGAGGCCGTGGTATACTCTGGTCGAGCCGACCCATTCGTGCCGAAGCATGGCTCTCCCACACTTAAAATTACTTATACTGGCTTGCAATAACATAGCTAGTTAGCTAGGAACTGAATCGATTTAACTCAATTCAAAACTATCAAAGAGTGCTTGATGTTACGTCACTCAATTTTAGTTAGTCTCTCAACGTCAATCATAAAAAGGTACCCTGAAATATTTTTTCAAGTATCCAACACGTAATTATTAGAAGTCGCAAAATAGGCAAAGTCATTTTTACAAGAACATGCATTAAATTACCAAATAAAAATACCATTACCATCACTCTCTTCAAATATAAAATCAATAAGATTAAAATCAATGTTCAATGCTCAATAAACAACTATAAGTATTGGTGCACTCAAAAACATCTTCAGACATGAAGAAGTAACTATGAAAAATGGCTGATATTTTTGAACTTATTGCAAACTTTTGTTCTCCTGAATGACATAGCTAAGAGATAGCAAGATTAATCACTTTGGCTCGGCTCCAGGCCACAGGCGGTAGTAAGGTGTTAAATAAATACCCCAATATTGTATAGATAGGGTTGATATTAACCCATTATCCAGCCACAGAATGAGCTGTTGTCTTTTGAAGTTTGTAATATCGTGGTATGCTTGTTTTGAACGTTTATGTGCTGAGTCATAGCTGTATGTTATCATAGCAGAATGTTCAGGGCATTTTGCGAATTTCCAAACAATGCATGCTATAGTGTACGATATATTATGTAATTTTTATTTTAGTAATCATCAGATTGAATCTAGAACAACAAGTATGATTTTCTTTCTTTAGTTAGATAGATTTTGAGGGATTTGTATGACAGTGTACCAGTTACAAATATAAAAACATAAATAAATAGGCTCACCCCCTATTACATGGGGCTCATAACATAGAGGTAAATAGTGAAAAATGAGTGTTATTTTGTACAGTGGCATTAAGTGCCGTAATGTGCACCACTGCCTACCCCCTTCGGGGATAAAAGGCGTGATGTAATGTTATATACCATATATATGTTAATGCTTATCTTTTACGCCTTGAATATACTTACTTAAGCCCAGAAAATGTAAACTTCAACTCTATATCTATCTCCAAAATCAAACACAATATTATGTACTCAACACAATATAAAAAAAATATTCCAAATCTCGGATATAAACGGCGGCCATTTTTCTTCATCTATCCACCACCACGTAATATGATTACTCTGCGACATTCATTGGGTAATGAAAGAACACCTGCTAGTGTTTGTACTACGACCGCATTAGGAGTATGGCGTCACTGCTTTATTAACCGTAATTTCGTGATATTATCTTTAGAAGAGGGTTTCTGAAGAACTTTAGTATTGTTTTTATAGTAACTATCGTGAGACATAGTATCGTGGAGCTCAGCCGCACTAGGTTAGGTTGCTACATAGATGGTGTGTGTTTAAACAATATTAACTATGCCGATGATATGGTGTTGTTGAGTGCGTCACCCTGTGGTCTCAGCAAATTGTTAGGGATTTGCGAGAGGTATGCGCTGCAGCACGGGCTTGTGTACAATGCGAAAAAGAGTGAGGTTATGGTCTTTGGGACCGGCGGAGGCGGTGCATTTATCCAGATGCCTACTATTAAATTGAATGGTGTTCCTCTACAGAGAGTACAACAATTTAAATATCTGGGGCACTGGCTGACTGCCGATCTCAAGGATGATACGGACATTGAACGGGAGCGAAGGGCGCTGTCTGTACGCGCTAACATGATTGCCCGCAGGTTTGCGCGCTGTACGACTGAAGTCAAAGTTGCCTTATTTCGAGCATATTGTACTTCGTTTTACACGTGCGGTCTGTGGGCTCATTTTACGCAAAAAGCATACAGCGCCCTTCGAGTTCAATATTATAACGCTTTTAGGGTGCTGATGGGGTTGCCCCGTTTTTGTAGTGCCTCGGGAATGTTTGCAGAAGCCCGCGTAGATTGCTTTTATACAGTAATGCGTAAGAGATGCACATCCCTAGTGCGGAGGGTGAGGGGTAGCAACAACAGCATCCTGAAAATGATATCTGGCCGACTGGATTGCGAAATAGTAAAGAGATGTTGTCGACTGTCCGCGGGACTTGCGCCGTGATTATTGTACAATGACATTTTAGTTAAATTAAATATTATAATTAATGACATGATTTTGTGTTGTCCTGTCTGTATTTATTTTTGTATATTGTATATTCTTGTATATTGACCTATTAAATCATATATATAATGTGTACTAACATTAGTTTTTTAAGTTCAATGTTACTAACAAGAATATGGACATGGTCTGAAATAAATGATTATTATTATTATTATTATAGTAAATTAAGTAAAAACGCGGGTTACTCACGGGAATATACTGAGAAAAGCTCTACTAGTTTCTAGTAAGCTGCGCGACATCGCCGCGACCGCGCACGCTGCTCATGAGGAAGAACCCCTCTGTGGTTCGAAACTAGTAGAGCTTTTCTCAGTATATTCACGTGAATAACCCGCAATTTTACTTAACTTTAGTATTAGATATATAATTATGCTTTTTTGAAGGGGGAAATCATCCAATGTCTTCTCCGGCCCTGTTTAGGCGAGAGGGATTGTCAGACTCTTACTGACTAAAAACCACCCCGTTCCTACTCCTGCACTTCGAATCGGAGCCCCGGCAACCCGTTAAGTCCTCTGTGGCTCCGTATCGGCATCAGCCCTATTGGGCCCCATCTGTGGTGGTCTGATAGCTATTTAATTATGCTTGAGAGCTATGTTAGACTTGTTATATAAGTAAGACCATTGACTTTTAAGTCCCCGTTTTGGCATAAAAAAGGTCTCTTATAGCGGCTACATACATAGACCTTACGATTGAACTGTATAGTCCAGTTTGACTATGTACAGTTTAATTGTAAGATGTTTAGAGCAAACAATTGAACCGTACCGTTTTTTTTTATATTTGATGGGCCGACGTTTGACCACTATCTCGCCTGATGGTAAGCGATAATGCGGTCTACGATGGATCACGTCATCCCATAAGCAACCTATTCATTTGGGCGTTGAAAGGCCTTTCGTTTTACTTGAAAGTAAAGAACTTAGGCTGTATGAACCTAAGAATAAACTGTACAGTTCGACTGTACAGTTAAACCTGCATGGTTAAAACGAAAGGTGTATAGCCTGCATTACATATATAGTGAATCAAGTTACTCTTTAACTCATTTTTTTAATCATTATGTGTACCTTCAGATCTGATTCTACCTAAGCTTATTCCTCTGGTCTAAAATTGTTCCGAAAATACTTCATTTCTATAATGACGATCAACAATAGTCATTCCATGCAATTAAACACTAAGAAAGACATTAGACACTATGAGTTGCTGTAAAAGTAATTAAAATGAATTCATGGTCATCAGAAAGTCGTCCATTAAATTTTAACAGCCTAAGAAAGAGCTTTTATAGTAAAACCGTTCAGATACTAGTTACCATTTTATTTTCAAACTTATGGTCCGTATCGAAACTGATATGTGTATTAACACATATCTAGTAAGATACTTTGACAGTTTACCATAAAAGATATAAATATCTTGAGATATGGTACTCTAAAACGTGTTGGTAAACATCGGACGTATTTTGAAACAAACTTACTATTTGAGAATTAGATGTTTTGTTCTACTTTTAAACCAATAGAGGTAGTGGTAGGTAGTAAATAAACTTAATACTACATGCAGTATTAAGTTTATTTATTTATTTTTAAATCACACAGAAATTATCTTATAATCTAAGCCCTACAAATCCATTGACTCTATTTTTTCATTGCCTCAAGAAGATTCTGATTTAAAACAACTATATGGATCTTCTGTTTTCAATTGTTTCTAACAAACTCGTAAAATATCAGTCGAAAACTGGATCTTGCATTAAATCCTAAATCTTCTCCTTCTTCGGATAGTAAAAGACAAGCCGTCTTAAACACTATATAACAAAGACATTAAAACCTCAAAGTAGTCACAAAGTCTGGACACCAAAATTAAAAATCGGTGAGAAAAAATACTCGCGCAACTCCATCGCCCCATTTATTGCTAAATCGGTTACGCTCTGTTACTTTACACTGTAGCGAAAAAAGAAAACGCTACAAGATTGTACCTTGGATCAGAGCCAAATGTCTCCTGACCCAGTATTTTTCTTCACTAAGTATGCCGAACGTAAGAATATCGGTAACATCGATTTACTGTATATGAAGACGAATAATCTTTACGAGTACTCGAGTCCTTTTCCGATTCCGTAAATGAGGTTTTTGTAGCTAAGTGACAGCTGTATTTATTGTGATTTGAAGCTTTTTGACGGTAGTCTGTCTAGTAATATTGTTATTGGAGTCTTTCCCGTTAGTATGTTAGTGTAGTAAGTAGAATTGTTTTGATATAGTATAGTTTGATTTTGACTATAGTCAAAATCCTTTGGGGTCTGTTACGACACGCTGGAAGAGTATGGATAGAGATAAATTTATTCTAATGTTCTTCAAATCAAATCACTTTGATGCATCTAGTGTACAGGGTGGTGGTAACCTTGCAGCAGTCATTTCTATTTTGCCGTTACTATTCTAGCATATTTCACGTTTTTGTAATTTTTGACTAGATTTTATGACTGAAAATTTCAAGTCTACTGTTATAGACCTTCAAAGACAGAAAAAACATAGCGAACTGCAGAAAAAGGTATAAAAATCTTTGGAAATATGTTGCCAAAATTTATAAGAAGTTCATTTTGAGGCAAAATGTCTTTTTCTCTCGACTTCACTAGTCTATTTAAATAAAATATACGTCAAAATGCAGTGTAAACTACGAAATAATTTTGTCCAGATTTGTAGTTTTGACTTTTGAACTCATGAATGTTGCATTCGATGTTCGAAGAATTACTTAGTTGCTTAAAAAATATTCATGAAAACGTCAGAGTAAATGGACATCATGTTATAATAAAGAAGTTTTGGGAATTTGCACTCATATTTCTTAAAAAAAAATACCCAAAGATATTAACTTAGTCGATCAAGAAGGTTTTAATGCTGTAAATCTTAAGTTGTCACATTTTTTTTTTTTTTAAACTAAAAAAAACAAAAAAAAAAAAACATTGAAGACTGCTTCTTGAAAGAAAGCGAGTGAATGCATTAATACTAGAGTATGTCCACCTCGTGCTTTGGAAAACGATGGACTGGTCCATTCTGGAACTGCGAAATAGTTATTGCCCCATCATTTAAGTGAGTCGGAGAGTACACCTTTACGTGGCTGTAATATCACCTGCGTAGAGTACTCTAATTAAGGTTGCCCGTAATTGAAATCGATTTAGAGACATTATATCGCCCTCCTGTTCAATTTTAGGCCTAAATTGACTTCGGTAACTCGACAGAACTCGGTACAAAGGTGAACTTTGTGTTTTTCTTTCATGTCCAAACCACAACAATTTGACGAATTCATAATTTGTAATTGTAAAGAATTTTGATTGGCCTTGCTTGTTTCTAATTTGGTATAGAATTTTGTTGTGTTAGTGAATTAGGAAATTGTTTTTATAATAACTATCGTGAGACATACTAAATTAACTAAAATCACGGCCTACTCACGTGAATATACTGAGAAAAGCTCTACTAGTTACGAACCACAGAGGGTTTCTTCCTCATGAGCAGCGTGCGCGGTCGCGGCGACGTCGCGCAGCTCACTCATATGAGTGATTAGGAAATTGTTTTTGATTTTATAAGTGAATCTGATAAATGGTGATAGCTGCGTAAATCATGTTTTTGTTTCAATTTCAATCACTTTTTAAGGTGCACCCTCACCGGGAGCATTCGCGTGTAATGTAACGGTACAGATCTGAGCATTACATCAGTGAAGGAGGAGAACCGAGCATTACAATGCACACCTTGTAATGATACAATATGTAATATCTTGATACAACTTGTAACATCAATGCGCTCCACTTCCCCCAGCCCGGCCCGCCAGCTTTGTCTGACATCTTGCTGTGAAATGCTCAAAGTCGTATCAATATGTTACATTACAGGCAAATGCTGGTTGTTACATTATACGCAAATGCTCGTTAGTCAGGAGGTATTTTGTAATGTAATGCTCAAAGTCGAATCTATAATGTTACATTACGTGAATGCTCTCGGTGAGAGAGCACCTTTAAATTGAATTGCAATCGTGCAATTTGTCATACTCCTGTACATAATTATATTATACTCTTTAATTATTATCAAATTACACTAGTGCAACCTAATATCAGTGTTACCGAATCAGGTAGGTAGGTTTTTCAATATAAATCTTTACACTCACACTATAGTCCTGAAAAAACAGAACCACCCATCAGGCAATTTTAAATAGTAACAAAGCAGTTTTTTTCTTTTATAGCTAAAATACATATTCGTCAAACATGAATGTTACGAATAAGATTGCATAAAATTCAACATGAATTTATGAATTCCTGCGATATGGAACGTTTACATGAATGTATTGAGATGTAGATTCTTCCTTTATTCGCTGTAGATATCGTTTCAAACTAGGAATAATAGTTCTGAAATGAAGAAGAATTTTCCAAAGTGGTTGAGGTACTTCTGGGCAATGATTTTTCGTTTTTTTTTATACCTATATACAGAGCAAATTCAAATTCGAGCAGAGAACGGAAACCCGTATTGAAAACACGTTATTTTTTCTACACAAAACGTTACCCCACATTAGGATCTCCCGTGTCGTGGGTGAGTTTACAAACATACAAGTTCACATACACATGACACCCAGACCCGGAACAACAATTTTTCGATCACACAAAAAGTTGAGAGAGTCGAACCCGCGACACGTTGCGCCGAACCGGCTACCCAACCACTGCACCAAGCTTGTTGTCTATTATTATTATTATTTATATAAACATTCGATATAGTGATTAACAAAAGAGGTAATATTTCAACTTCCAACCTACACGCTACCTAACCATTAGATCGTAAATTGAAGCACGACAAATTAATTTACCCATCCAACCTGAAGCAATGCATAAATGACGGCGATCATAATTTGAACCTTATTTACCTATTTATATAATGAGCTGCATAATATGTTGAGTGCGAAGTTGCAATGAAGCATGTAACTCGACTGGAGCGATGTCAGTATAGGTTACAAGTACGGTGTCGTCCTGGTCAATGACCTGGGATGACGTATAATCGGAGCGTGGGTTATTGTACGATATTGTAGTTGTGTGGATTATAATTATTTGGAAGATAAATATAAGTGCCTCGTTAGCCGAGTGGTCGCGATTCCCGGGTCAGGCAAAGTATTACTGGGTTTTTAAAAATTCTCAGTAGTAGCACGTATTACGGTTACATGAGACTCATAACATAGAGGTAAATAGTGAAAAGTGAGTTTTACATTGTACAGTGGCATTAAGTGCCGTAATGAACCTATTCCTTCAGGGATAAAAGGTGGATGCTATAACGTTATGAATAACTGAAAGACACATGTTGCGATTCTGGCATGGAGTCTGAAATGTGCCCGGTATATGGCTCACCCACTATTGCATGGGACTCATAACATAAATAGTGAAAAGTGGGTGTTACATTGTATAGTGGCATAATGTGCACCTCTGCCTGCCCCTTCGGGGATAAAAGGCGTGTTATGTTATGTTTTTGTGTTATAGTAATTAATTCATACAAATCCTAACAATCCTAATGAAATTAATTCATACAAAAACAGTTGTATATTTTATTGTAAAATTCAATGCATAAATATAAAAGCATAACTCATCATGAATATGACTATTTTGTGAGTAGTCATAAAAATAATGGAATTTTAAATGCTTTTTACATTTATTATTTAAATCGAATCCATATTCCATATTAAATGTACATGTATTATGGATTTGATTAATAGAATCCATTGCGTATAGACCAAAATATTGAAATAAATACTATTTTAATTTAGGTAAATGTTCTTAAGACATAGCCATAAATAGCCTTTTTAGACTGCGCACTAAAATTAAATTGTTAAACTCTCTCTTAAAATTCACCTCCAAATTGCTTGTTTTCTTAACTCGAAAATGTTAAATCTCGTTTAGATATTTTGCTAAAAAACTTTTTAAATTCTAGCCTCTTTTGTTTGAACGCTTCAATTTCACTTAACAGCAGTTTTGCTTTAGAATATTTAAAATTTAAACAAATAATTTCAAAGATTACGTTTATTGTCCACGAATATTAAGAAAGCAAGCGATCTAGCTAAAATTAATTTAAAAACGAAATTAATGAAAAACCACTCTAATAGATAAGCACTTTAGGTTTTTATTTCGTTAGACAATTATTCATTTATAGCAATTTAAAATGAAAACAAAACAATTTTCATTAAATATAGCACTCGAAAATAAATTAAATATTGCATTGACAAACATTCTGCTGAATAAAATTGTTGCTCAATATTTCCAATTGAATAACATAGCTATAGCAAGGACTCTGGAAATAAATAGTTTATGGTACCGATTCCCTATTTATTTATTTTAATAGCTATGGGCTAGCGGACAGCACAAGCAATGAGTTGGAAAGGCCCTAGTGGAAAAAGACGAACTATAAAATGATGAAGTAATGACATAGTAGCTATAGCAGGCAGCAATCTTGAGCTGTTTTTATCCTCTTACTCTTTATTAAAAACAGCTCAAGACAGAGATAGCAGCACCAAACTGGAGGAGGCCTATACCTAATCAGGGCTTCAGGGTAAATTAAGATATCATTATATTAAAATCACATTATGCTTAGGTGATGGGAAACAACAAAGGGTTTATTATTATTCTCTATTTAATTACATGGAACTCTAACATAACAGCTAAGAGAGAATGTAGCACATAAATTGCATTTTTTTATGTTACTAAGTATTATCAGTTCGTAGTATTATCTATATAATTCATTAAATACATTCCGATCTCTAGCTCCTTTGAAAATAGTTCTGACTGGCACCATCGAAGAAGAATACTAATCGGTCCCAGTCTCAACATTAATCTCGGTTTGATCTGAATAAAAATATCAAAATGTCTGTTGTTTCTTATAAAAATGAAAAAAAAATGTCGATTGATGTTCTGAAGACAGTGCAAACAATGAAAGGCTGGTCTTTTGATATTTGGAGCGAAAAAAATACCGATTGCTTTCGTGGTATGGGTTGAGAGGTTGGGGAAAGGATTTGCATTTCCTTGTGGTTGTGATAAACGTTTGTATTGAGTTCTTAGAAGATTTTGTAACAATTTATAGCCACTTGTCATCATGAATCAAGGACAGGACAGAATATAGTTATATGCCTCCTCTTCTCACGGGTCTCTTATGAACAAAAGGGACTATACATTTGACAAAAATGGGAAAAACCACTAATCGGTCCTAGTCCACGATTTGTCCATCATCGCTTACCACCAGGCGAGATAGCGGTTATACGTGGGTCCATCAAATATAAAAAAACAAACATCAGCGTTTTGTGATGTAGCTGTGTCTTTTAAACTGAGATGTGGATGGAAGATCCGCTGAGCCTAGAGATTGTGGCTAATACTTAATAGAGGAGGCCCACAGTCGATTAATCCAAACGGTCACCGGTGACCGCTCCCTACTAACTCCATTATAGACTTTATTTCCGATGTTTATTTCCGATGGCAGTTTGCGTTGCGGCGTCGCGGCGTCGTGAAAAAGAGCGTTTTGTTGTCGTTCGGTAGGGTAACCAGTTTATCGTGATTTTTTATTGTGGATAGACGTGTTTCTGCCATGGACCATCGTGGAAAACTTATTGCTTATTTGTTATTAAGAAGACATTACTCCGCTATACTGGAATGGCGTTGTGGCGCCGCAACGCAAATCGCCGATTTTAGCGTTGCAGCGATGCAACGCGGTTATGTGTTTCGGCCCTTAGAAACTCCTTGTGTATGATCAAATTTTTGTGGATTTATATTAGGTGATTGTGTACGAGTCAAGGCTCTAAACAAACGAACCACATTTCAACTGCAATCCAACTGCAAATGCGATCCATCTATCTAGAGCCTAACTGTGTCGGGCTGTAAATGTGGTATTTTCAATTTACATACTTTGACTCCTCTACAAAAACAAATGACACTCCATATCTAAACCAATTCACTGCCCAAAGAACAAAACCTACAATCAATTACAAACACACCTATTCTAGAATGCACACATCATAAATCAGACTCGGAAATAGCTTTATCGAGAATATTGAGACTTTCAGAATAGTGCCATCAATGGAGTGTTGAGAGGTCAACCGATACGATCCTTTGTTAGGCGAAGAATATTAATTGATAGGTGAACAATGCAGCCATCTCCCCGAGATGTGTGGGAGCCATTATTTTCGTATGTTGATAGCTCTTATTGTTTGAAGAATTGGGATGCTTTTTGGATACCTTATGCTTCGTCTTTTGTTATGTAAAGGGGTTAGAGAGTGGTACTGATTTTCCGTAGTTACTTATATGAAAAAGTACATTTATAACCGACTTCGAAAGGGAAAAAAGAGGACCTCGGTTAAAGTAGGCATGTATATTATGCGCAGCTATCTCGCAATTGAATGAAGCGATTTTTAATTAAAGTGTTTATTACAGTTAAGAGGAGGTTTGAGTATATTGATTAAAATAATTATCAGAGTTTTGATGACCATTTTTTGATAGGCAGAAGTGTACAATGTGCAGTAGGTAATGTTCTTTTGAGTCTTATGGTACTTTATTTACCTAAAATGACGTTGTTTGATGCATGTTATAAATTGCAGTCTGTTAGTTTACTACTATAATACTATAATTTTTTCCTTTATTTATTTTTATACTTGACTTATATATTTAAAAATTTTTGATTATAATAAAAATACATTTAAATATATAAAAAGCAGTAGCACACCAGTAACGGGAGAAATCCAAGATACCGGTGGTCAGGGCAGGGCTCCAACCAACATCCACATGCATCTCCAGATTGTTGGAGTCTCTACGTGCAAAATGGCTAAAATAGGTTAGTATTCGCTGCAGGCATACGGTGGACTATAATATTATTGTAAGGCACATGATCTTTACTTAATGAGATGAGCGTTACTTAATTGAAACTAATCTTCATCAATAATAAATATTCAATAAATCCTATTTCTCAAATAAATTACTACTTGAATGTAACAATTTGAAAAGATATTATAGAACATAACATTTTGTTAAAATCATGCTTTGAACTTAATTTTACACATCATTATGCTCATAACAGAAAATATGTTGAGAAAATACTAAATTGTTTTAATAAATTTTTCACATCGTAAGTTCAATAATATCGTTCACGAAGTTTCAAGTTTTTTTACAGAAACAAGCAATTACCTAATATTTGTTGCAAAAAGTTTAAGTAGAAATTGTTTAAACAACTATTATCGTCTTAGATTAAATAAACGTGGATAGTCTTAACAAATTGACTCCATGCCTATAAATATAATTCACTTACTACCTATGTTTGTAAATCACAGAAATAAATAAATAGATTAAATGGATATTAAAAATCATCTGACAAAAAAAGTGGTCGCAAGTGCCTGAAAGAGACTGAAAGAGGTCTCGGGTTCGATTCCAGGGTCGGGCAAAGTATTACTGGGTTTAAAAAAAATCTCAGTAGTAGCATGGAGTCTGAAATTGTGCCCGGTATATGGCAATAGGCTCACCCTCTATTACATGGGACTCATAACATAAATAGTGAAAAGTGGGTGTTACATTGTACAGTGGCAGAGGTGCACATTTACAGCACTTAAAGCCACTATACATTGTAAAACCTACTTTTCATCCTACGTCCCATGTAATTGGGGGTGAGCCTATTGCCATATACCGGCCACATTTCCAGTCTCCGTGTTACAAATGAGGATTTGTCTTAAAAAATCCCAGAAATATGTAATTTGCCCGACCCGGGAATCGAACCCGAGACCCCTTAACCGGCAGTCACACTAGCAACCACTCAGCTAGCGAGGCATTTAGATATTCAATATAAACAATACTCCTTACTCTACACAAATTTTACAAATTTGACAAAATATTCCATTTCTTATCCAATCCAACGAATCTAAGAACAACCGACAAACTAAATGCCGCCTGTTCTTCACGATAAAAGTATTACCCTCGAACATAGTTTTATACTTCGTTTATGTGAGCAAGAAGCTATGCAGCAGTTTTGAACAAATTTAACATCCGTAATTTTGAATTATGAGTCAGTAAGCTGAATAAGCTGAAGTAGCGAAATGTATGTCGGCGCGCTTTGGTGAGTCTCTTTTCTTACATTTTGTACAAGTATTTTAAAAGTGGTGTAGTTACTATTTTTTTTATGGCATAAGCCGGTAAACGAGCAGACGGATCACCTGATGGTATGCAATCGGCGTCGCCCATGGACACCTGGAACACCAGAGGCATTACAAGCGCGTTACCGGCCTTTTGAAGAATAGGAGTTTGAGGATCGTTGGGGATTCATGAATTGGAGAGATTGGGGAAAGGGAGGGTAATTGGGCCTCCAGCAACCTCATCCACATGACGAAACAAAACGCAAGCGTTGCTTCACGTCGGTTTTCTGTGAGGCCGTGGTATCACTCTGGTCGAGCCGGCCCATTCGTGCCGAAGCATGGCTCTCCCACACTTAAGTACTCTATTAGGCATAGGCAGGAGGGTCGTGATGGACCTGAGGTTTGACTGAGGAAGGACCCGCTTCTCATTCATGACAGTTCAAAACCTACCAGCGGCAGTACCAATGTGATGTTTTCCGGGTTATAGAGGAATTTATTTATTTATTTAAAGCTTCATGCACAAAATGTACATAAGGTGGACTTAGTGCCGCAGGCATTTCCTCCCAGTCTGACCTTTGGGTGATGCAGAGAAGAGTTGCTGGTGTGAGCAAGAAGCAAGCAATTATTTAATAGAGCAAGTGAAATAGTCTCAAACTGAAATATTTCAGAGATAAACATAAATAAACATAATTATAATATATATACTACACACGAGTACAACACAACACATACATACATACATACATACATACATAAATATAGACTGTGAGTTATTAGCGTGATGATTCAGCCACCCTCTCCAAGAGAAGTTCACGCACTTTCTGCTTAAATGATACACGAGTCGACACCATCCTGACATCCAGGGGGAGCGCATTCCACAGCAAAATTGCCTGTACGAAAAAGGAAGAACAAAGAAGTCAGTGCGATGAGTGGGACATTGAAAAAGACGGTTATGAGAAGAACGAAGGTTATATGTGCTTTCTAAGATTATCTAAACATCATTGACAAACGGTGAAGGAAAACTCGTGAGGAAACTGGGCTTATAATTTCTAATTATAAGTATGAAATCGCCAACCCACATTGAGATAGCGTGGTGATTATGCTCAAACCTTCTCCGTGCGAAAAGAGGCCTTTGATCAGCAGTGACCACATACATTATAATCTGTTGATGATGATGATGAGGGTTAGGTAAAAATGGTGTGGTTTCTTCTTCATTTTTCTTTGTTGTGTGATAGGAATATGATGTCTACCTAACGGACAGATATCTTAATGTTTAATTTAATAACGAAGCCGAAAGATGATTGTTGGCGACTGATAGAGTGAAAGAATACCATTGAGTCTGTAAAATTATTATACCCTAAAAATTGTTATAATCTTTTCATCTACTCTTTTTATATTTAATGGGTCAATATCCCTTTTTTGGGACAAGTCCGCCATAACCTCCACTGCAACTCCTGTAAACCAGGATCTACTGCAGAAACGACCATAAAAACACCGAAACACTGAATTACGAGGTGTCAGCCGAGGAGGACATGTATTCCACAACGAATTTTTTTTTATCGTATTTACAATAAGTACAGGATTATTCATTTAAAATAGCTACCAAAATCCACTAAGGTTTAAACTTATGCTATCATAAATCAATCTCGAAATCGAATTTTTATAAAATGAATGAATGAATGATTTTTTATAAAATTAAACCCGAAGATATTATTAGACAGAAATAAAACTATACTTTTCACTTCGACGCCTCTTATTAAATGACGTCTAAGATTATGATTATGATTACTATTCATTATAACATATCTGTGTAACTACTAACTATACATAATGCTTCTAGTTTACTTTACCCACAGTTACCCACTGAAAAGGAAAGCCACAAGCACCAAAGGACGTTCACAATTGGGATTAGCCGAGTTGCCTAGCAACACGGATTAAAATTAATAATTAATACTCCCTATTAAGTCGGTTGATTGTGTCTATTAATAATGTATTACTCAGAAGTGGAATTCGTAAGGACTATTTTTATGTAAAATTAGATTAGTGGTATATTTGTGTAGAGATTGTCTCGCTGGCTGAGAGGTCGCAAGTGCGACTGTCGGGTACATTTTAATGTCTTTGGTACCTTTGTAATCTCATGGGAGCAAATATTATTATGGTAATAAAATATCCTAGTTTTAATGTACTTCTCTCTGCAATATATACGTTATTATACCTCTACATATACTGTACTGTATTTTTAATTAATAATGTATATACATATACTGTATATACATTACTGTATATACCTCTACATATACTGTATATACATTATTAATTAAAAAAATAATTACTATATACTTTGCCATAATAATTATATGTAGGTATCGACACAAACCTCGCACCTAACAAGAGGTAATTAAGACAACTCTTATCAAGAAAAACAGATTCCAGCAACAAAAATCCAAACAAACTTTCCCAACCTACACTAAGGTCTAAAGTCGTTTGCGAATTAAATTAAGTACGCTGAACCGATCCGTTTGACTGCACACAACATGGAACTCTAAAGAAAATTAATCATATAAGCTTCTTATATGGAATTCTGCGGAACCTTAAGTCTTAATTTTAATTGATGGTATTTAAACAGCATTGTTGGACACACAAGTTGAACTCTTTTTGTTTAATACTAATTTTGTAGAGAGGTAAGTAGGTGTTTGTGTATAGTTTTGTTATACTTGTTGTTTCTTGACTAAATAACTGGAGTAACGAACAATATTATAAATTCATTCAAATAAAATTGGTCTTTTATTTTTTTTTTTTTTAAAAACGTTGCCCTACTCTAGGATTTTCTCCTGTGTCGTGGGTGCGTTTACAAACATACAATTTCACATACACATCACACCCAGACCCGAAACAACAATTTGTGGATCACACAAAGTGTTGTTCCGTGCGGGAATCGAAACCACGACACGTTGCATGGCAGCCGGTTGCCCAGCCGCAACCGTGCAGTCAATTCTTGTTGTAATATAGTCACAGTATTGCCAACAATCAGTTAATTCTTAACTGTAGAATATAATTGACAGTTGACAGATTTTAAATTAACGATAACAGCTGATATTTTTTTTAATATTCATTATTACTTAGCCCGACCCGGGAATCGAACTCGAGACCCCTTGCACGGCATTCGCACTTGCGATCACTCGGCCAACGAGGCCGAGTACGTTTGCTTCTTGCATCGACCATTGTTTTTGTCTCAGCATCACCCAAAGGTCTGGCTAGAGGAAAATGCCCATGGCATTAATCCCACCTTGTAAACAAGTATCGGCATGAAGCCTTTAAAAAATAAGGTATGAATATGATGTCACTTATACCATACACAGAAATGCAAAGGAAAGGACTTTCCTGGTCACTACAGTAGTAAAATATTATCTTTTACAATAAAAAATATTCAGTATAAGATATCCTGGAAAAAATGGTTTACACTACCTCCGGGTAAATACGGCTTATGAAATGTTTTACACATAATAATACCTCGTAAATCCGGTCTGAAAATATCCTATAATGTTGTTTCGGTGTCCCTGAAACGGTAAATTTACATAATATATCAGGTACTGAAGAAATAAACTAACTTGTTGTTCTAGGGTGTGACTAGAATACCTTTGGCGTAGTTTAATAATTATATTAGGAATAATAGACTGCCTCGTTAGTCGAGTGGTTGCAAGTGCGAGTGCTAGGCAATGGGTGTGGGGTTCGATTCTCAGGTTGGGATACCTATTACTGGATTTAAAAAAAAATCGCAATAGTATCGGACTTTTCACTATTTATGTTATGAGTCCCATGTAATAGGGGGTGAGCCTATTGCCATATACCGGCCACAATGCCAGACTCCGTGCAACTACTGAGAATTGAAAAACAAAACCAGTAATACTTTGCCTGACCCGGGAATCGAACCCGAGACCCCTTGCCCGGCAGTGGCACTTGCGAACACTCGGCCAACGAGGCAGACTGAAGTTCTTTTTTTAAAGTTGATGAAATATCACATGTCAAGTCCGCTAATACCTACATATATGGATTTGATGATGGTAAGAATAGCATTACATGGTTTTAGAGAAAATCAACGAGAAACAATACACGCAAAACAAAAGAAATGCGAACCTATAAAACTCAACCAAACCAAACATCACAAAGAACTATTAAAAGAAAAACGAAACAAAAAAATAAGAAACTACATCTTCAAACGTATGAATGTATGTACCTAGAAAGAAAAAAATCTGAAGTTAAACTTCAAAGCTTTCCTCTCGAAATTGAGTAAGGATTTTTTGTTACAACAAAAGGATTCGATTATAGGAGAGACAAGAGGTGCCTTAACACTTGTGTGCTCGAATGTACAGGGACGGTGGAAAAGTGTTTTTTATTGAATGCCTATTTTTACGTTTGAGTAAAGTATCTGTTTGTTACCTAATAACACGCTTACGGGTAGGCAGAGGCACATTACAGCATTTAATACCACTGTACAATGTAACAACCACTGTTCACTATTTGTGTTATGAGTCCCATGTAGCAGGGGTTTTTTTTTTTTTTTAAGGGGGGAAAATCATCAAATCACTGCTCCCACCTGGGTGAGGCGGGAGGAAGTGTCAGACCTCTTACTGACTAAAAACCACCCCGTTCCTTCTCCTGCACGTCGAGCCGGAGTCCCGGTTACCCGTTAGGTTCTCCGCGACTCCGAGTCAGCATCGGCCCTGTTGGGCCCCATCGGTGGTGGTCTGATGGCTCTTTGAGGCGCGCGCGGAACGCGACGCGCCGTACGCTCGGGTCTGTTTCTGGTCGGACGGGGAGCCACCCGTACTCGCCGTCCGCAGGCCCACGCAGCAGTAGCACTTGCGTCTCTGCTATTTGTCTATATCTGTGTTATTATTCTTTTTTTCATAGCATAAGCCGGTAAACGAGCAGACGGATCACCTGATGGTTAGCAATCGACGTCGCCTATGGACACCCGGAACACAAGAGGCGTTACAAGTGCGTTATCGGCCCTTTGAGGAATAGGAATTTGAGGATTGTTGGGTATTCAGGGATCAGGGAGATTGTGGAGAGGGGGGGGATTGGGCTCCGGTAACCTCACTCACATGACGAAACTCAATGCAAGCGTTGTTTTACGTTGGTTTTCTGTGAGGTGGTGGTATCACTCCGGTCGAGCCGGCCCATTAGTGCCGAAGCATGGTACTCATACTCTTTGTTTTATAAATACTCGGTTCGGTTAATAGAAAAATATTTGCTACACTTTGGAGAAAAGGTTTTAGTATTATAATTAACCGACTTCAAAAAATGAGGGGATTGAAGTCGGTTTTTATAAACGTAGTTTATAAATTGATTGCACGATTGACGCGGTGACTGGGCAACTGACTGCCATGCAACGTGTCGCGGGTTCAATTCCCGTACGGATTAAGTCTTTATGTGATCCACAGATTGTTGTTCCGGGTCTGTGTGTGATGTGTATGTGAACCTGTATATTTGTAAACGCACTTACGACACAGGAGAAAATCCTAGTGTGGGGTAATGTTTTTAATTCTACGTTTACTTTCTTTATATTTATCATCGTCAATTTAATAATCAATGAATAGAAATAAAAATAAAATAAAAAGGCTGTATATATCGTCGATTGTTTATTTAACCTGACTGCAAATAGCAATAGAGTTTATTGACATGGAAATGTCATCAACCAAAATATTAACATACAAAGATTCTACGGTTCCTAAACAAAGCATGCACACAATACGAAAATCAAGCAAACATGAATATTCCATTTTTAGCCCTCGCAATTCTCAAAATAAAACAAAAGCATATATACATTATTATATGCGCACCTAATCAGATTAGCTCTTTAACATATAATCAGGAAACATGCTGATGTTGATACAAAACAAATGTAATCAATATACCCCCATGTAATCAATGGGAAACCGTTACTAGAATGAGGAAAACAGAATGCTAAGATAGATATTTAATACCCACATAAAAGAAGCCCTTCTGGTCTATTTTTGGCTTCGAGAAGGTATCCACATGGAATATCGGTTGTATTTTTCCAGGTACTAAATTACATTTGTACCTCTAATGTGTAATTATAATAATTAAGGAAGAATTTGTTGATCAAGCTTCTTTATACGCTATTGGTAAGAGCTGATGATGGTGATTTTACAAGTTAAAACTCTCATTTCATAAATTAATACTACTCAATTATACTACTAATATAATTATCCAGTCCAATGATATCAGCGCTCGTTTTAAGACGGGGAGAAACCTTCAAAAGGCGCTTAGCTTTTTGGGGATAAAAGACTAGGAAGTGTGGGATTTTTACCTCACTAAAACCACCCCGGTGGCCACCCTCAACACCTGTAAGTAGGTACTGGGTTCTATAAAAGAGACAAGCTCTAGAGCCCCCACGCTGCACGGAGCGGTATCTCTTTTAAGCCACGCTGAGCACGGCGGCACGTGACTACTGTGCCACTGTCTCTCTTGACACCACTAGGTGGGTGCTTAGAGTCCCCACTCTATGTACCCGTGGCCCCAAAGAATAATATCAGGTCTATCGTTCTATGAAATAACCCAATTACAAACATTTCACTCCAAACGATAACTTATTGATTGAAATGAAAGACCTAACGATCTTCAGTTATAGACTTTGTACACAGTTGTTATGTAGGTGGATTACTAAATTATAGTCAGATTTATTTTACTTGGATTTATTATAATAATGTGTAGAGCGCACGACGTTTACTCACACCAGAGAGCATGACAGATACACAGCGACATTATTGACGAGTATTCTACCTTATACCACTATATATAATACGTTATAGTGAGGGGCAACTGCTTACTAAATTGTGAAATTAATACAGACTAATACATACATGTAATAACATTAAAATACAAACAGTAGAAAATATCTTTGAGATCAAGAATCCAGCCAGCTCTAAAAAAAAGTAAAATACTTTTTCCATAAATACTTCTAGGATTACTACTACACACATACGTAGGTACATAGTGTGGTATCTACAACATGACACGTATGCGCCTTCTCTCTTCCCAACGGATGCATAACGTGGTTTTCGTGGTCTCAAGCAATTTACATATTAAATTCCTAACACGTGAAAGTTTTTAAAGAAAAGCAGAATTTTCCACAAAGATTTAGTTTCACTGGTATAAAAAATAGATAGGGATTTAGTTTCAGAATCTGATAAATATTTTTCAACTATCTTTAAAAATATATCTACTTTATTTTATTATAACATTTCTGTCTCAAACATCCCCACATTGAATGTCAATGAAAAATCCACATTTAGCCAGTAATATAACGAGTCCCATACAATGTTTTTATAATAACTATCGTGAGACATACTAAATTAAGTAACAACGCGGGTTACTCACGTGAATATACTGAGAAAAGCTCACTGTGAGCTGCGCGACGTCGCCGCAACCGCGCACGCTGCTCATGAGGAAGAACCCCTCTGTGGTTCGAAACTAGTAGAGTCCCATACAAATTGGTATGTGACAAATAATATATATCCTAATTTCTATCTGAAAACTCTTCAGCAATTGCTGAAGTGGTTTCATAGTTTTTCATAGTTTCATAGCACAGTCAAAAACTATTAAAACACAAACAAAACTAAACACTATTATAAAAAAACCAATCTTCCCACTTGTATTAAAGGAAAACGGATTAAAGTACATTGGGACCAATTCGCGTGGATTTAAGTCACTACTTGTTTCGCTTCCTTCACTTTAGGCAATCGATTGCTATCTATATTCTTGTACCTTTGATCTTTACTGGAAATATTTCTATCTTTACCTCTTCTTTGGACATTTGAATTATTCTTAACGTTAAATATAATGACTGTTTCGTTGGTCGAGTGGTCGCAAGTGTGAAGAGTCTCGGTTTTGATTCCTGGGTCTGGCAAAGTATTACTGGGTTTTTCGGAGTCTGGAATTGTGCCAGGTAGGCAATAGATTCTCATGTAATAGGTACATGAGAATCATAATATGAATAGTGAAAAGTAGGTATTAAGTTGTAAATTGGTATTAGGTGCCGTAACGAGCTCCTCTACCTACCCACTCGGGGATAAAAGACGTGATATTATGTTAGATATTAGATCGAGATTCGTAGTTGTTAGATTTAATGATAATACGCTAATGATTATTGTTAAAATAAACGTTTTATTAATATATAATGTGCATACAATGTACTCGCTTTACAATGCCACAGAGTAGAGAGAGAGAAAAAAAACAATTGACAACGTCAAGAAAAGTTGACATAGAAAGGCGCGAAATTCAAAATTTAAATTACATTCAACACTCTCCCTGAATTTGAGCCTTACCATAGTTTAACAATTAACAAAACAGAAGACAATGAAAATTCAAATTTAGACACAATCCTAAATAAAGTTAGGGCAGAGCTACAGGTGAACACATGCCAAGTTTAGATCTAATAATACAAAATATATCTTTAGGTAATCCTTTTGTTAAAATATCAGCATATTGTTCATTACTACTAACTGACTTTAATACAATAATCTTTTCATTATATTTTTCTTTTATAAAGTGAAATTTAATGTCTATGTGTTTACATCTTTTATGAAAATTTATGTTTTTAATGACACTGATGGCACTTTGATTATCCAAATGAAGACACATAGAGTCCTGTTTGTATTCACCAATGTCACTTAATAATTGTCTTATCCATATGGCCTCTTTGGTTGCCGCACAAGCTGCCATGAACTCGGCCTCAGTAGTGGACAGAGCCACAGTTTGTTGTCTTTGGCTTGACCAAGTTACAGCTGCTCTGTTCTTTAAGAAGACATAGCCAGTCACGGAACGACGTGTGACCGGATCATTTGCAAAGTCTGCATCACTATAGCCAATGACTTCTGAGGCTTTTGGAGTATGATAGTAACACAGACCATATTCTTTGGAGTCTTTTAAATATTTGAAAATTCTTTTCACTGCATTCCAATGGGTTTGGTCGTAACAATTAAGAAAGCGACTCACCAGACTGACTGCAAACATTATATCGGGTCGACTCACTATGGCCAGATGCATGAGAGAGTCCACAGCTTCCCTATATGGTAGGTTCTTCTCTGGCTCGCCATTTCCTTTTTGTAGCTTCACATGAGGATCGACTGGAACACTGTTAGGGTTAGTATTAGTCATACTAAATTTATTTAACAATTGTTCTATGTATTTAGTCTGATGAATAAATATGCAGTTACTGTATTTTTCTATTTGCATTCCCACAAAGTTTCCTGGTGATTTTAATATTTTGATATCAAATGAATTCCTCAATTCTTCTGTTATTTCAAACAAGGCTGATTCATCGGATGAAAATAATAAACCATCGTCAACATACAGACAAAGGTAACATTTCTTATCATGAACTTGCCCGATATAAACACATTGATCTGCTTTGCTATTCCTAAAGCCAAATTTCTTTAGTGTAGTATCAAATTTACTATTCCAACAACGAGGGGCCTGTTTTAGCCCGTAGAGCGACTTGTTAAGTTTACATACCATGTTTTCTTTGTGTTCAAGGCCTTCTGGTGGAATCATATATATGGTTTCTTCAAGTTCACCATATAGGAAAGCAGTTTTTACATCCAATTGTATGATTTTAAGATTATTCTGAACAGCTACAGATAATAATAAACGTATAGAATCATACCTGACTGTTGGGGCGAATGTCTCCTTATAGTCAATACCTGCAGTCTGTGCATACCCTTTAGCACAGAGACGTGACTTGTACCGTAGACCTGTTGGTTCTTCCTTTACTCTAAACACCCATTTGCATCCTATAATTTTGGCATTTGGAGGTTTTTCAACCAATGTCCAGGTATTATTCTTCTGATGAGCATTTAATTCTTCATTGATAGATTTTCTCCATTCTTCTTTATAAATAGAGCTTAAAGCTTCTTTGTAAGTTACTGGAACATCCGACAGCATACACAACATAGCTTCGTGTTGGTATAAGTAAGTATCTTCTGCCAAATTTTCAGGATTTTCCTTGGTATTATCTTTCTTTTTTCTAGGTCTCAGTGTTATGTTGCTGGCTGGAGGAGTATCAAATTTTATATCAGGTAAGTATGTGTCATCTGAAGTATTTTCATATGTAGGTTCATCATATATGCTTGTATTAGAATCTTCATCTGAGTTATCACTATTAATCTTTTCTTTTGTTTCAGAATCCTTCTTTTCAGGATTTTCTTCAGATATTTCTACAGGAACATAGTCTCGTTTTACAGTAGATTCAAGAAATACAGCATCCCTGCTTTTAATTACTGTTCTAGAATTAGGTATTATGAAACGATACCCCTTGGTGTGGTCACAATATCCAATAAAGATCATCTTTTGTGCCTTTGGGTCCCACTTCTTACGCTTTTCTTTGGGCAAATGGACCATCGCTTCACAACCAAAGATACGCATATGGTCTACATTTGGTTTTTGACCAGACCACATTTCTTCAGGAGTTTTAAATGAGAGGGACTTAGTCGGGGAACGATTAATTATATAGGCTGCAGTGTGTACTGCATCAGCCCAAAACATTTTGGAAAGTTTTGCATTTAGGAGCATACATTTTGCTCTTTCAATCAGTGTTCTGTTCATTCGCTCTGCTGTCCCGTTTTGCTCCGGTGAGTACGGCACCGTAGTTTGATGTATAATCCCGGCACTCTTCAGGTATTCAGAGAAACTCTTGTTGACATATTCCAAGCCATTATCGGTTCGAAGAATTTTGATATTAGTACTCAACTGGTTCTCAACTTCATTTTTAAATTCTTTGAATTTATTCAGAGCTTCAGACTTATTCCGGAGAAAGTAAACATACACTTTCTTTGAATAATCATCAAGGAATGTTATAAAATATTTGGCACCTCCTAGTGTTTGTGTTTCCATAGGCCCACAAATGTCTGAGTGAACCAATTCAAGAAGACTACTAGACCTCAGGCCTTCCCTTTTGAAAGGTAATCTTGTCTGTTTACCTTGTGTGCATGTGACACATGTCAGATTTTCTGGTTTTTGTGAGAAAGTTACATAGTTAGTATTTTCTGTCATTTTCTGTAGACTTTGGAAATTCAGATGTCCCATTCTTTGGTGCCACAGGTAAATGTCTTGTTTATCAACATCAGACATGCATGCATAACCTGCTCCTGGTGTATTCAGCCGGTACATGTTGTTGTACCGGCTACCTAAGCAAAACAGTACTCTTTTGCTTAGGCCTCCATCATCATAGACATCTAGGCTCACTTGTCCCGAGCATTGCACTGTTAACACTTTATTGTCAGCAACTCTTATATTTTGTATGGCAGGAGTTGATACATTTTGTAGTAAACTCTTGTGTTTGGTCATATGTGAGGATGCACCGGAATCCACATACCAAACATCATCCTGAGTGGATGTTGCCACAAACACTGCAGCGTAGGATGAACTATTTGATTTTTGATTTGTGTCTTTGGTTTTGAATTTGCACTCTGGACTTTTATGACCGTACTTATTACAGGTATAGCATCGTGGACCCTTGCTTTGTTTCTTAGTGTTTTTGTGAAACTTTTTGTTTACTGAAAATGCTTTATTTGTGCAATCATTCTCCTCTTTCCTTACTTCCTGCAGTAATTTTGATTTCACTGAGTCAGAGGTAATCTTCATCCCTGAGCTTTCAATAGCAATTATCATTGGCTGGTATGATTCAGGTAGACCAGAGAGAAGCAGTGTGCCGAGCCACTCATCGTCCACTTTGAAGCCAATGTTCCGGAGCTTGTGGGCAGTGCTCATTATCTTGCTCACATATTCCTCTATACTTTGGCATCCCGTAAGCGAAGTATTACAGAGATCACGCAGCAGACCAACTCGACGTGTCAGCCCAGAGTCGTCGAACGCCAGCGACAACTTATCCCATACTTCTTTAGCAGTAGCAGCTTCTTGGATATGAACATAATTGATCGGATCAACTAGTAGAATTATCTTTGTTTTCGCTTTTGTGTCTCGTTTCTTGTCTATTATGGTGTCGGGCTCTGGTTCCACACAATCCCACAACTCTTCATGTTGGAGATAGGTTTTTACTGCGAAGCGCCACGTAGCGAAGTTCTCACGGCCAGTTAATTTTTCAATTAATGCCAATTGATTGTTCGATGCCATTTCCAATATAAATTGACTTTGAAGAGAAACGAGAAAACACGTTCTAGGTTTGAGGTTATGTCCACTTGTAAAACTTCAAATTTTATTTCACTTCACAAGAATTGCACTGATTTTATATCTGGGCTTTTCTGGGCCCATAACCTGTTAGATTTAATGATAATACGCTAATGATTATTGTTAAAATAAACGTTTTATTAATATATAATGTGCATACAATGTACTCGCTTTACAATGCCACAGAGTAGAGAGAGAAAAAAAACAATTGACAACGTCAAGAAAAGTTGACATAGAAAGGCGCGAAATTCAAAATTTAAATTACATTCAACAGTAGTTAGTGCTAATAAATATTTTTTTTATAATTGATAGGTCAGCGTTTGGCTCTTAACTCGCCTAGTAGTAAGCGATGATGTTATCGATTATTTTTTTCAAGGGGTAAAATCATCGAATGACTTCTCTCGGTGAGGCGGTAGGGAATGCCAGACTCTTACTGACTAAAAACCACCCCGTTCTAACTTCTGATTTTCAAGTTTAGTTTCTCCACGGCTTCATATCGACATCAGCCCTATTAGGGCCCATCTGTGGTGGTCTGATGGCTCTTTGAGGCGCGCGCAACGTGACGTGCCGTACGCTAGGGTAATGTTACCGATACCGATAGAGTGATATATAAGCGACCTATTCAGTTCACTCAAAACTTGAAGGTTCCCAGGTTGTACCGTAACCCTTCTGGAAACATAGACTTTGACAAAGAATTTACTTCTTAACGGCTTATTATTAGTCATTATTGACTGTGAGTACGGCGTTTTTTAACCCAAAATCTTGAACAAGGAGCCAATACAACATGTATATCATTTGATTAAAGCAATAAAATAATGAATATTTCATATTGAAGTTGTATGATATTAAATTATTAATCAATTGATTCCCTCAGCCATGTCTTGGCAAGCCAATAATCTTGTTTTGCGCAAAACATTTCGTCGTCTGACCTCATAATCTCGATTAATAAATCTAGGGACAAACAAAATGTAATAAAGAGAAATCTATACAGATTCAGCCTTACGTTTTTGGTGTCATAAAACACAAAAAAGGGCATTAAATATTTCATCTGCTACAAGATATTTAGGATCATTACTTGTCATCATATGATTTATTCAAATAAAATATGTCGTTTTACGAATAAACAAAAAAGGATATGTGTGTATCGTAATATTTTGTAGGTTCAGTAAGTTAGGACGGTGAGCTCGTAAACAGTTCGTCGTGGCGTCAGGTAATAAAGGAACCCAAAATTCCGCCTCAAAGTTCAAAGTGTATGTAAGGGAAAAATGTCTAGGAATTTTCCGAGGAACATTTCTGCTCGGAGGAATTCGATTAATTTGCCAGCACTTTAGATTTAAAACCGCTGAAACCTCTATTGGGTCTCGTGTTTGTTTTATACTAGTGTTAGCGTGTGAAAATGTCCTAAGTAAATAATAGATGCGTTGGGGCTTAAAAATAAAATAAAGTAGTATCTTCTTTGTAGGTTGAATCTAAAAATATCGATGTTGAAAATGTTTCTTAGACATTATATTGCGTTAGCAAGAGTTCCAGAGTTGAATAACATAAGTTTTTTAATGTTTTACTAGCTGTTGCCCGCAACTTCGTTCGCGTGGAATTGTGATTCACAGCTCCTCCCCCGTAGATGATAGCGTAATAATATGTAGCCTTAATGTTGACCCGACCTGTTAGTAATATTCATGCATAATTTGAAGTAAATCCATGCAACACTTTTAGAGATCATCCCGGACATACATACAGACAAATAAACAAAAAATCTAAAAACCATATTGTTGGCTTCGGTATCGATAGTAGATTACACTCCAAGTATTTTTTTAAAAAATATTCAATAAACAGTTTTGACTTTTCTACAATTTTATTATATTATATAAATAGATATAGATATTATCCTTTAAATGTAATGTTCATCTTTTATCTAATTACAGTATTTTATTTTAAACACTTTAAATAATATTTATGTAATAAAATATTTATTCTTAAATGAACCATGCAATACATCACCAGTAAAATTGTCAAGTCATGACATTACATTTGGATCTTGTAACCCCTCTTACCAAGACAGAAAACAAAAACTGTCAGTACAGAACCGATTTACTTTTACCCCAAAAAATTTGTATAATGTATTTGTAAGAAGAAATCCAACAAAAAAACTGTCATGCATGCAATTACCTCGCGGATAGAAAAAAAAAACACGAAACATAATCTAAAAACGCTGGAGTTACAGCCCTATCGAGATCGCAGAACGTTGTTAACAACTTTGAACATCAATCAATGTCCAACGTTAGGGTTGTGCAAAATTGTTGTAGTTTCATAAAACGTTCATTGAATGGAGTTTTTATTGGCTCATATTTCGGCTGTGATTCAGTGCGGACTTTTTTGATGCCTAGACCGCAACTTCGGTCATTACTTCATAAGTCAGTAATCAAAGAAAAATGGCACTTTCATTTTCAACTTGTTATTCCGTGGTTGTAGGTCAGTTGGTCAAAATTGATTTTTGCCGTATCTAGAAAGCAGTGGACTAGAAATCTGTCAATATATTGATAGATTTCCTTTTAGCACATTTTTATGAAAGGAATTTCCGATGTTTGTTTTGCCGAATTACTTTCGTAAAAGTATATTATTGTGTTATATATCTACTTATTTTTATGGGACAAGCCCTCCACAAGCCCGCCACAAACTCCCTAAACCGTTGCAACTCCTGTAAGCCAGGATCGACAGTAGATATAACTATGAAAACACCGAAACACTAAAGTCGTCAGCGCGTTCCACGGACATGAATAACGTCTTAATATACCTATTATTAGTTATATAACAACAAGAAGTATAAAACAAAATTTCAATAACCTTACCATTACCCCCCTCGAGCAGATATAATACACCCACCCCATAATCTTCGACAGAGGATTTAAGGAAAACGAATCAAGATGCAAATCAAAATTTCCTTTCCCATGGAAAATGGAAAGCTTATAAACAAGATTTTGGCAAAACACAAAGTTTTCTTATTGTCCTATGGATAAGGGACCTTTGGACACCTTAATAAGATTTTGTGTTCCCCCTTCCTCTTTGTTCTTTCCTGCTTATGAATTGTGCATTTTAATTTACAGTCTAATTTATAATTTTAACTTTATTTTTATGCATTACTTTTGTGGAATGTTTGTTTTAAGTGAATGGGGTGGTTTTTCTTGATTTCGTGTTCTTTTTTGGGGTAATGGTGAAGTAGAATTAGAGGGTACGAGATTGTGTATTGTGACGTCACGTTTTTTTAACGTTAAACAGCGTACTTATATCTTAAAAAAATGCTGGAAAAATACTACAGTCGAAATAAATTATTTTTGATACAGGAAAGTACCCAATTTGATTAAAAATACGAAATGTTCATAAGAAGCATAAAAAAACGAATATTTCAATCAACTACATCAACAACACCACTACAATGCTGATTGAATTCATACTAGCCAAAGCAATGTAAACAAAATAAAGTAACAATTAATTATTAACTTTATTAACAGCAACACAAAGTCTACAAACACTCAACAACAGATACATCCTTCATTTTCGCATCCTACCACTTCCAATTAGTTGAACGAACACCCCATCTTGCCATCATAAAACTGGATCGCGGTAATAAAACAAGATATCTAATATTATTAAAATACATCCAGCGATATAAATATCGTATACACAGCAGTATAACACCGCATTATGCTGGAAGGGCGTAATATCTAGAGTAATTCAAAATAGAGGCCCTGGGAAACGTATAAAGAATTCTATCAACGCGGCATTCGCGCCTGTTCGCATTTGGCTCCGAGTTTTGGGTGAGGTGTGATTATTAGCGATGAATTACTTGGATGCAATGGATTCCCTTAATAACCCGTTCTGCAAGTTTGTAACTTTAACTTTTGTAGCTGTATAGGTACGTAGGACTCACTTTCGTTGATAGTCTTCGAAGGGATAGCAATGACCCACTTTTCTTAACGTACCCATGACCTTCATACCTAATAGAGTTTAAACTATTTTCTATTAAAACTTACTTTGCTTATACCTCTAATCTGTCACACACTACTGATCATCTATATATATGATTATTTTTTTGCTTTGTATCGGCAATCAGTTGCAAGACTATAAGCAGATGAGTTGAGAGGAATTATGATTGGAAGACGACGAGGCCTATCTATATAAATAAAATTTTCCGTGTCAGCTACTATAATTTCGTGTTTTACCCAGACTTTGGAAATATATTATTCAAATCAAATGTCGTGTCAGCAGTCATGCTCACAGTACTTATACATATTTCATGTATTATCATTATAAATATCAAATTTTTATTATAAACGAACTCTTAACTCTTCCAGCTCCTTCTCGCTGTTACTACGACCACACCCAAGTTCTCACCTCACATAGGTAAGTGTAAATATGACATGACTTGTCGACTGAGATGAAATAAACTGTGCAATCTGAGGAGTCGTTTGTTGTGTTACCTCCACAATGGTATGAAAATTTCGACTCTGTATGGAGAGGGCTTGTTATGTTGCAACAACATTATGATCATTGAGGTTAGATTAATCTTTGTAAGTAAATGTTTATTTTAAAATATGCTACAATATTTAGTTGAATTTGCATATCTGTTATCCTTGTGCATAGTCATACATGGTCCGTCGAAAATGTTCCAAGACACACTAAAAATTTAATATTATTACTTTGGTTCACCTAAGAATCATCCCAAGATACTTTAAACACAGTTACTGACGAAACTCTGTTGACTTGTTTATTTCTTAGGCCGGTAACGCACTTGTAATGCCTTAGTGTTTCAGGTGTCCATGGACGTCGCCGATTGGTTACCATCAGGTAATCCGTCTGGTCGTTTATCGGCTTACGCCATAAAAATGTGATTTTTTAATCACACTGATGACTCATAATTACGTCTTCCAGGTACTAATTTATCACATGCTAATTTACTGAGTACTTGTCACTTAGAAGCATGTGTTTCGGAATGGTGCTCAAAATTAGCATGCTCATTTCGGGCCTGCTTGCAAATGGACAGGCGTCCGATTTTTAAAAATTTTTGAGCATGCTCAATAGAACGCCTTTCGGCATGCTATGTTAAAACATGTGACACTACTATTACTGTTATAAGGGCGTAGTATCACTTGGGCCTAATCGTGCTGAAGTATGGCTGAGATTGAAGACTGAGAACCTTATACTATCCTATTTAAGACCATTTGTGACAATACCTTAAAATTATACAATATTAAAGTAACTAAAATCGCAGGTTACTCACATGAATATACTGAGAAAATCTCTACTAGTTTGCGATTACGATTGCGAAAGAGCTGCGCGACCGCGCACACTGCTCATGAGGAAGAACCCCTCTGTGGTTCGAAACTAATAGAGCTTTTCTCAGTATATTCACGTGAGTAACCCGCGATTTTAGTTAATTTAGTATATCTCACGATAGTTATTACAAAACCTAATACAATATTCTATCTCCAACATTCAACAAAATAACAAAAGAAAGTAAATGAGAAATGTAAGCAATCACTACTGGAAACAGGAATGTACGCAATAAACGTTAAGAGCTCATAATCAAATTACGATCTGTAACATCAGAGGTGAATCTAATTTGAACACGATGTAATGTTTCATATCCCAAAGTTGATTTAGACTTAATTACTCTAGTACTGAATTAAAAGATAAAAAGCTAGAATTTCATTTTATAGAACGAAATATTGACTTTTGGTGGTCTTAAGAATTTAGTAGGTGAAGTAAATGGCAAGGTGAATGGTAATGGTTGAACAGCTGAAGATCAAACTCCCTGGTATGCTGTTGAAGAGACCCATGTCCAGCAGGGAAAAGGGAAAAACACCAGCGAAATGGATTGATGATGAAGGAATGAGTAAGTATGAATAGTTATGTTTCTCCAACTAAAAATGGTCACTACATAATCCACTGACTGCCTTGTTAGCCGAGTAGTCGTAAGTGTGATTGCTGGGCAAGGGTCTCGGGTTCGATTTGCGGGTCGGTCGGTATTACTGGGTTTTTAAAAAATCTCAGTAGTAGCACGGAATTTGGAATTGTGCCCGGTATATGTCAATGGGTTCACCTATAGGGGGTCCACATGGAACTCATAACATAAATAGTGAAAACTGGGTGTTACATTGTACAGTGGCATTAAGTCCCGTAATATGCACCTCTGCTTTTCCCTTCGGGGATAAAAGGCATGGTGTTATGTTATGCATAATGCAGTAAGTCAAATTAAATGATTGATATAGTTCATCTTATGATTTAAAATAATTTAGCCTACAGGTTAAGTTTTATATATGTTTTGATAATCTCCCAATATCTGAACTTACTCCTTTCGAAATAAGGTTCAATCTCCCGTAAAATGAAAATGTTCCTTCAACACTTTCCAGAAGTCAGGCCTACGCAGTTTCTTAATACAACCATCAAAACAAAATTTTGAGAGGATGTCAATTAATTTCCAAGGGCACTTCATTGTTCTAGATCTTTTGTTTGTCTAGACTTGAGTACTGGTTGAAATGAGACGTGGATTATGTAAATTAGGCCTTTATACTTTATTTGTTTGTCGTTTAAGTTTTGATTCGAGGAACAAACCCGCAACGCATCAAGGCTTCTCTTTGTTGAATCAGAAAGGCTAATTGGGGCAGTGTATATTTTATTCACCCTGTAGATTTGATGAAGACAAGATCTGATTATTTGCTCAAGTGCAGTTTGAAATATTTTTTTTAGTTTTCATGTTTTTTACATAACATAATATAACATCACGCCTTTTATCCCCGAAGGGCTAGGCAGAGGTGCATACAGAAGTAACACCCACTTTTCACTATTTAAGCTGTTATTATGTTATGAGTCCCATGTAATAGGGGGTGAGCGTATTGAGGTTTTTTGACAGAGATAATTAAATAAATACTAATGAAAAATAATACTAATGATAATTAATGAAAATGTCACACAAGCAATGTCAAATAAATTAAATTAATTATTTTTAAATATTTCACATTTCAAATCAATCAATATAATTGATTTGGGTTTGTTGTAACTTGTGGTGTAAAATAAATAAATAAAAATTGTATTCTGAATCATTAGCAGTTAATATCTACTGTGCGGGGTTCCCGAGGATCTTCTCTTCAGATCTGTCGAGAGATGTCACCAGCCTAAATAGGCAGGTTCCACATCAAGATAACTGTACGCCACTACGACTATATCTTTGGTGACTAATATAACCAATAATATCTACAAATCAAGAAGAAAATCATCCCAGTGGTCACTGCAGCGCAGCGCGGTGGTGCGTCGACGGCGGCGCGGCGGCGCCGCGTCGCGTCACACGGCTCGGCAGCGCCCTAATCAGTACTGGCCACGGGATTGCTTTAGTGATTTTTTTTTATGATGTAAAGTTTTGACGGATTTTGACGGCTGAGTGACGGTTTATAATAAAATAGTGTTTTTATATTTTTATTAAGTGTAGTTTATAGTTTTAAAATTATTTTTGTATGCCTGGATGCAGCAGCTACGCCGGACAGAGTGCCAGTCAACCTGCCGCACCCCTGGATGGGACTCTGGTAAGATGCCCACATTGATCTCAAGCACGTTTTTTAAGGGTGAACGGGGTCTGAGGGTTCATTTGGGCAAGGTACATAAACCCAAAAATGTAGCTCCTTGCCTAGTGTCAGCCTCAGCTCCTTCACCAACCCCTGTCCAGCAACTACAACTTTGGCAAACTTTACCTAAATTTAAAAACACAACTCCAGTTTTAAAGAGACTTCCTCGAGATGCAAGAGCATCCGTAGCTTCCTTCAAGTTTAGCACGCTGTATTGGTCTTGTGGTTCGAGTGAACTCTCTAAGTTCTTGGGAGCAATTATTAACCTTTCCATTTAGGATTCTACATGTGCAAAAAGATTTGGCCAACAAAAAAACTTTAACGACCCAAATTAAAGATAATTGCTTTTCTCAAACCCAAACTTTCGACCCTAAATTATCAGTACACTTTTCTCACAAAGGTTTGCTGCATCATGTAGAGTCCAAAATAGCGGATGGCGATATCCGTGGTACTGCTAGGGTTCTATTTAGTAGTGATGTGGTCGCTACACTCTGCAGAGGTAGTTACAACCCGCAGAGTAAACATCCTTCCCCGGCAGATGACCTCATCTTTCCTGACCCATCAAACCCTCAACTCCATTCTCTTTTTATTACTGCCCAAAAGGTTCGCGAGGCCGTTGACTCCTTTTAAAATGGTTCAGCTGGCGGTCTCGACGGTTTAACACCCCAACATTTAAAAGATCTCATGTGTTCGAGCGCCGGGGAGGCTGGTGAGTCTGGCCTTAATGAATCTAATGCTCTCCGGCAATGTGAACGAATCCATCATCGATGTCTTATACGGGACTAACTTATGTGCTCTGCGTAAGAAGGATGGCGGTATTCGTCCCATTGCTGTAGGTTGTACATACAGGCATATCGCAGCCAAAATTTGCTGCGCCTATTACAATGAGTCTTTGGCCAGCAAATTCCAGCCCTCACAACTAGGCTTTGGTTGCAAAGGGGGCTGCGAGGCTGCGGTACATGCCCTACACACATTTTTAAACAGTAACCAAGGTGAGGTCGTCTTAAAGGTTGACATTAAAAACGCCTTTAACTCCGTAAGCAGGGACGCCTTGTTGACTGAAATTCTAAAAGAAATCCCCAAAATTTACAGTTTTCTTTGGCAATGTTATAGAAACCCTTCAAAATTACTGTATAAGGACAATTTAATAGAATCAGCTGTTGGTTGTCAACAAGGAGACCCTCTTGGACCTGCCATTTTCAGTTTAGCTATAAATCCTATTATTCGTGAACTAAATTCAAAATTTAATGTATGGTATTTAGACGACGGAACTCTAGGAGGTGACGTTGACATTTTTTTAAAAGATTTGACTATATTAAAAGAAAAACTGAGTTCTATTGGCCTTGACCTAAATTTATCAAAATGTGAACTATACATTCCTGACTCTACAGACAGACTAACGACTCTAGCAAAATTTAATCAAATAGCTCCAAATATCAAAATTATTGATAAGTACTCATTTCACCTCCTAGGTTCACCAATATTCGATGAATGTTTTCCTAAATTCATCGAGGACAAGATACAAAATTTCAATCACATTTCGGATAGATTACACAAAATCAACACACATTCGGCTTTCACCCTAATTCGGTACTGTTGTTTTGGACCAAAATTTACTTATATTCTCCGCGCTTCACATCTATGGAAACATTCAAACATTTTAGAAAACGTAGACAAAATTATCAGACACACATTGTCATCCATACTTAATGTGGCTTTGGATGACCGAGCTTGGCAACAAGCTACTCTTCCTATTCGCATGGGAGGGCTCGGCGTCCGCAAAATTTCAAGTATTAGTTTACCAGCTTTTCTGTCTTCGGTCCACAGTACCTCTGAATTAGTCAGGAAAATTCTTTCTTCGTCACTGACCAGTTTTGAGGTGCCGTGTTTGACTGATGCAGTAGAAGCGTGGAAAATGGCTTGCCCACTTACGGATTTACCTGTTCACCCATCTTCTCAGAGACAGTGGGACGTGCCGCTGTGTCTGTGTGTGTCTTTAATCAACTCGTCTTCTAATACTGCAGAGCTCGCTCGCTTATTGGCTGTGGGAGAATGGGAGTCAGGATTATGGCTTCAGGCACTCCCGTCGTCCTTCATAGGTACTATGTTGGATGACATAACGTTCCGCCTAGCTGTATGCTTACGTTTAGGTGCTCCTTGTGTTTCTCCGCATTATTGTCACTGTGGAGAAAGAGTCGTTGGCTTGGGACACCATGGTCTTTCTTGTTGCAGAAGTGCAGGCCGCATAGCTCGCCATGCCAACATCAACGACATCATTCATCGTGCTCTTGCCTCAGCCGGTGTACCAGCCGTATTAGAACCTAATGGTTTGGTACGTGATGACGGCAAAAGACCAGATGGTATATCGTTACTGCCTTGGAAGATGGGTAGGCCTTTGGTGTGGGACGCGACGTGTGTAGACACCCTTGCGCCATCACATCTTTTAAGCACCGCTGCATGCGTTGGTGCAGCTGCTTCTGCGGCAGAGGCCCTCAAACGGCGTAAATATTCAAATCTAGTAGGTAACTACTGTTTTGAGCCGTTTGGGGTCGAAACACTTGGGCCATGGGGTCCCAGTGCACACTCTGTGTTTAAAGATATCGCCCGTAGGCTAATCGACTCTACGCGTGACCAGAGGGCTGGCTTTTTCTTCGGACAGAAAATAAGCATTGCCATTCAACGTGACAATGCTGCCAGTCTTCTGGGAACGTTCCCCTGTGTTAGTGATGCGGACGAATACTTTGACGCCTAAATTAAGGGTATAATTTTTGTTGTATTCTTTTTTACTTTCGTTTTATTTAAAAGTTTAGTTGTAGTTAATTTTAAGTTGTAAATATGTACTAAAATATACTAAAATTTTATGAATTTCAAAAAAATAAAAATTAAATACATCTTTATGATCGAATAATAGCAATGCCAGAAATTGAAACGCATTCTTCAAACATCTCTTCAGTGTTACATAGAAAGTTTTTTTGAGAAATCATTTGAAGAAACATCAACGTCTCGAAAACAAATCAAAACATTCTTGAGACCTCAAATTACTTTCAACTTCTCCACACTCTCATAGCAGCAGAATTACTTGTAGTATTACCCCTCCCGCGGGTAATACAAGCCGTAATAAAGAGTAGCGAAGGAACATTATTGCGATTCAAACGACTCAATGTTAGCGTCGAAAAGTAATTCGCAAACAAATTATGTTTTTGTTTGAAATTTTACTTTAATGAGTGTGTGTAGCTTGGTGTTTGTCTTTTGAGTTTTGATTTTGTGATTCCTTTGTTTAAGGGTTAAAATCTAGATGGAAAAAGGATTAGTCTATACATATAATTATATTTATTTTCATTTTCTTGTTTTAGTTTTATAATTTAGCATTTAATCTTTTTTTTCTCTGTCTCTTGTTTTATTTATTTATTTATTTAAGTTTTATACAATTGCATAAGGAGGACTTAATGCTAACAGCATTCTCTGCCAGTCATCCTTTGGGTAGTGCAGAAATGTATGTGGTAGGTGGTAAGCTGCAAAACAGTCATGAGAAATAGTGGTATTTATCCAAATTAATAAAAGGGTATCAAAAGCATACATAAAATACGTAAATATAATCGTATAGATATATATAATTATATATAATACAAATATCATTATACATATAAATATATTTGTGACTCGTATATGAATTTGTCCTATGTTACAACAAGATGAAAAATTATGAAAGATGTTATGAAACTGCCAGCTTTCCGCCAATGTACTCACGCGCCCTCCGCTTGAAACTCAGACGACTGGTTGCGGTTCTGACATTCGTTGGAAGCGTGTTCCAGAGAGAAATGACTTGAATGAAGAAAGAAGAATGAGTAAAGTTACTGCGATGGACAGGACAGTGCAACAGCCGATTATGCGAGGAGCGTAGATTTTTAGTATGGTTGTCACATACATACTGGAAATGGGAAGTTAAATAGTTAGGAGAATTGGGAGAGTCAAGCAGAGAAAATAAAGTTGTGAGTGCCCTTAGCTCTCTGCGCTGACGAATAGGCAACCATTTCAACAATGATCGCTGTGCAGACACATGGTCGTATTTACGCAAGTTAGAAACGAATCGAATGCAGTTATTTAGAAGACGGTCAAGTTTGTTGAGGAGATCTGCATTCAGGTCATAGTAACACACATCACCATAATCGATGATGGGGAAAATTAAGGTCTGCACAAGCATCGCCTTAGTGCTGGGAGGCAGTACATTTCTGAGACGGTACAGAGACCGCAGCGATCCGGTAACTTTTTGACTCACACTGGCAGTTTGACTTCGCCAACTGAGGGTACTGTCAATATGTATACCCAGGTCCTTGACGCTCTCACTATATTGGACAGGCGTCCCGTTGTACAGTACGGGCGGTAGTATAGTGAAGTTGATTTTGGCCATATTTTTACTACTACCAATAATAATCGCTTGACATTTGTCAGGATTGACAGCGATTCCAAACCTCTCGGACCAACTCTCAATAGCAGCCAAATCACGGTTGATTTTGGCGATGCACTGGTCCAGATCAGCCACTACTCCGTGACAGTACACCTGTAAGTCGTCGGCATACAGATGATACGCACACTGAAGATCAGAAGTTATAAGATTGATAAAAATAGAAAACAGAAGAGGAGAAAGTATGCCGCCCTGTGGAACGCCATTGTGCAGTGTGGCCCAACCCGATGACGTATCATCAACCTGCACCATCTGCTGACGCCCACGAAGGTATGAAGAGAACCATTCCAGTGCTCCATCAGAGACCGACAGATAGGCCAGAACAGCTAAGAGGATATTGTGACTGACCATGTTAAAGGCGTTAGAGAAATCAACCAGCACCAGAACAGTCACCTTGGCGTCCTCCATTGCTGCCCTAACATCGCCAGTCACTTTAAGGAGTGCAGTGACAGTGCTATGACCAGGCCTGAATCCAGATTGCAGTGGTGAAATAAGTGAGTTCCGATATATAAAACCGGAAAACTGTCGATGAACGCAGGCCTCGAGCACCTTGGATAGGAAAGGAAGGATAGAAATGGGACGAAAGTGAGAAGGGACAGTGGGGTTGGTGACTTTAGGAAGCGGCCGAATATATGCTCTCCGCCACAAGGATGGGAAAGTACAGGAAAACAAAGAGAAATTTATTATATGGAAAATCGCCGGTAGGATGTGATCCAATATTGTGGTGATCATGAAACGAGATATGTTATCACATCCCACCGCCTTCGATTTAATGGATAATATTATCTTACCGATCTCTTCAGGTGCAACTGGAATAAATTGAAAAGAATTGCTAGTATTAGAGCCCGTCATACCAGAAATGAAGGCCAGTGTCTGTTGTTCAGTATACTGATCTAATGTGTGGGTCGAGGAAAAGTGACGATTCAGATCATCTAATCCAACTGAAACCGAGAAGTCAGAATTGCGCGATCTGCCAATACCTAGAGTTCCAAGAAATTTCCAGATGTTGGCAGAAGACTCAGAAGTAATGTTCTCAAGAATGTGGCGGCTTTTAGCGTTGCGTATCATCTGATTGCACCTATTTCGCGCTACCTTATAAGCCGCCCAGTGTTCGTCAGTACGATCTCGCTTGTAATTCCGAAACATTCGATCTCTGCGTCGCATTGCCATACGGATTCCGCGTGTCATCCATGGAGCTGGTGGTCGCTTTTGGATAATTTTTCTGACAGGAGCATGACGATCATAAAGCTGAACCACAACTGAGTTAAAATAAGCCACCTTATCGTCTATGGTATTTGCTTCTGTCAGTGGCACCCAGTTGATGGCAGAGGCATCCCTTTTGAGCCCTTCACAATCCATGCGACCAAAAGCTCGCCTGTACAAGACCTTGGGTTTGGGTTTGGGAGGTTTAAGGGTATAGGAAAGGAAGATCAGGTCATGGTGAGAGAACCCAGGCGCATCCTGCTGACCGTGAGAGGAAATAAGGGAAGGATTAGAGGTAAGGATCAGATCGAGCCAGGTATCATCGCCTACAGTGTTATGGTGAGTAGCCTTAAGAGGCAATAAATGGAGACAAGCTGACTCAATCACATGCAGGAGTTTGCGGGTTCGGGGAGAGGTGGGAGAAAGGAGGTTGGTGTTGAAGTCACCCATTATGATGTGATGTGAATATTCTGACCCCAAAGATTCTAAAACTGTTTCCAATTCAGTGAAGTAATCGACGGTAGGGGGACAATAGACCACACCAAGGATGGTTTTGGTCGTGCGAACACACACTTCGAGAAAGATATATTCAGCAGCATGGTTCTGAGAGGACATGGTTAGGATTTTAAAAGGTAAGTCGCTGCGAAGATATATGGCCACTCCACCTCCCCTCCTGAAAACACGATCGTTACGTATAAGTACATAACCGGAGAGGGGATAAGTAGTGGAAAGAAGAGAAGGTTTGAGCCAAGACTCTGATATCAGAACCGCGTGGACATTAGTATTATGAAAAGCGTCATATAATTCGTGATAATGACTGGCAATACTTTGCGCATTTATATGACACACATTCAGCATTTTTGCCACAGAGTTATCGAAAGTACGATGTAAAAACTCTCCGAGGGTATCACTACACGTACTAAAGCTATCATCACTGGCAGATGATGCAAGATCATTAAAAGAGATAAATGTATCATTATCGGACATAAAGTAGGACAAATAAAATAATATAATATAACAAATTAAATATAAAAATAAATATGTAAAAGATAAAATAACGATGTATATAAAAAAAAAATCAAAAAACAAAAATATCCGATACAAAAACCTGCACCACCCGCCGGTTAACACCGAGCAAAACACTGACACAAAAGCACCCGCCCCAAGCACAGGAATAGCTACTACTATATAAATATAAAAATATGAGAACATTAACAATAATTAATAAACACAAAAAAAGGACAAATAAAAATATATGAACCAAGAAATGAATAAGCTATATGGGGTATGTTTCCGAACGCAAGACAACTGGATAGTACATAATATGACACATAGATGACAATGAATGAAAAAATGACAAATTGACATTTGACATAAGACATTTAACACGTGACAGTGACACTAATGTAAGCTCAACCAAAACAAGCAAGCAACATACAAAATAAAATTAAAAACAAATACAAGGTATTATGAAAACCAATTGAATAAATGAAAATGAGGGCATTAAACATTCTAGAGAAAAGTCAATACCTACTTAGATTAATGAACTGAATAAAATGATACCCACATAAAATGATAACATAGTAATGATGAAAACATAGTATGATTGAACTTATAATGAACTACGAACTACGAAACTACAATGATATGACACAAACACAATGAAAAACAACTAAGGATGCAATTAAGAAATCAACAGGTATGTGCTAAATAGTAATATAATAATGTTGAAAATGACACAGACAAAAAGCGTACATACTGTTTTATACTTATTTCTTCGCCCGTTTCAGTTTGCTGGCCGCCCCGACATCACCCGCCGCCGAGGATTCACCCGCTGACTTCTGAGTCGGATGCTTACTTAGTAGGACCTCAAGTTCTTCCTCCGAGGTTACCCTGTGTCGGATACCATCAGACGCTTTTATGTAAATAACACCATCCTGGGTCCAAACAGTCCTCATCCCGAAGTGTTGGCGGGCCCTCCCAAAGATAGCCTGCCTCGTCCTAGTCAGGAACTCCCTGACCGACACCGAGGTACCCCGCAGGCGAGTTTTCGCCCTCCACACAGACGCCTTAGCTTCCATGGTGGTGAACCTAACAAGAATAGGCCGATGATGGTCCTTACTAGCAGTACCGATCCTTTGAGAAGTAGCGATAGAAGCGGGCTCAACCTTCAGTGCCAGCTTATTGTTAAGAACATCCAGTACTAGCTTGGAAGCATCCTCCTTATCTGTCTCAGGGAGCCCCTGAAACAAAAGTGACTTACGGCGGTGCTTAGTTTGGATGTGGTCAATTTGCTTGGAGTTGTCACTTATCTGGATGCGAAGAAGACGAAGTATGCCTAAAATAAGCTCACGGAATGTGCGTAACTCTTCTGCCAACTTCACAACAGTGTCCTTACATGGCCCCGCACTCTTAAACTGTGCCTCCAATGCTGCCATCTGCCTGGTAACGCTACTCTGGACTGTGTTTAGTACAGATAGTACTTCTCTGTCATCGGCCATAGCTGCAGCAGCAGTGTTATCTAGTGTTGTCCAGTGAAACAAACAGTGCTCCGTGGATCAGTGCAGTCGATGTGACCGGCAGGCGGTTGTGCAACTTGAATATGGAGTTACATAAATCCTCACTAACGTTGGTGGCACTTTTGCAATGCTTTAGCAACACAAAGAAAATGTATATGAGTTGAATAAATGAATATTTATATTTTTAATAAAAATTTGTTACAACTAAGTGAATGTCACTTATTCACACCTACCCGCCGACCTTTTAAACTTTTATATTGTTATTTTGTCAAATTGTAGAGGTATATTTTTTTTGTTCCTGGCATTCATGCCAAATAAAATTAAACAAAAACAAAATACAAGTCCAATCTTTTCACTTGTTAATTGCATAACTATATTTTATTATTTTTTGTCTTGAAATGACATTTATTTATTTGAAACTATTTCCAGCGTAACAAATATCCACTGCCACTGCTGACCAAAGGCCTCATTTCACAGGGCGAAGATTTGAGTATATTTAATCACCACGCTTGCTCAATGTATAGCCCATATAATAATATATAAGCCCAGGTTTCCTAACGATGTTTTCTTTCACCGTTTGTCAGTGGTGTCTAAGTAATCTTAGAAAGTACATATAACTCGGAAAAAGTCAAATTGGTACTTGCCGTTGCTAAAATTCGAACCCGAATTCTCATGTATGACGTAACAAATATACCGAACTAAAAATTGTCCTCTATATACATTAACAAACTATGAGATCCGCTGCTGGATAATAGTTCAGCAAATATTCTTATCTAGAAAAGATAAGTTTGCCATAACCTCTTTCCATTATTGACAAGCAGGTTTGAGATCAAAATTGTCATATTGGTAATTTAAATATTTAATTGTTCCAAAAATGAATACCCAAGGTCAAATCAACAACATTGCAAACAACTCCATCGAAACACAGACACGATAACACCCAGTTATTTCTGACACTCGTTGTCTCTGATGAAATGAAAGAACAATCGAGTTACATTCGTACAAACATATTGACAAGCATACAGGTACTTTTCGTTGTTGAAGAAAGGTCTGAACTAAGTATAAACATTGCCTCTGTGATTTGATTACCTCAGTTTCCCTGCTGTTTGCTTAGGACGACAGTGACCCTTGTATTGGCAAACACACTGAAAGAAATGTATCTTAGGCACAAGAGAAGTACACACAGATACTTTTTGAAGTAACAAGTGGTTTGTTTTTTTTTATGTGGAACGTTTTGTTTTGTATGTGCTGTATTTATTTATGTCTGTATGTGGGGAATGGTTTTTTTTTTTAAGGAGTGAAAATCATCGAATGACTGCTCCCGCCTGGGTGAGGTGGAAGGGAGTGTCAGACTCTTACTGACTAAAAACCACCCCGTTCCTTCTCCTGCACGTCGAGCCGGAGCTCCGGTTACCCGTTAGGTTCTCCGCGACTCCGAATCGGCATCGGCCCTATTGGGCCCCATCTGTGGTGGTCTGATGGCTCTTTGAGGCGCGCGCGGAACGCGACGCGCCGTACGCTCGGGTCTGTTTCTGGTCGGACGGGGAGCCACCCATGCTCGCCGTCCGCAAGCCCGCGCTTACGGTGGCCGGAGATCGTCCCGCGATCCCCAACGCCCGGTGTGTCCTTCGCGATGGCTGGGTTGCGAGGAGGCTTCGCTGCCTCACGCGTCCCGCCTCCTCCTTAGCTAGCATGACTGCTTCGCAAAAGGAGGAGACGGCATCCCAATCCCCCTCGCTCCGCATCATGGCCTGCACTAGGCCCGGACGCGAGAGGTCGCCATCGCCGATCACTTCCCTGAGGGCACGGCGGTGCTCAGCCCACGCAGGGCATTCTCCCACTGTGTATTCCACCGTGTTCTCAGGGCGGCCCTCGCAGTGATGACACCCGGGCGTTTCCTCCCGCCCCATCAGATACAGGTACCTCCCGAAACTTCCATGTCCGGTGAGGACCTGCGTCAGGCGGTAGGTGAGGACGCCGTAGCGTCTCTCAAGCCACTCCTCAAAGAGGGGACTTACTGCTGCAATGGCAGCGAGCCCAGACCCCGGTTGCAACAGTCGTTGCTGCCATTCCGCCATGAGATCGCGCCGGAGCTCATCCCGCCACGCACTTATCTGGCGCGGCAGCGGGGTTTCGCCCCGGCGACGTGCCTCCGCGCGCATGTTATACACGCGCGCGAGCACCTTCGCCTCCAGATCCCACGGCGGTAATCCGGCAAGGAGGTTCGATCGTGCGGTATCCTCGAATCATTCGGATCGCCATGACCCTCTGTGACATGAGCAGCGTCCGAGCGGGACGCCGCAACTAGTTCGGCGCCCAAACAGGGGCGCCGTAGAGGGCCATGTACCGCACGACCCCGGCGTATAACCTCCGGCGTGTGGGGAATGGTAGGTCTGTATTAATTTGATAGTTGTCCTTTGACGAGATATACTACGTTGTCAGTAGGAACTACTATGAAGGCTAGATTTGTGCCTTTACGTGGGACTTCTATTTGGGTGTTACATTTAATATTTGTATACCTCTTTTTGTCGTCGACGGGCAGGCCACGTCGGTCGAAGGACTCACTGCAGATAGGCCAGGAAAGTCCTTGAGTGAAGACCACGGACCGGAAAACGAAGCGTGGGCAGGCCTGCCGCTAGGTGGACCGACTACATCGCCAGAGTTGTGGGAAGCCAGTGGATGCAGGTGCCGAGGTGTCATTCGACGTGGAGGACTAAGGGGGAGGCCTTTATCCAACAGTGGACGTCTTCCGGCTGTTGATGATACCTCATTTAGCTCCAAAAATTAATTAATAATATTTTTGATTGTCATACATACTTCATATAGGTACATAAGTTTGAAGTTGTGTATTATTAAAAAAATATGTAATGAAATGCTGTAGTGACTGGGTTGTGTATTCAAAGAGAAAATAAGAATAATGTAAAGTTATTTAACTAGAATTAATAAACTTGAAGATATGTATCAAGAAACTATTAATGTTTTTTCCTTCTTCCTGATAAAATAACAACTTGAATAATGATGAACTGCACATCTCTATAATAACAGGCAATTTTTGTAATACAATTCAAAGTTCTAAGAAGTTTCACTACGTACTGTGTTTTTTTATCTCCTAAGGAAAAATATGTAATTAAAAACATTTAGATCTTAAACGTTGCTTATTTTCAACAAAGATTATTTTTTATAAAATAAAAAAATTGTAGCAAAAATTTTAAACGGCTTTATTAAGACAGTAAGCACACTGACAGTGCAAGATCTTTACCCGTAAGGCGGATAGATACCTGATAAAAGTAGCAGGGAACAGCTACTTTTAATTAATCGATCTGGAAGTGGTAAAGATAACTATTTTGTTAAAACTAATCCCAAGAAAATAAAATATGTTCCGCGCGCGTCTCAAACAGCCATCAGACCACTCAGATGAGCCCAATAGGGCTGATGCCGATACGTAGCAGTGGAGGACTCAACGCGTGGCCGTGGCCGTGGCCGTGGCCGGGAACGGGTTGGTTTTAATTCAGTAAAAGTCCGACAATCCCTCTCTTTTACCCGGGTGAGAAGTCATCTATACTAATATTATAAAGATAAACTCAAAAACTACTGGACCGATTGCAATAATTTTTTCACCATGAGAAAGCTGCATTATTCAGAAGTAACATAGGCTATATAATATCACGCTAGGTCCTATAGTTGTGGAGCAGTAACCAAAAATGTTTTAAAAACGGGGGAAAAGTATCGTTTCTGAGGCCTTCCGTGGCGTGCGCTGAGCATATAGTTAAAGTTATACAAAAGTGCTCTATAGATGAATTGTTCATTTTAACATTATTTTTAAAAAAGTCCGCGAGAGCATATGTTCACCTTTTATACCTCTAGTTTACCCATAACAATCGTGTTAGTGAATGGTTCAATCCTTATAAAAGTTTGCTCTAGATAACTTTTTAATTGTTCAATCGGTTACCTTAAGACGCGAGATCGACAACGGAGGGCAGGTCGCTAAAAAAAACTGAGAATAAATATAAATAAAACGTAAAACTATGTAATAAATCTTAAGTCCCCCCGTGCGAAGCTGGGACGGGTCGCTATCGTATATATACTACAATAACAAACACATTTTGCTGAGTAATTATGATTATAATAATAACCCAGTTCTTTTAATCAACATTCTAACATTTCTCATTAAAAATATTTTATCCTAGATTGCTTTGTAAATGGAATTCATTTCATTATGCTTGTGTAAATAGAATGGGAATCTAGAGCCTAGTATTTATTTGCTTCGGCTGTCTGCGCATATTTTAGCTTGTGAACCACATTTTCTAGGTTTCAGTTAATATCCATAGTATAATTTTATTATTGTTGTGCAAAACCTTTCAACGCCATGCCCGATTCCCGATGTAGAATGGTTGTAAAATCATTATCAACTCGTCAAGTACCGTCATTATAGACACAATTATAGAACAATTTTTTTTTTTTTTTTTTTTAAGGGGGGAAAATCATCGAATGACTTCTCCCGCCTGGGTGAGGCGGGAGGGAGTGTCAGACTCTTACTGACTAAAAACCACCCCGTTCCTTCTCCTGCACGTCGAGCCGGAGCCCCGGTTACCCGTTAGGTTCTCCGCGACTCCGAATCGGCATCGGCCGTATTGGGCCCCATCTGTGGTGGTCTGATGGCTCTTTGAGGCGCGCGCGGAACGCGACGCGCCGTACGCTCGGGTCTGTTTCTGGTCGGACGGGGAGCCACCCATGCTCGCCGTCCGCAGGCCCGCGCTTACGGTGGCCGGAGATCGTCTCGCGATCCCCGACGCCCGGTGTGTCCTTCGCGATGGCTGGGTTGCGAGGAGGCAGCGCTTCGCTGCCTCACGCGTCCCGCCTCCTCCTTAGCTAGCATCACTGCTTCGCAAAAGGAGGAGACGGCATCCCAGTCCCCCTCGCTCCGCATCATGGCCTGCACTAGGCCCGGACGCGAGAGGTCGCCATCGCCGAATTATAGAACAATAGGTTGCGGTCACCGGTGACCGTTTGGTGTTTGACAGTTTAACTAGGTTTTACCAGCGGCTTTCATTGGAATAAAGGTCTTATGAATACCAGAGCTACTTTAGGAATAATAATTGGGGGTGGAAATTATCAAAATCCTTTCACAGCGGATGCTTACGTCATAACATCTATCTGCATGCCAAATTACAACCCGATCGGTTTAAAACTGACAAAGTCTCATACAAACTTTCATCCCCTATTTTACCCCCTTGGAGGTGGAAATTATCAAAATCCTTTCACAGCGGATGCTTACGTCATAACATCTATCTGCATGCCGAATTTCAACGCGATCAGTTAAAAACTGACAAAGTTTCATATAAACTTTCATCCCCTTTTTTACCCCCTTGGGGGTGGAAATTATCAAAATCCTTTCTTAGCGGATGCTTACGTCATAACATCTATTTGTATGTTTACCAAATTTTAGCCCAATCTGTCCAGCGGTTTGGGCTGTGCGTTGATAGATCACTATGTCAGTCAGTCAGTCAGTCAATCACCTTTTAATTATATATATATAGATAGATACTAGGATGTTGTGTTGCAAATTTCCACTTATTTTTCTTTCGTGGTTACTTACGCTAAGTAATTCTTAGTTAAGAGTCTTATACTTATCAGTCTTTGAAAAGGTTTTTACATAAGCTAGAAGTAGCCATTACGTAGAAACCTAGAATCAAAACTACTGAAAAAGACTATGTAGGAACATATCTGCAACAAGCTGAAAAGAGAATAATGTTCAATAGAATAATTAGAGGTAATTCCAGAACTAAACTTTATTAAAATAAAAATGCACGACTGAGCGATAAAACTATATTCACGGAACAGGGCGGAAGTACAAGAGAAATAACATGACAACACAAGTGAACGGAGTGACACTGACAGTTAATACAAAAACGTAACTGTGGTTTGTAATTAGTAAACTAATCACAACAGAGAATCAAAGCTGTTCACAAAGCCCAAAGGATTATGGTATCTATTAATAATAATAGCTATTATAGTATAAAACTGCCTATTTCTTCTTCTATCTGTAAAAGATCTATCAACCATCAGATCACCAAATATGTACTTTAAAAATAAGGTCTAAACGTTTCACCCCACAGCAGCTATCGTGTCCTTATAAAAAAAAACATGATAAGTCGGAGATAATTTTAAAATCCCGCAAATCCGAACTCTTGAGGATCACGGCTGATTTGTATTCAACGCTCACGCGGCCGCGTCCGTATTTCTGAAGGACCAATGCGGAACTAAGGAGTTTATTATTATTATCTTGATCAGCAAATTCAAATATATTTTGTCGGGAATATTTTTCTTTGAATATGTATTTTGTACATTTGGGGACATTTTGTAAGGATATTAGTCTATCTTATACATCTCAAAATGTTCAAACCTACTTCGGCACGAATGGGCCGGAAAGACCTAGGTTATACCACAACCTCACAGTAAACCAACGTGAAACAACGCTTGCGTTGTATTTCATTGTGTGAGTGAGGTTACCGGAGGCCCAATTACGACTTTTCCCAATCTCGCCAATCCCTGAATCCCCAAAAATCGTCAAATTCCTAATCCGAAAAGGCCGGTAACGCACTTATAACGCCTCTGGTATTTCAAATGTCCATATGCGGTGCCGATTTCCGCGGATACCGCACGATCTCTGGGGAGTCGGCGAACCTCCTTGCCGGATTACCGCCGTGGGATCTGGAGGCGAAGGTGCTCGCGCGCGTGTACAGCATGCGCGCGGAGGCACGTCGCCGGGGCGAAACTCCGCTGCCGCGCCAGATAAGTGCGTGGCGGGATGAGCTCCGGCGCGATCTCATGGCGGAGTGGCAGCAACGACTGTCGCAACCGAGGGCTGGGCTCGCTGCCATCGCAGCGGTAAGTCCCCTCTTTGAGGAGTGGCTTGAGAGACGCTACGGCGTCCTCACCTACCGCCTGACGCAGGTCCTCACCGGACATGGAAGTTTCGGGAGGTACCTGTGTCTGATGGGGCGGGAGGAAACGCCCGGGTGTCATCACTGCGAGGACCGCCCTGAGGACACGGTGGAACACACGGTGGGAGAATGCCCTGCGTGGGCTGAGCACCGCCGTGTCCTCAGGGAAGTGATCGGCGATGGCGACCTCTCGCGTCCGGGCCTAGTGCAGGCCATGATGCGGAGCGAGGGGGATTGGGATGCCGTCTCCTCCTTTTGCGAAGCAGTCATGCTAGCTAAGGAGGAGGCGGGACGCGTGAGGCAGCGAAGCGCTGCCTCCTCGCAACCCAGCCATCGCGAAGGACACACCGGGCGTCGGGGATCGCGGGACGATCTCCGGCCACCGTAAGCGCGGGTCTGCGGACGGCGAGCATGGGTGGCTCCCCGTCCGACCAGAAACAGACCCGAGCGTACGGCGCGTCGCGTTCCGCGCGCGCCTCAAAGAGCCATCAGACCACCACAGATGGGGCCCAATAGGGCCGATGCCGATTCGGAGTCGCGGAGAACCTAACGGGTAACCGGGGCTCCGGCTCGACGTGCAGGAGAAGGAACGGGGTGGTTTTTAGTCAGTAAGAGTCTGACACTCCCTCCCGCCTCACCCAGGCGGGGGCAGTCATTCGATGATTTTCCCCCCTTAAAAAAAAAAAAAAAAAAAAAAAAAAAAAAAAAAAATGCGGTGCCGATTGCTTACCATCAGGTGAGCCGTCTGCTCGTTTACCTATCCCACAATAAAACCTTTCAAAAAGGTTGTAAATGCTTTTGTGATGCCCAATATTTGAGACGTTCCAATATGGTCTATATTTGAACCATTGCTAATTGCAGACCGTATCAAATTTAATAGACACAAAAAAGATATTTTATTTGAAATTAAATTTAAACAACTCCAGCCTACCGGTAACGTGTACACTGAACTAAAGTTTGAAAAATACATTGCTTTCCTCAAAACTCAACAAACTTTTGGAAATGTCTCACTGAACATTTTAGACACCATTTTACTGTTAAAACTTTTTAGGCTTTACACGTCCCTTGTAACTGAAGTTTTGATACTATGGACCCTACAAGGTAGGCACGTTGGTATGTCTAAGTTAATAAAGCTGAAGTTTCTTTGTTTGGATGTGTCAATCTCTGCAATGGGATAATAAAATGTCATTAGGTATTTATTAAAGTAAGAGGTGTAAAAAGTTGGTGTTTGTAATTAGATCCAGTTTTTACTAGTTATTTTATAATCGCCTCATCTAATAAGGGGCGACCCACTTAGGAAACTTTGTGCTCTCCATCATCATATTAGCCACAGGAACATTCACGTCTACTGCAGAATATAGGCCTCCTCCAACGATCAAAATTATCCTTCCAGATAGGCTGGTTGGAAGCAACCTGCACCCAGCGGCTCCCTGCGACCTTAAACAGGTCGTCTCTCCGCCTAGCGTGTGGACGTCCTACGTATCCAATTAATAAAAATTGTGCTAGGTAGGTATTATTAAAACACAAAAAACAAAAGTTTACCTGACATAAGAACAACTCGAAACCCCACCATATCCTTTAGCGGCCAGTTCGAATCAATTTTCCGAGGGAATGATAATGCTATTTTATTTGGAATTATGAATAAAAACAATTAGTATTCAAAGAATTAGTATCCAATAAAATATAGCCTTGAGCTAACAGACAGTTTCGTCAAATACAAGCAGACGGAGACTAAAAATAGATACCAAGCTATGGGCAGATATTGTATTAAAGCCAAGTTATTTCATTTATTTCATTGGTCTAGTATTTTCATTTATTGGTGTTTGAAAGTAACTTAAGTTTTTTACATACCTATTTGATGGTAGTCTATTATGATTATCTATGATGTAAGGTAATCTTGGTTTATGTCGTTAAAAAAAATAAAAAAGTATGAGGGTGCTTCCGTTGGTTGCATGGTCAAAAGTGAGTATAACATCACGTCTTTTACCCCCGAAGGGGTAGGCAGAGGTGCACATTTACGACACTTAATGCTGCTATACAATGTAACACTCACTTCACACTATTTATGTTATAAGTCCCATGTAATAGGCGATGAACCTATTAAAAAAAGGTGTGACGTCATCCGTTGACATGTACCATGTGTCGGTCACGATCACGATCACCTCGCCTGGTCGGAGGATCCTCCTCTTCCGCTCTTAGGGAACTATACTCTCTGTTCCTTAAAAAGGTTTGGTCAAAAGTGAGTTTTTTTCTTAATTCAGTTTAATTTTGTTAATTGGTGTGATGGACTCGGATACGACAAGAAACTGTTACTGAGTACCAGGGTACAGCAGCAGACATTTATTTTGTTACGTAACTGTAATATGCATGTACCGCATAATGACTATGCCAAGTGGAAGGTCCGATGTGTGTAAGTTTTGTTGGGACGTTCAAAAGTGCCTTCCTGGTCTAATTGAAATAAATGATTTTGACTTGACTTGACTTGATGTCATTGGTTTGTCCTAGAGCTAATTCATAATATATGGCCTTCATTAAAATAAATCCTTTTTTATTTTGAAAAGTAGTACCTTAATCCCCAATTCTATTTATTTGTCTGTACTGTTATTGTTATTCGGTATTTTAATCTGCAATTACTTAACCAATCTATAAACATCAAAATAGCTTTTCATAACCCATGATAAAATGTAATGTCATTTCCAAAAACTCCCTCCCTCCTCCCTCCTCCCTCCCGAAAGGCCTTTAAGGCACACAAACTAACCTCGTATCAAAATGTCCTTACCTCCGGGAAATTACCTCGGACAATTTATTCATGTTAATTTTTCTTTCAACCAATTTTATTAAAGAACTTCCCTATCGCAGAATAAGGACTGTAATGGGAAATAAAATCAATATGGAAGCGATACGGAAATTAGTATGGACGGGTCGCATTTAGACGTATAAACAAGCTAAGAGATATTGTTAGGATTCTTTGGTCATGGTAATTGGAAGTTTTTTCGGTGTTTTGTTTTGTTATGCTGTACTGTATTGTATTGGTGTATAAACTCATGTCTGTTTATCCCCGAAGGGACCTTCTTCTTTATTGTAAAAGTCTATTTTACTAGACATTTGTTTTTGATTGGAAATTTTGTGCTTGTTAATGTCCTCTTGTTTTTCCTTACCGTAGTCCGGTCTAATGACTATTGACTCGTTGTGCTATTTTAGTATTTGGTTGTATGCTGGTTGGTACTCTTTACAAAATTTTAAAATTTAATTTAATGATACTTATTTGAGAATCAATAGGTACATGACATGCAATAAGGATTCTTCAAACCGTTTGATTTATGTCTTTGGGACGCGCCATACTTCACTGTACTAATGTTTTCATGGTTGTATCTACTGTAGATCCTGGTTTATAGAAGTTGTGGCATACTTGTCTCAAAAAAGACAGAGAGAGAGAAGACATTTTTTAATTATTTTTAAGGGGGAAAATCATCGTATGACTTCTCCCACTTGGGTGAGGCGGGAGTGATTGTTAGACTCTTACTGACTAAAAACCACCCCGTTCTTACTCCTGCACTTCGCACACTGCCGGAGCCCCGGTAACACGTTAGGTTCTCCGCAACTCTGATTGAGCAATTACTAAGAATCTCTTGATTGACTAGGTATTATTTAAAAAAACATACGCCCGAAGACTGAAAGGCTACTCAATAAAAATAAATTGTACTTAAATATCATGCCGTCTTTGTCATTTTACAAAGAATTTATAATAACATGACATAAGTATTCGGACAATAGACATACAACAGATTGACCAACAAAACGAAACTCAAACCAGCCAGTTAAGACTGCCACTGAAGTTTGATTCTCTTTATACAATATTAGCAGCCCGTCCCGGTTTCGCACGGGGTACACAATTATTTATTTTTGGAAATTTGGATTGTTGTAGTGACATAACTACAATAGTTGGACATATGCTACCGTGGAGTTTTTTGTAGACATTATGATGTACTTCAATATTGTTGTACATTATTTTGTTCTATCGATAATAGTTTCGGCAGCGCATTCGACGAAAGACATTATAAGACTCATTTTTCTACACCTTCGGTTGCATTGTTCAAATTTTACTAAGGATCCCTTTTTTTTAAAAAATTAAATTTAGCCTATGTCAAATTAGAAGAATGTAGCATTCTATTGGTGTAAGAATTTTTTAAATCAGCCCAGTACTTTTTGAGCCTATTCATTACAAATATACAAACATACCAAAATAGGTACAAATCTTTCCTCTTTATAATATTACCTCTAGTATAGACAACTGAAGCCAACATACTTCTACATATTGCATTGCTTTGAAAACTTGCTTACCATTCACTACTACACTGAATCTCTTTGCTCAAAAGTGGGACAGTTTTGTTTGCGTCACAGATGTGAATGACTTTTGTTTTTGCAGACTTTTTTTTCTACTCAGATGTCAGTAGATTTTTGGGTCAGGCGGTATAAGGGAGTAGGGCAGGGCGAGGCATGTTGTGTTGGAAAGTCAATTTTGGCAATTCATGTTAATGACTCCTTTTTTGTAGGGTCAGAGGTTATCAGCTTAAAAATGAAATAGGTCTAAATTCAAAATCTGTGAACATTGGTGAGAATGGTCTAAGTTGATGAGCTTAGAGCAATTTTGCAAGATCGAGTAATTAAATCTAGAATATTTTAGTTTATTTGTGATACTAACATCAGTCAATCTATTAACGAAACTGCTGAATATATAATGCTTTGTTTGGTGTCAATAGTCAAACTCGAAAATTGGATCTTTGTCAAAATACATATCAACTTTAATTCTCAACAATCATCAAATCATAAACTTACATTTATAAACAGCTTGAAACACACTTATAGCAATTGTAGTACACAAATTGGAAATAGACCTTATTGAATTTCACTTACCTTCGATATTATTAGTAAATAATAATTAGTAACTATTAGGGTCCATTTCGGTTGTATGAAATTGTTATTGGTATTTGTTTGTTCAAGGTTTAATTAAGCAGATGGCATATAATTATCGATACTATTTCAGTTAGGTGTTTGTAACAGACCTTAGAAATCAATATCTATTATTAAATTTACCTTAGTTGTGTTGACATGAATGAGTAGAAGTGAAGTCCTTTCTCCTTGTATATAAAAATAAAAAATAGCCTTTAGATAATTATTAGTAACTTTATTTAATATTTGAACTTTTGCTACAACAGTATGACAAAGATAATTTATGATACTATGATAGAATCGTGGTTATCATTATTAATCAGTCGCAAGAGGTCCGGCCTCCTTCGATGACTTCTAAATCCTTGACACTATGTTTTTAATTTTTTAAGATCATTAGTAAATTAACCATCCTGTATAAGCCACCTCATTAAGTCCAAATTCATTGTCATTCATCATTATTCATCAACAGCCTATAAATACCCACTGGTGAGCAAAGCCTCTTCTCACACGGAGAAGGATTGAGCATTAATCACCACACTTGCTCAATGCGGGTTGGCGATTACAGACTAATAATTAGAAATTATAGGTTTCCTCACGATGTTTTCCTTCACCGTTTGTCAGTGGTGTCTAGATATTCTTAGAAAATACATATAACTCGGAAAAAGTCACATTGGTACCTTGCCGTTGGTAGGTTTTGAACCCGCACCCTCATGTATGAGAAGCGGGCCTCTTAAACCTCCGGGCCACCACGACGATTTAAGACTAAAACAGATTTATTGTATTTAGGCTTAAATGGGCTAACATGTAGAACACAGTGATTGCACCCTGTTCTATATTTTAATGCAATTTGAATTCCCAAAAGTAACTGCACAGGTTCAATTAAAACAAAAGCTTTGACATTCAAAACTGGCAACACCAGTAACATTTCATATCCTTCGCCAGTTTAATAAAGACTAGACAAAAATCAATTTGCAATCTGCACAAGCGGTTCCTAGTATAATATCTCCAACTTGCAAGCTCCAATAACGCGGTGCCACAATTGAGTTGCTTCAAATCGTATGCACTTGCTATGATATCCGAAATTGAGGCTAGAATGGTAATTTTGATGTTTATGTAGAAGCATTCTTGGTTAAATGGATTCATTTGGCAGTGCTTTTGATGTGACGTTAGGGTTGAGAGTGGTTTGGTTGAAATGGAGCAGGAATGTTTGTGGCCAGTACATTTTCTGTGACTAAAGAAGTTGATTGAATTTTAATAAAACGTTGACTAGTATTTTGTCTTAGTTTCAATAAAAAGGTGATGGTGTTTTAGTATAACATTATCATCTTGATTGAGTATATTAATGAGGGCATTAGTCAAAAGTGTGATCTAATACTCAGGTTGTCGCGGAGAACCTATCGGGTTACCGGGGCTCGGGCTCGAAGCGCAGGAGAAGGAACGGGGTGGTTTTTAGACAGTAAGAGTCTGACACTCCCTCCCGCCACATCCAGGCGGGAGCAGTCATTGGATGATTTTCCCCCTTAAAAAAATACTCAGGTTATCCGATATTTAAAATTCTAAGTAATTGTGACCCGAGTACCTATGATAAAGAAATCAATCTCATACAATTCATAACTAGCAAAAAGGGAGTGTCACGTATTCCTAAGTGCACTTCTTATCTATTCTAAAGTAACAGCTATACTGATTCATTGCGCGCGCCTCAGAGCCATCAAACCACCACAGATGGGGCCCAACAGGGCCGATGCCGATTCGGAGTCGCGGAAAACCTAACGGGTTACCGGGGCTTCGGCTCGACGTGTAGGAGAAGGATCGGGGTGGTTTTTAGTCAGTAAGAGTCTGACACTCCCTCCCGCCTCACCCAGACGGGAGCAGTCATTCGATGATATTCCCCCGTAAAAAATACTGATTCATTACACTATGCCTAAAAAAGCTTATTGCTTAAACTTATTAAGAACGCTCACCTGTCAAATCCAAACTCCAAAAATCTTAACAGAGCACAAAAAGTACGAAATTTCAAAATAATTTGATACAAACAAGTATCTACCGAAGAATAACATCGTAACTCTCGGCTCTGCGTTACTTACCTCACCTTGGTCTTTTAGAAAATTAGAATTCAGAGCTGTTGGTTCTAAAATTAAATCATCTTACATTTATTTACCAAATTTTATCTCAGCGTTGAATTTTGCTGTGATAACAGCTATTTTGTACTCTGTCAAGCAAAGGGGCTTGAATTCTTTTCTACATTATCAAGGGTCTGTGACTATCCTACACTCTCTGAATAAGAAATAAATGACAAAATCCGTTTTGTGAAAGAGTCATGCTTAGGCACGAATGGACCAGCTCGACCGGAGTGATACCACGGCCACGGCCGACGTGAAATACTTGCGTTGTTTCACGTCGTGGTTACTGGAGGCCCAGTTATCGCCCTTCCCAAATTTTCCTAATCCCTGAATCCCCAACAATCCTCAAATTCCTAATCCCAAAAGGCCGGTAACGCACTGTGGTGTACCGGGTGTCGAAGGGCGACGCCGATTAGGTACTTACCATCAGGTGATCGCATACTCGTTTACTGGTTTATGCCATAAAAAAATCTCAACGATTGGCAATCGCCAACCAACCTCCTCGTTGCTCCAACCAATCGGTTGGAGAGCGCTGCTGCTCGATCTCCGTCACCTCTTTCATTAGGTTTCGTGTGATAAAATATTTAAATGAATATGCATAAATATCGAATTTAGTTTTAGTTAGAATGTATAATTGTATTTTGAAATTAAAAAAAAGAACACATAATCTACCATGGAACAGCAATTGGCTTTCTTCTCTATTACAATGTAACTCTTACCTCATCTGGCATCAAAGTAAGCTTTGTTTAATGTGTGCAACTTTGTACGCTCAAATTATCCCTTATCTCATTTAAAATTAAATAATTCTGTGTTTTATTTACCAGATATTATAGCAGCAATTTCGTTGTACATCGTAAAGTAGCTTAAAGATAATATTATTATGCTTAATTTGCAGTTTCTTGTGAACAATAGGATGAGAGCGGCGTCGTCGACTGATTTATAGCCCACAAGAATGCACGAAATAAATTATCTAAAAACTGCTTTTATTGTACAATATTTTTTTTATAGCATAAGCCGGTAACCGAGCAGACGGATCACCTGATGGTAAGCAATCGGCGCCGCCCATGGACACTCGAAACACCAAGGCGTTACAAATGCGTTACCGGCCTTTTGGGAATTGGGAATTTGAGGATTGTGGAGGATTCGGGGATTCGGGAGACGGGGACTAGGGAAGGAGGTAATTGGGCCTCCGGTAACCTCACTCACACGACGAAACACAACGCAAGCGTTGTTTCACGTCGATTTTCTGTGAGGCCGTGGTATCACTCCGGTCGAGCCGGCCCATTCGTGCCGAAGCATGGCTCTCTCACACTTATCTTGGTACCTATCAGAATCATAATAAATGGAACAAAGTCACCTGGAATAATCCCGATGGAAGCAGTGTCCAACTGCAGACATCAAGTCAATATATAAGTACTTTTCGGGCTAAAAAGCACCCAGTGATGTCCAGGATATCAGTGTTATCATATCAAGTTTCATCGTAATTCAACCGCTAGTTTTTGCGTGAAGCGTGAACATACAGGCAGACAGTCAGACAAATTTAATCACTTTTTTGGTTCGGGGTATTTAGGAACACTATTTATTTTTTTTATTTTTCAATGTACAGATTTTTTATTTCTACAGATTTATAATAGAGGTATACTAGCAGCCCGTTCCGGCTTCGCACGGCGTAGACAATTTTTTTTTCAAAATGAAGTGTAGCCTATGTCAAATTGGAAGAATGTAGCATTGTATAGGTGAAAGATTTTTTTAAATCGGTCCTGTACTTTTGAGCCTATTCATTACAAACATACAAAAATAGAAACATAGAAAAATAGGTACAAATCTTTCCTCTTTATAATATTAGTATAGAAGTATACATATGTATAGAAGATTTTTGAAAGTGAAAACAGCTGAAGAGATTTTAATTCCATAAATGTAGTTGGTTGTATTAATATCATTTATTTTTGTGGTTGTATTAATTTAAAGTATCGGTTTCGTAAAAGCGCGTGGAGCCTTCATAGATAAAATCTGGTTCTCTTTAATTCATAATTAAATCTGCGAAGTTGTCATTTTATATTTCATTTGTAATGACATTGTCCAAATAGAGAATATTTAATATTAATATTATTTAATTGCAGTAAGATATGCAAAGAAACTTTTATTATTACCCGATTTAGTACGAATTTTGACAGTACTATAACGCGTATTATTAAAGCCCAAATCTATTGTCAAACAAACTCAATTCTATACAAAAATAAATTACTTACGTGTGTAGTTATCTAGTGGCATAATGTGACAGAAGTTGGATTCATGTGCAGATGAAAACCTTTATAAAAAGAAAAATATATAAAAAGGACAAAGACAATCTTCTCATTCGTCACGAGATTCGTTTTTATAATAACTATAGTGAGACATACTAAATTAAGTAAAAATCGCGGGATACTCACGTGAATATACTGAGAAAAGCTCCTAGTATCGAACCACAGAGGGGTTCTTCCTCATGAGCAGCGTGTGCGGTCGCTCGACGTCACGCAGCTCACTCTTCAGTGTTGTCAGCGAGATTTGTCCAATACCTCTATAGTCCCATTTCTTATTTATCTCGTCTATAGTAGTTAACGACTGTAAAACCTACACAACGCTATCATATTTTTCTTCGAAACAAATTGTATCTTTTACACAAATCAGCCTTTATAAAACTTCATCATAAACGTATCAATTTCTTTTAAAACAAGCTGTATATTGTATCCATTTAAATGAGGTAAATAAATTTATAATTGTCACCATCCCTCTTCTTCGATGAGGTATCAAGATGGATGAGGAGCTGCGTTGAAGATCAATCAATGTTTTTTTAAGTATTTATCCATTGGACGCTTGGTGTGACGAAACGTTTTATGTCGTACAAATCTGGTTTTTTGAAGTATAAAGTACTTGAGACGGCAGTCTCAAGTACTCATTGGTCGAGTGGTCGCAAAGTATTACTGGGGTTTGTAAAAACCTTAGCAGTAGCACGGAGTCTGGAATTGTGCCCGGTATATAGCAATAGTCTCACCCCCTATTACATGGGACTCATAACATAAATAGTGAAAAGTGGGTGTTACATTGTAGGTACAGTAGCATTAAGTGCCGTAATGTGCACCTCGGCCTACCTATTCGGGGATAAAATGCGTGATGTTATGATGATATTAATGAAGTATTTGAGAGAATAAAAATGAGGCTAGGTTTATTTACCTACTTATTAATTTACTTATGTATATGACGGCGCCGCCGTCATTATTTTGTAAACTGCGAATGTAATGGGCAAGCAGTGAACAAACAACTGGCCGACGTCACTTCAACCCCACCACCGAGTGATATATAAAGCAGCGCAAGCGCAAGCTCGGGGGAGTCGTTCGTCAATCGTTGCCCAGTTCACACGTTACGCAATCGCTGAGTAATTTTATTGTGCACTGTCGAAAGTAAACGTTACTTTAATTACGAAGATTTAATTGTTTTATTACTGCATAAACATACCTCTACCGATATATATGACGAAGAGGGTTCTCGCTTGACATCGCCCGCACCTTCCTTCCGACATATACAAATACAACACAAAAGATACACATGCAACATGTAACTTAAATAACGCACATCCTGAAAATAGTTTGTTCAGAATCGTTTACTGAATCGATTTATATAATTTTTAGTATAGGTAATTTTTTATCCCAAAAATAATTAAAACTACGGAAATTATTGTCATATTAACCCTACATTGTTAAAACAAATCGACATGGACCGTAAGTCAAAGCAATAGTACTTTTAAAATCGCAGTTTTATTTGTATTCATACATATTCTGTCATTCAATACAAAATAAAGAAAATAAACCTTATGACAAGACCAGTAAGGATGCATCATCATCAACAGCCTATAAATGCCCACTGCTGAGCAAAGCCTCTTCTCACACGGAGAAGGTTAGAGCATTAATCACCACGCTTGCTCAATGCGGGTTGGCGATTTCAAACTTATAATTAGAAATTATAAGTTCAGGTTTCCTCACGATGTTTTTCCTTCACCGTTTGTCAGTGGTGTCTAAATAATCTTAGAAAGTACATATAACTCGGAAAAAATCACATTGGTACTTGCCGTTGGTAGGTTTCGAACCCGCACCCTCATGCATGAGAAGTGGGCGTCTTAAACCTCCGGGCCACCACGACATGATACATGTTAAATTAAAAATTTAGTGTGTTTTTTTTTTGATGGGGCGACATTTGACCACTATCTCGCCTGGTGGTAAGCGATGATGCGGTGTGCGATGTAGCACGTCGTCCCATAAGCAACCTATTCACTCGGGCCTTGAAGACTCCCAGGTGTACCCTTCAGGAAATGCAGACTCTGGCAAAGAATTCAACTCTTTAGCAGTACGCACAAGGAAGCTTGAAGCGAAGCGCTTCGTGCGTGTGGGCGGAACATCTACCATGAATCGGTGACGCTTCGCCGATTGTCTTGTGGTACGATGATGGAAAGGACTAGGGGAGAATCAAGTTGTGCAATTCCCCTGCACACTCACCGAAATGTATCCGGTAGAAAACCGAAAGGCTTGCAACCTTACGCCTGTGCTCGAGGCTTTGAAGCCGAGCCTTCACAAGCGTTTCATCGTCGATGAGCCTCTTGGCACGCCTCTCAATGTGCTCTAACGCGTCCAGCTGATATTTTGCCGAGCCGTCCCAAAGATGAGAGCAGTACTCCATACAGGACCGAACCTGTGCCTGGTACAGGCTCAGCAATTGTTTCGGCGTGAAGTACCGTCTCACCCTCCATAGGATACCCAACTTCCTACCAGCCAGTTGCGCTTTTGACTCTATATAGGAGCCAAAGTTGAGTGTGGGCGTCAGAGTTACACCAAGAAGCTCAAGATGATCTGTCATCGGTACGGACACATTCCGGAAAGTAGGAGTCAGCGGAAATTGACTCCGTTTGGCGGAGAATAGACACGTATGTATTATAATTATAACATAATATTGTGAGTGCGTTAATAACGTTACATGTTGTATATAAAAACAAAGTACAAGGTCCCACATATTCCAACTGAAATTTCTTCCTGTGGGCCTGTGGCAGGAAAAAAATAACGACACCGAGACTCAGAGTGTTACACAAATAAGGTAATAATCAGTTTAGTTTTATATTAGTATTGAACAAAGTAATAACCAAGTTTTTTACCGAAAAAATATGCAAAGATAACTCCTCTATAAGTCTATTTTTATTTTCTGCCGAAAATTTTATTATCAATAAAATACATCATATAGGCCATACACAATTCCATACTTTGTCATAATACAGAAAATTAAGACACGTAAAACAACTACACAACCCTTAGTTCATCTCAAAACTCGATTCAAAGGTTTTATAATTATCTCTCTAACGAAGCAGACGAAAAAAACTAAGTAGTTAAAAGATACTCACTATCACATCAAAAAAGACCTACAATATAAAGCGCTTCAAAAGAAACCATGAAACATCTCTAACACGTGCAAAAAATTGAAAAATTATCCTTCATAACTGCTTTCATCCGATTACAATACCATCATTCCTCCCACCACGTGTAGTCTACAATTATTCAGTCATCGATCGAACAACATGATAGATGACGGCCAGACGGACGGAGCCGCGTGTTTTAATTATACTTGCAACAATGATTCATTTGGGACGATGATCGATCAGTCGATTAAAATGATGGGCTACATGTGCTTGTGGTGTGGGATGGTTTAGTAGTGTTATGTAATTTCTTGCATTTTGTTCTAAGGGTAAAAATAATATGTATCTATAATGTATTAAGACACATGGTTGGTCCGGTGGCTAGGCAACCGTCTGCCGTTCAACATAGCAATTCTTTGCGTAACCTACAATTTATTGTTTCGGATCTGGATGTGATGTGTGTGTAAACGCACCTATGACACAGGAGAAAAATATAGTGTGGGGCAAACTCAGTAAAAAAAATATTAAAATAAACAAAGGATTGATTAAACTAGAATAGACTAAACAGACTGCTTCAATGATCGAGTGGTCTTAAATACGACTGCGAAGCATGGAATCACAATTCCAGACTCCATGCTACTACTAAGTATTCTAGAGTCCATTGCCATAGTCTCTTTTTTATTTTTTTTATATTCAATGGGCCGACGTTTGACCACTATGTCGTGGTGGCAAGTGATGTTGTTATTATTATAACACATATATCCAAAGCACAATATCAAACTAAGGTCTATTACTAAGAAATTATGTTGAAAATATCTGTTTGATTCTATTCTAAATTGAATCATATCGAGATTTAGAAATCGTGTTAATCCATAAAGTGTTGTAATTATATACTACTAGAAAAGTACCTGCTTACTGTGGGCGTCCTCTTAATCTCCACTCGCCTTAATTATGGGACGCCCTGGATTTTTAGGTTAGCCGAAACTATAAACTAACTGGCAAAATTTATCATCATCATCCACAGCAAGAAGACGTCCACTGCTCGACAAAGGTATCCCCTATAGTCCTCCACGTCAAACGAAGACTCGTCACCTGCATCCTGGCTCGCAACTCTGGCGATGTCGTTGGTCCACCTAGCAACAAAACTAACTCAATTGACTGCACGGTTGGCGCAGTGGCTGGGCTGGTGATCCACAGATTGTTGTTCCGGGTCTAGGTGTGATGTGTATAGTGTGTAACTTTGTATGTTTGTGAACGCACCCACGATACAGGAGAAAACCCTAGTGTAACGTTTAAAAAATGTAGAGAAAAATTTAAACGTAATAGGGTAGATGCCTACTTTTAATTTTAATGTCCGTCTGGTAGATTATTTTAAATCATAAGACACGTATTTTTTATTTTCTTACAGAAACGGATACTTTCGACGATATATTGATTTAAACTGTCGCGTGACGTCACTTCTATGTACATTTTATACGTAGAATGACGTTTTAGCTCCTAAGCTTTGATTAGTTTTATTTAAGTATTGTTTTATTATACGAGAAAATAAAAAATACGAGTCTAATATTTTTCATTACCTAACTGACGTACTAATTATATTTTTAGTTTTCATACCCTGTCATCATCCCTATTATCCCTAAAAATTAACACTGCTACCATTAAAGCATGAACCAAAGAAAGAAAAATACAAACAAAATAGGTGAGTTCTAAATTAATTTATTATTCGTGAACTTATCAAGAGGTACAGTTTGTTTTCAATTAGTTTGAAAAGGGACTTTGTTTTAGACGTTTCAATCTTGGTGACTTGTGCCACAGTCTTTGATCGGCACAAGTCAGGGTAGCCGTGAGATTATTGGCTTTAATGTTGTTTAATAATAACATTTTAATTCATATTGTACTTAACCACAATTAATATAAAGATGATTTTAGATTAATACTCTATCCCATTACTATTATGTTATTAAAATAGATATCTAATCATACTCTATTGGAAGTACACATGACACCCGGAACAACAATTTGTGTATCAAACAAAGTGTTGATCGCACGGAAGTGCGGGAATCGTACCCGCAACACGCTGCATGGTAGTCGATTGCCCAGTCATCGCACCAACCGTACAGTCAGCTGTGCATAAATAAATAAAAACTAAAATCGATTTTTCACCAGTAATGTTATGAGACCCCTAAGAAGGGATAAGACTATACACTGAACACAATAAAATTTTTGATATCTCAATAATATCGATATCAAACTGTTTATCCTACAGTAACAATATTAGGCAGAGGCCTCTGCCTACCCTTTCGGGGATAAAAGGCGTGATGTTATGTTATGTTATGTTAACAATATTACTGACAACCGAAAACTGAACGAATATTCCAAAGTTTGAATAGTCCTTTTATAAATTACGTTTTAAAAATCCGACTTCAACCCCTTCCCCCTTCTTTTGCGAAGTCGGGTAATTAATATACTAAAACCTTTTTCTATGAGTAAATAAAACCACATCAAAGGAGGTTTAGCCAATTGCGAGATACACCAATACAAATATATACATACATACAGGTCAAACTGATTACCTACCTTCTTTTTTTTTGAAGTTAATAAGCCGGATAAAAGTGGAATCTACTAAAAAAACTTCTCTACCTAACCCTTTAACGATCAACCAACTAAGTATTAACATATTCCTAACCTAACGCTTGTCATCACTTAGACGCAACTTCATAACTTAATCGGCAAAATGTTACTTATAACAAACAATATAGATGTCATTTTAGCATACACTTGATTATTTTTAAAAGAGATAAATTAAAAGTTATCAATGATATCGGCAAAATGTTACTTATTTATAACATTTTAAATGTCTTTTTTGAATACAACCTCAATTGCATACTTGAATATTAGGTACGACTAATGCACTTTTTTGAAATGAACATAAATAAAATCGTATCACTGAAAGAGTAAGTTTAGTGTTTCGAATAATTAATTTTCAGGGGTGTGTGACGAAACTGTGCGGTGATGTCTGTAAGGCGCATGCGTACAAACGTTGATACGGACTGGATTCAATAGGGTGTGTAAACCGAGAGACGAAATATACAGGACGATATTTTTATGTTGGACTCAGGAGTAAGTCTATAAATGAGTATACTTTTTAGTAAATTGTATGCATGGAAATTTAGCTTTTGGATGATTTGGAGTATGAATGGCTATTGTTGACTTATTTCCTGATGTGTTATTTTTTTAGCTGTTACCAATCTCTTTAAGTTGTATTTACCTAAATAACGAAGTAAATTCTGAAAAAACGGTAACCTAAGATCTAACTTTGACAGACAAACAAAAATGGTATTTATAATTATACAGAAAATAATATATCTAATTTAATAAACATCGTACAAATACATCACAGTTAAAATATCTACAAAAAATATTTAAAGCTATAAAAAACTAGATACCCACACGAAATACCCAAGACACAACATCAAAACACAATTCCTAATCAAATCCCCAAGAACCGAACACCATTTATGACATAACTTGACATATCCTCGGGAAATCCCTTAACATATCCACCCTAACTGCAGCCTCCAGCAACCGAGGAGCTTTCATATTGACCTATACGTATTACGAGTACTCTCCGTACACTTTCAGGGCGTGTGAACGAGATGGAAGACTGAAACCGCCTGAAATGTACTGAGAGAGAAAGAGATAGCCGTAACGGAGCGAAAGGCCCGGCCTGAACGATTCAGTGTACCCTGAACGTTGGAAAGCCTCGGTACGGCCCTATCCCTCACAATACACGTGCGTATGTTTTAAAAATAGCCAAAATATAGACTCGGTGTATGTTGACTGGTCGACGGAGTGCAGGCGAGTGCAGTGTTTTTAAATTGATTCAGTGTGTTTAGACTTCAGTGCTGTGTCAATAGTGTATCCCAGTGATTTGTTCGTTGCCGCTAGACTCGTTCTATGTGAGTAATTTTCATGAATTTTTTTCACGTTTTTCTAAGGTTTTTTTCGACGTATCTGACCGTATTTCGCTTTAACGTTTACAGTATTCTGTTTTTCTAACGAATAAAATTAATTTATATCAAAATATGATTACATTTTTTAACATTCATACCGGTATAGTAAAAAAATTATATGATATGCAATAAAATTAGCATTTTAATAAAATTATTATAGGTACCTATATTATCATATGAATATTTAAAAGAGATTGACTACATACACGAATTAAATCTGTAAGAAAATGCAATAATTAAGTGCTAAATTCACAATTACGTGCATGCTAAAGACTTGGTAGAAAGGTGATTTATTAACAGATATGAATTTAAAGTTATTATATTTATTAATCATAATATATAGTTAAGTAACTTTGTATATTATACTGATGAGAAAAAAATATATTTATTTGTTAATATGAGGCCGGTTATATTAAATATGGGTAAATAATAAAGCGGTGGATATCGAGTCTAATTTTAATTCAATTTTAAATTATTTTTTTACTCGTAGGTACCTATTTTTTGAATTAATGTCATTATTATTTATATAAATTTATTTTATATTTTAGAAACGTTGTTATTATAATGACACATTTTTATTAATGAATTTACTTACATAACATAACATCACGCCTTTTATCCCCGAAGGGGTAGGCAGAGGAGTATGAATGTACCTACTTATCATTATAATTAACGTATTGATATGTTGGTTGTATATTTAATAATCATTAAATATTAAAAATAAAGAAGTTTAAGAATTTTGTAGAACTGTATGTACCTTTTATATTTTGATAGAAAGCAAATTAGTTTTGTAGTGATTCCAGCGAGAATTATAATGATAATAGTTAATGGGTTCAAATTCCTTCTTTATTGGTATTAATGTTATATTGTTAATGAAAAATAACTCTTTATCTAAAATTTTAAAAACTGAATTGATTATACTTAAACAAAAGCTACATGTTATTTATAGATTTTAATTTAATGATTAACTTTAAGCCTTAAAACTGTACATAATCTTAGGTATAAATATTTTGTAGTATGTTTAGATAAATTGTGATTATCATCGTTATTTAAAATTTATTAGTATTTTTTATAAAATTTTAATAATATAGGTAGTACGTATTATTAAAATTTTAGAATAAAAATGAAAATCACTTGTTATCTAAACATTTTACAAAATATTTATACCTAAGATATTGTACAGTTTTTATAAAAAAATATTATACAAACTTAAACACCTACCTAAAACTTATAAAGTTACATTTAACATAAATAACTACCAATAATAAATTTATAACCAACTTCTCTTCTCTCAGGAAATTCATATTTTTTTAGAACATTTGCTAAACCTGAATAAATTAGCATTAAGCAATCGTTTCTCCGGTAACCAAAGATAAAGATAATGACAAATTCTTCCACAGTCCAGTAGTACACTGCCAGTTGCTGCTATTGATATCGATGCGAATAATGTTAAAATTTTTAAGACCATACATTAACTCTTCACATTACAGCCTATAATGCCCACTGCTGAGCAAAGCTTCTCAAACACGAAGGAGGTTTGAGCATTAATCGCCACGCTTGCTGAATGCGGGTTAGCGATTACAAACTTACAATTAGAAATTATAAGCCCAGGTTCTCTCACGATGTTTTCCTTTACCGTTTATCTGAATAATCTTAGAAAGTACATATCGCTCGGTAAATGTCACATTGCTACTTGCCGTAGGTAGGTTTTGAGCCCGCACCCTCATTTATAAGAAGCGGGCGCCTTAAACCTCCGATCCACCACGATACTGTCGACATTAATTCTTAGAGTAGACCCATTCTCAATGCATTATATGACTTTAATACCTTTAACACCGTCTCAAGAAACAAATCTAATTTAAGATTTCCTTCAAAGACCTGTAGTTTTATTTTCCCTGGAGACTTTTCCACTATTGTACCGTTTACAGTGGCTCCGTGATCAGAAAAGTTAGAAATAAAAGCTAAACTATAAAGGGGCTATAAAAGTAAATGTTAGTTTTTGGGATCACTATAGGTTCTGGGTTTATGTTCTAACGCAATGTTGCGGTGTCACGCATTGATTCTATTTATGATATGTATATTGTATAAATATTGGTGTGTTCAAATGTGTATGTTTGATGTCATGCCTGTTGTTAGCTGAAAAAGCCAGTGGTGTTTGAGTGCTTTTTGTTAATTTAAGTGTAGGAGAGCCATTATTCGGCGCGAATGGGCTAGCTCGATTGGAGTGATACCACGGCCTCACGGAAAACCGACGTGAAACAATGTTTGCTTTGTGTTTTGTCGTGTCAGTGAGGTTATCGGACGCACGGTTCCACCACCCCAATTTTTTTTATTTATTTTAACTTTATTTTAAGGCAACTATGGCCCATAGATACATATACCTTACAGACTAACATACATACCTTAATATACAATTAATGTTAGTAAATAAACTTAAGCCTGATTCCCAACAATCATCAATTTCCTAATCCCCAAAAGGCCGGTAACGCACTTGTGTCGCCTCTGGTATTCCAGGTGTCCATGGGCGACGCCGATTGCTTACCATCAGGTGATCTATGTGCTCGTTTACCAAGTTATCCCATAAAAAAGTAGATCATCCCTTCTATGTTACAAGTCTTCTGGGTATACCTACCCTCGTAGGTGTGCCATGTTGGATATACATTGGTTGCACTGAGGGAGTAAATAAGTGTAAATACCATTTTTAACCAATCAACTTTGTATATTTATCGATACAGTTCTTGTAATTTTTAATAAAAAAAAACTCTCTGACAAACATATACATAAATTATAATTTAGCCAAAGCATTTTGTGAATCAAACTCTGCAATATTATCACGACATTTTTGACTTTTAACTCTTGATCAAAAAATCTCGTCCGCTTAAATTTCGGACTTTATCAAACAAACTGGTAGCGCCCTTTTTTCATCCTTTTACACAAATAAATCCCATGAAATGTAAAGCTAATAAAATGGAGCGTGAGTATTTGGCTGAGGAAGAATTTGATAAAAATCCTCCCCTCAAGGGTGTAACGAGGTCAAACAGTTTCCTGAGAATCATGCGATCATTTAAACATTAGACATTAAAAACAAATGAAGGAAAGAAATGTATTTAGATCTGTACACAAAAACTGTAGTTGTCTTGTCGTTTGTGTTCTAAGCAATCAGAAGGGTTGAAAGAGGTTTTGATTTCTTTTCAAAGGTTAGGTAAATATTTATTGAAAGACAACTGCAGCTAGTGAAAATTGTGTATTACACTGCATGTGATGTACACATGTGTCTACTTTTTTGGGAATAAAATAAAATTGTGTCAAAAAATACCTTAGAAAATTCTCAGTAGTACCACGGAGTTTGGAATTGTGCCCGGTATATGGCAATAGGCTCACCCCCTATTACATGGGACTCGTAACATAAATAGTGAAAAGTGGGTATTATATTGTACAGTGGTATAATGTGCATCTCTGCCTACCCCTTCAGGGATAAAAGGCGTGATGTTATGTAAAACCTTAAGTTTTCTGTACGGTAAAACATGTCAAAGCAAAATGTTAACTTATGTGTAATACGTATCTGTTTAGTAGGATGCTATACATATACGTTTAATGTAATAATGATTTCTCTATTAACCGAGGCACCCACTATATTATTCCAAGCAAATGGTTTCTCACTAGTTACAACATAATTCACATCACCCAAATTCCAAAACCAATACCACAGTACCACATATTTTAGAGGTACATATAACACTGTGCCTAAGTCCCTTACTTAGCGAATCCTAGACATTTATCATGTCAGCCCTAATGTAAGGAATTCTATTATCCCGAAGACATACGTTTATTTGATTACGAGCAATTGGAATTCGGAGGCACACACGATCCAATTTCCTATTGGAAGAAATCATCAACGTTTGATGCGACGTTTCCACGATCAGCTTTCTTTAATTCTATAAAGGGAATATTTGATATTTTTGTGAGATATAAATATTTTTTCGTACATTAAAGACAACGTCGTAAAGATACTTAAACTCATAATAAAATTCAAATCATAAGTCTGAAATCACTTATCTACCTTAAACAAATGTGAAGTATCAAAGGCGTTTGCTGATCAGTAATTTGCAGGTTAATGCTAGTGATGTCGTGATTATTGAAGGTTGCACCTAAATTACCTGCTGTCTAAGTTCAATTCAAAATGGAGTAAGGTACGATAGAAAAGGATATATGTTTAATAATATGTAGCCTACATGTTGATCCGATCTGTTAGTAATATTCATGCAAAAATTTAAGTAAATCAATGCAGGAATTTTTGAGTTCATCCCGGACATACATACAGACAAACAGACAAAGATTCTAAAAACTATAGGTTTGGTTTCGGTGTCGATTGTAGATCACACCCCAAGTATTCTTTAAAAAAAATATTCAATGTTCAGATTTCACTTTCCTACGATTTCATTATATGTTTAATAGTATCTTCTATTAAATTAGATTTCAATCGTGTATGCTTGCGTGTATCACTGGTACATTTTTGACTACACACACCCGTCATGATAGAAAAGTTTGACAATAGGACATAGTTAACTTATTTAGGTAGTTTTTTCATTATAAACACAGGTAACCAAACATAAAATTTTAAACTGTCAATATACCAGTTTAAAAAGCAACACAACTCTTCGATATTGATAATGGTTCCGCGGTATTACATTAAAAAGCTTAAGACGTCTCGGGGGAAATTTCGAGAAGTCTTAATAGCTGTGAACGCATGGCAGGTTTTGGAGGTTATAACGTATTACGCACAAATTTTCCTTAATCGCCTGTTTCTAACAATAAATTCTGGCTGTATAGACCCAGGCTTAGTTGAGAATATCCCTCTTATCCATTGGTGTCATAAGAAACAAGTTGGGGATTACTTGAAGCGGATTGGTAAGTATAAACACGATAGCTAGAACAATATTCTGAGGATAGTTAATGTATGGAGCTCGGTATAGACAATTTGGTATGTTAGGAATCTGAATATTTAACCATTTTAAAACTAATGTGTGGTTCTATTTATCTTTGAAGCGTTTAGTTTTTTCGTGTTCGGCAAGTTATGAAAGTTTTACAGTATGTTTTTATTCAACTTGTTATATCATCACCATCATCAACAACATTCTATAAATGTCCACTGCTGAGCAAACCCTCTTCTCACACGGAGAAGGTTTGAGCATTACTTACCACGCTTGCTCAATGCGAGTTGGCGATTACAAACTTATAATAATAAATTATAGAAGCCCAGATTTCCTCACGATGTTTTCTTTCACCGTTTGTCAGTGGTGTCTAGATAATCTTAGAAAGTATACCTCTATAATACGGAAAGTCATATTGGTACTTGCCGTTGGTAGATTTCGAACCCTTGCCCTCATGCATGAGAAGCAGTCGTTTTAAGTGTTCAGGCCACCACGGCATTAATTCTACTTGTTTAGTTTGTTTTAATTTGTTACAAACCTTCGATGTTCGATTGTTTAATTTTTCGAGCTGTACAAGCGTTTGTTGTTCTAATATTATTCGTTCATCTAGAGGTAAAATCTTTTTAAAATCGTATTATACTTTTCACGTGTTATCAAAAAAGCCTTTTCATTCATCAAAAAATAAATTTAAAAAATAATCTAAGCAAAAATGTCGCCTGAGTTTAACGAACCCCATCGGCGTGTGTCATTACGGAAAATATTTTAATTTCCCTCCTAAAAACGAAAACTCAAAGTAAGGCTATAAAGAATAAATTAACGCAGGGCCAATAGCAATCAAAAACCTATATAAAATGGTCGTAAAAACTTAGAGAAATTGACCCAAGAAACCTCTAAATAAAGGAGCTCTATTAAAAGGAGGAATAAATGTAAACGGAAGAAAATGTCCAATCATTTATTATAAGTAAATTTTCATGAAATCGGAAATTAATTGACTATTACATAGCTACAAGAAAAATAAATTTTATAAGCATTTCAACTTGTGCACGGATTTTTTCATTGAAATGTTGGTAAAGCAGCCTACATTGTATAATTTAAAGTACCGAGTTTTTAGTTATTTTTAGTAATAAATGGTACTATAGAAATGACATAATAATGTACCTAGGCAGGCATATTACGTAAGTACGCAGGTACAGTATGAATATAATATTATCTTCAAAATTCCAAAATACCTATCAAGTAGAGTAATGTTCTGTAAAAATATTTTATTACAATTTTATTACCTGCTATCAAATAATATTTCGGTTTTATTACTTCTAAAGGAATATTCTAGAGATACGCATCAATGTACAATTTCTAAATCTATGAATAAACGCATGAAATATTTTTGTGAAGTCATATTAGTCCTTTACGATTGATCGCACATATGTCATACAAAAATGTGAATTCTTAGCAAAAAAATTCGTAGTAAGTTCTTTATTTATTTTTAGTTCAAATAGAACCTGTATCTACCTATATGTACCTGTTAAAGCAATACTCAGTGACTAAACGTATTTGTGTCGTCGTGGCCCGAAGGTCTTAGACGCCCGCTTCTCATGCATGAGGGTGCGGGTTCGAATTCTACCAAAGTCAAGTACCAACTTGACTGTGACTTTATCCGAGTTATATGTACTTTCTAAGATTATTTGACACCAGTGATAAACGGTGAAGGTAACCATTGTGAGGAAATTTGGGATTATAATTTCTAATTATAAGTTTGAAATCGAACTCGCATTGAGCTACCGTGGTGATTAATGCTCAAACCTTCTCCGTGTGAGAAGAGGCTTTGTTCAGCAGTGAGCATTTAGAGGTATAGGCTGCTATATGATGATGGTGATGAATAGTTCTCCTGTGTTTTACTTAGTACTTTTAGGTATATACGTGACAAATTCGTAAGGTGTATTTCCTAGTTAAAACGATTAGACAGAATGCATATTGTACCTCTATATAATACCCGTGTGTGGTGTCTTCCTTTCGTAACACAACAAACAAAAAACGACGTAATGCTCATTGGAATATCCAACAAAATTGAAAATTCTTGCTGCACGGTTGGTGCGGTGGCTGGGCAACCGTAGCCGTGCAACGTGTCGCGGGTTCGATTCCCGCACGGAACAACACTTTGTGTGGTCCACAAAGTGTTGTTCCGGGTCTGGGTGTCATTGTGTATGTGAACTTGTATGTTTGTAAACGCACCCACGACACAGGAGAAAATCCTAGCGTGGGGCAACATTTTATTTAAAAAGAAAAAAAATAATAATTCCACTTATATTCTAGCATACACAAAATGCTCCCTATATGGCATATACCACTTGAATACCTACCAAAATCCACAAATTAATTTGTCCGAACAAAAAATGCTGGCACCAGTGCCCCATTCAACCCTCCCAATGCGATCGTCGTTCCGCAATACTAGAAGTACCTAATTGGGTCAGATAGACCCTTCGGACCATCCGCGTACAAAAACAATAAAAGTATAGAAATTTGTAGTTATTTTCAATGCTTTTAGTGTTATTGGACCTTAATTTTTGTGTTTGAACTGTGATTTTGATTGAAAATATATTTTGTGTATTGTATTATTGTAAAATGAGATCTTAAGGGTATAATATTGGTGTCGCGGAGAACCTAACGGGTTACCGGGGCCCCGGCTCGACGTGCAGGAGAAGGAACGAGGTGGTTTTTAGTCAGTAAGAGTCTGACACTAAGGCGGGAGCAGTCATTCGATGATTTCCCCCCTTAAAAAAGGGTATAATTGGTGATTTTACGTATAATACAATTTTATAACTATAATGTATTGATGCTTATATTTTATGAACATAATAAAAGATAAAGTATTTGATTGTTATAGTTCCACATTTCAGTATTTTTTTCGTGTTCCGAAAAAAGTAAAGCAATCATTATCATTATTAAGTACCGTAATGTGCACTTCTGCCTACTCCTTCGCGGATAAACGACGTGATATTGTTATGTTATGTGTAATTATTCTATCTCTATACTCACACCAAAGGACTTATGACCTATCCAAGACCAATTTACACGAACTACCTAAACAAACGAGCTACTCAATAAATAATAAATCAAAAGATAATAAATCAAATGAACTAGGAATGTTAATCAATATAACAGTAATGGACGATACTTTAACAAGTTTAAGTTTTAATTAATATTGGACGTTATATATTAGAGGTAGATACAAAATCGGTCGTTCACCTTTCAAGGTAGGATCGTAGAATTTAATTATCAAACAATTCTCAAATACCAACTGTCCCGAAGATATATTTTCAAATTAAAGCCCGCTCTAATTAACCGCGTAGAACAAATGGTACGGGGAACGAAATAATTAAACTTATGTACAATCGTTTGTAAATAACACCTCACTTACTTACGAAGCCTATACAATGTTTGTATATAAATTGACTGCACGGTTGGCGCGTTGGCTGGGCAACTGGCTGCCGCGCAATGTGTCGCGGGTTCGATTCCCGCACGGAACAATTCGTTGTGTGATCCACAGATTGTTGTTCCGGATCTGGGTGTCATGTGTATGTAAACTTATATGTTTGTAAACGCACCCACGACACAGGAGAAAATCCTAGTGTGGGGCAACATTTAAAAAAAAAAAAAAAAAGTACCTTCTAGGTATTCTCGAAGGCGTGAGTAGAAACGTTTTAATTTCAACTAATTATTATTTAGTTTTTACAACTTTATATTGAGTCTATGAGTCTACCACATCATAGCTTACTACCAAGCGTCGGCCCATCAAATATATTATAAAAAATAAGTATATGTGTATGTGTGTATATGCAGTCAGGTTTATTGAATAGGTTACCGGAGGCCCAATTACCCTCCCCTTTCCCAATCTCCCCAATCCCTGAATCCCCAACGATCCTCAAAACACATAACATCACGCCTTTTATCCCCGAAGGGGTAGGCAGAGGTGCACACAGAAGTAACACCCACTTTTCACTATGTATGTTATGAGTCCCATGTAATAGGGGGTGAGCCTATTGCCATATACCGGGTACATTTCCAGACTCCGTGCTAGTAATACTTTGCCCGACCCAGGAATCGAACCCGAGACCCTTTGCCTGGCAGTCGAACTTGCGACCTCTCCGCCAACGAGGCAGTCATCCTCCTCAAACTCCTAATCCCCAAAAAGCCCCGGATTATGCCATAAAAAAAATACTTCTGCTCATATAGTACAAGGACTGTCTCGTTGGCCGAGTGGTCGCAGACGCGACTGCCGGGCAAGAGGTATCGGGTTCGATTGCCGGGTTAGGCAAAAAATTATTGGGTTGTTTATAAAAAAATCTCAGTAGTACAACTAAGTCTAGAATTGTGTCCGGTATATGGCAATAGTCTCACACCCTATTACATGGGACTCACATCACATCATAAATAATGAAAAGTGGGTGTTACATTGTACAGTAGCATTAATCAAATCAAATTTTATTTAAATAATGAAATTTATGGTTCTCAAAATTTACTAGCGGCATAAAATCGTTGTCAAACATCTGCCACACCTTTCAATGTGAACAGATCTCAGAATTAAAACCTGAACAAATAGGAAGTTTAAATAAATATCGTAATTAAATGTGTAATATGTATGTAATATTTAATTATATTGGTGTGAGGTAATCAAATGAAATGAAGAGGAAATGAATGTCTGTATTTATAATTCGAAACCATTTTGGAACAATCTTAATTAGAGTAAGGGTTAATATTAATTTGTTTTACATTATGAATAACATTGTAACTCCTTCCTTATGTTACTCTTCTTCCTTATGCTTAATTAATTGCAATTGAAAAATGTAACGTTAGGTTTATCATCATCATCATCATCATCAGCCAATAAATGCCCACTGTTGAGCAAAGCCTCTTCTCACACGGAGAAAGTTTGAGCATTAATTACTGCGCTTGCTCAATGTTTGATGTTGCTTGATGTTTCTTTACTGTCATGTATGAGAAGTGGGCGTCTTAAACCTCCGGGCCACCACAAATGTTCGGTTACATAGAGTTAAAACAAAAATATCATAGAGAGTAATTGTGCGTAAATAGTATTTCAGTCAAAGTCAAATCCACAAATTGTTGTTTCGGGTCTGGGTGTCATGTGTATGTGAACTTGTATGTTTGTAAACGCACCCACGACACAGGAGATAATCCTAGTATGGGGCAACGTTTAAAAAAAAAAAATCAAAGTCAAAATCGTAACATGTGTCTTTCAATTATTTATAACATTATAACATCCCGCCTTTTTATCCCCGAAGGGGTAAGCAGAGGTGCACATTACGGCACTTAATGCCACTGTACAATGTAAAACTCACTTTTCACTATTTACCTCTATGTTATGAGTCTCATGTTAACCGTAATACGTGCTACTACTGAAAATTATTTAAACAATGACCCAGTAATACTTTGTCCTGACCCAGGAATCGAACCAGAGACCCCTTGCCCGAAAGTCGCACTTGCGACAATGCGGCCAACGACGCATTGCCTTTAAATCTTTTTTCAGTAATCTAAGATAATCTTGACTGACATTATCGGTATCACTTAACATGCAATGTTTTGCTACATCGTTATCGGTAATTTAAAACAGAATTTTCGTTTAATTTATAATCATCACGGAGAATCGATCTAGACTCACGAGTGCGACAGTAACCTCTCTCGCTCAGTTGATTCAAACAAATTGCGCGCAACGATAAAAGATTGATCCACTGTTTTCCTTTATTCTTGAATCAGTATGCAAAGTTGTTTCGCTACTTTCAAGATTATCTGGTTGGAACATTTAGTACCATCGAAGTTTTGAGATAAAACCTTTTTGTCTCTGAGTTTGTTTTAAACAACAGCACACCAAGCTATCCTAAATTGTCTTCAATCGATTTACAACCTTATTTTATTTGGAATAGTTACTAAATAGATTTTTGAAGATGGATCTTGTACAAGGTATAGTTTTGAAACCGTGTCATTTCTCGGGGGCATGTCACAAAAGTCATAAAGGTTTAATTTAAGAAAAAATTTCGTAAATCGTTTAAGTTCAACAATATTTCAGAATAAGGGACAGCAATGTTTCTTATTGGAGTTTTATGGAATTAGGAATAATATCAATTACGTGTTTGAGTTTGTGTGTATTAAACCGCGTTATAAAGCTAGATACAAGAGGGCGGCGTGTACTTCGCACTGACGGATTTCCGTAATTTCAGAAATATGAAAAATATTTACCTACAACTTTTTTTATTGTTTCGGACTCAGAAACGATAGCCGGGTTACCTCCTACAAAACAACATCTTGTATAACGTACTATATTTCGTGCAGTGGCGTGCACAGGTTTTCGAGACAGGGTAGGCAACTAAATATCGTATGATTAAACCCCCCCCCAAGCCGGTCATACAATCATACTCACATAAGACAGGTACATGTACATACATAATATTCTTTCGCCAAATTACATACACTGACATCTCGCGTATTTTTTGTGAAGTACTTCATCACCTATTGATTAAGTCAACAAAACTTACAAATAATGAAGGATCTATTATTTATTTTAATAATGAAGCATGAATTTGATGAACCAATTTTCATTATGGAATTGTTAAGTTTAATCAATCTGTAAAAATCATAATATATTACGAATTTAAGAGCGTAGGTACCTACATTATGTCAACAAACAAAACAATAACAAGCGCGGCCGGCTGCGGCCGACCTGAGTCTATGCGGTACATTTGTTATTATTACATTACATAATTATTAATAAGAATTAATATGTGAATCAGTACAACCCGAAGTCTAAGTTGATATTTTTAAGAATTATCAAACAATAAACAAGAAATCAAATAACAGATCCATTATAGTAAGTACATATTTACATTACCTACCTTTTACTTGGGTCAATTCTCGTAACTCGAGTACACCTCTGCCTATGGTCATTACTTGAATCTAGTCCTATAAAAGACATTTTCTTGCGAAATCTTACTGTTTTTACTTTCAACAAACACATAAAATTACCTATTATTCACACAAACTTCACAATCGAATATTATAGGTACTTGTACTAGAAACTATGAAAACCTACACATATATTTAACTACTACTACACATTTATGCAACTTTATGTTTAAAACTATTTCCTAATAATTTAAACGAAAACATAAACAAAGCGATCGCACATCACATGAAAACAATATGGCCGAAAACATTAGAAATGAATTGAAGTCATTACCAATAGTCAATTGAGTGTTTATTATAATAAAAATGTAGCTTAAAAATTAAGGTAATGCAGCGTTTAATTTCAAAAAAACAAAGGTTAATTTAGTAAGTCAAATGAAATTGCATCATCGTCTTAAACCAATATTTCATACTAAAAAACATTCATTCATATAATTTGAAACGTTGTAAATGGCGCCATCTTGAAGTTTCAATAACTTCATTTTAACTTTTATAATAATAAAGACAACTCCTCGTTTAAAATTTCTATAAACCGACAAAGCGTAAAAAATTTAAGCTTTAATTAAAACACTTAAAACATATTTGTTAAATACGCAATTATAAAAATACATTCGCATTATATCGAACGAGTTCAGAAGTTTCAACAAAAAATTCAATAGATGGCGCTGGTGTACTCCATTCATCAGTACTTTACGATATACAGATTTTATCAATTTAAATCCTTTTATGATTTAATTGTTTTTAAAAATACAATAACTTGTTGCTGTTTTATTGTTTTAGAATTCTTAATAAAATACGATCGTTTTCCAAGTGATGAACAAACGGTCCTCTAATTTTTTAGTTGCAAACATTTTGTCAAGCAAAAGGAATCGTGTAATATAATTATGAATGGTTATTCTGTACCGTGACCATGGTCGTGAACTTCACGCATGCGCGGTGCATACTTTTGGTACATTACTTTCGTGACGTCACAACTAGCAGCCAAGATTTAAGGAATAGCAGCGCAAGCATGGTGCGTGCGGGGCGCATTCATTGCTTTACAAAGGCGCGTATTTATGTTAGCCGTTTTTTTTACAAACTTTTATTATATTATTGAATTTTAATAAACGCGTTTGTACATTTTATGTATGTTATATATTCACGATATTTATAGGTAGGCAAAGCCTTTTCGTCTATATGGACTGCACGCCACTGATTTCGTGCTGGTTTTAGCAAAGCTTCGTTTATAGGATTTGTTTTTTTCCGTACAACTGAAATGGTTTGATAGATTTTTGTTATATAAACTAGAAAAATATATGTAGCCATTGTCTGGTTGTAAATACTACAGTTTTACTCACACACGGACGAGTACAGAAATTCAGAACCACACTCTTCATTTAAAATGGATGACCCATTAACGTTATGTTGGCGAAAAAATATTCAATAGTTCACTTCATTTTTAAAGGCTTTTATACTGTTTGTGTGAAGTGGTACGTGACTAGAATTTTTATATGATATTGTTTGACCATAAAAGCCTAGTTTAATCTCCATGATATATTACTTATTTGTTTTGTATAAAGATGAAACATGTTCTGTGAATTTATGTATTATACATATTATTATCGTATTAATATTACAAATGTCAAAGTATGTATGTTTGTTTGTTTGTACACGTCAAAACGGCTGAAGAGATCAGAATGAAATATGGGACAGGTGTAGAATATGGTCTATAAGAACGTATATAGGCTACTTTTTATCCCGCGAATGCGGACCAAGCCGCTGACAGAACCTAGTGCAGAGTAAATGTTACTGAGTTTGTATTGGCTGCTGAGAAGTAAAACTCCTAGTTTGGAACAAACAACCTATAAAAAATAAATAAAATATATAACTTATTTTTTTCTTTATTTCAATTATCTCATTTGAATTATATTCATAACTAACTACTTCCGCGCGGTTTCACACGCTCTGCTCAACTCCTATTGGTAGTAGCGTGATGTTTTACAACCTATAGCCATCGTCGATAAATGCGCTATCCAACACAAAAATAATTATTCAAATCAGACTTGTAGTTACGGGGATTAGCGCGTTCAAACAAAAAAACAAACTCTTTCGCTTTATATAATAGTATAAGATCTCACGCCTACCCCCCATGGGGTTAGGCAGAGACCATGGACTGAAGACTAAACTTTCAACTGTCGGAAAGTCTTAGTACTTTACACTTACTTTGATTAATTCAGTAATCAAACACAGAACCCTACGCTCAGTGTCTTTTAGGACCCATAAACCAACAAAGCTCTCCAAATTATTCCCTAAAAGCAAAGTTTTATTTACTTAGCCCATTTTTAATTCTAGAAAATTCGTTTCACAGATCCTATGCTGCCATTTCGATTTTACTCGTCGTATAAAAAAGTATTGAGTCTGCCATTTCAAATTGAATACTTTTTCTAGCTCGTTCATCAATGGAGGTTCTAATTGGCTGGACTTTTTACAGCCAGTGCTTAAGATGGCTTACAGTTAGGTATTATTGTTTATTTTTAATTGAATGCTTTTTTACTTTTTTATTTTATTTTTCTTCGTTCATTTGTTTCTGTGAGTTTTTTTTTTGTTTTTCAACGATTGAAAAGTTTTAATCTTTTGTGAGATTGTTTCGTTTTTTTTATTTGTTTTTTTTTTGTGTTGTAAGGCAACTTATAATGAGAATGTTAAGTATGTTATATTGAACATTCTAAAGTTTCTTTCTTTGATGTTTAATAAGCTTTTTCGTTAAGTTGAGACGTACATTTTTGTGAAAATATGCATAGATGGAGTGAAATTTTAAAGCGATATTTATTCTACAATTTTGTTTCGTCACTTTCTTCCTTCAGAGATCTCACTAGAGTAGCAAATACGCCTATTTGTTAGAATTTTAAGCTCGCATTTTTCGTCCCGAGTCGGGCAAAGTACTACTGGGTTTTTAAAATAAATCTCAGTAGTAGCACGGAGTCTGGAAATGTGTACCTCTGCCTACCCCTTCGGGGATAAAAGGCAAGAAAAAATATGATATATTATGCAAGATAAAAATCTTTACAGTATCGTATCAATTAATTCAGACATACCTTACAAATTATTTCACGTCATCCATTTTCAAATAAAAAGCCAACATATCACTATAACCATTCCTTTAATTTCCCACATTAATCAACACCAAACAAAAAGCTACCAACATGCACTACAAATTGAAATCAAATTCAAATAGCAACAGCAATATAATTATCCAATCTTATACTATTATTAAACAATAAGTCTACTTACATGAAATTATAGTACATAACCCTTTCCGTGGAGGGTACTGTGTAACTAGGCAGGGACACGCACATAATTATAGTCACGCACGGACTTAAAGACCTGGGTGGCGTTTGCAGGGTTGGAACTTACAACGTTTATGTGCATCCCTCACGCTTTTATTGTAGTTATGACGGTGTTGCAATAGTATAATTGTAATATAACATGTAGGTTATGAAAGTTATTATAGGTAATTATTTTGTGTACATGTTACATACACACTTACATACGTCATGACCTTACGCGCATAGATGTGCCGCTCAGTCTAATTTGCCTGGCCTTCAAGTTTCATAAAACAAAGACATCAAATCTCTATTTAACTATGACTATCTTACTAATACACGTCAATTATACACTGAAACAAAAATATTTAACTTGCAACAGACCTACACTTACAATGTGTGCTTGCTGGTGAGAAAAATACTATCGGGTCAAATACAATCTGAGACTGTATGACTGCCTCGTTGGCCGAGTAGTCGAAAGTGCGACTGTCGGGCAAGGGGTCTCGGGTTCGATTCCCGGGTCGGGCAAATTATTACTGGGTTTTTAAAAAAAACTCAGTGGTAGCACGGAGTCTGGAATTGTGCCCGGTATGTGGTAATAGGCTCACCCCCTATTACATGGGACTCATAACATAAATAGTGAAAAGTGGGTGTTACTTCTATGTGCACCTCTTCCTACCCCTTCGGAGATAAAAGGCGTGATGTTTTGTTAGGCAATTAATAATATCGATATCGCTTCGAAAGCGTATAATCGCTATGTATCGTAAAACTGTGCTTCCTTGTGCGAACCGCAAAGGAATGGAATTCCTTGCCGAAATCTGTGATTCCCGAACTTGGATGTCTTCATCCCCTAATGAACAGGTTACTAATAGGTAGGCGTGCTCCATCGTCGACCACATTATCGCTTACCACCAGACGAGATGGTGGCCAAATATCAACCTATGTAATATAACAATAAGTGCTTGTTTGGAGTTAAATTTAAATCATGAAGAGGTAGAAATTAAGAAATAATTTGACATCATTTATTGAAATATTCAACAGTTAAAAAAAAGTTAAAAACAAGACATACTTGTGAGTGGTGTTTAATTTATCAGGTTTACCTCTATAATAATTCAATAGTTGAATCTTTATATTTCGAAACTCATTTTACATATCGATATCACATCTAATCACAATTTAAATTGTTTTTTTTCTAAATGTCACGATGTCCAATCAATCATAAATATTTAAACGCTGAGTGGGTGTCTATTTTTATCATTTTCAAATGTATTTTGAGTTGTTAAGCTAGTCACAGATGTGTCTGATTTAAATTTGAGATAAAATATTTTTTGTGTCGTTTGATATCGGTACTTTTTATGATCCTCGCCAATGTAAATGCCCTGTATGCATGTGGGTGGAGACTAAAAGTACCTATGTTTAGATTTTCTGCTTTTAGAGTTCTCGGTAAATTGGTCGAAACATAGAAATGTTTAGAACACAAAAGTGAAGTAAAATATATCTTAATTTATTTTTGTAAAACAAGTTCATTACAGTACACCTGAGCATGTAAGCAGGGTCTTAAATACCTGTAATCGTATTATTTGTTAATTTTTAGACTGCCTCGTTGGCCGAGTGGTCACAAGTGCGACTGCTGCAAGGGGTCTCGGGTTCGATTTCCGGTTCGGGTAAAGTATTACTGGGTTTTTAAAAAAATATCTCAGTTATAGCACGGAGTCTTGTGCCCGGTATGTGGCAAAAGGCAGACCACTATCGCAGGGACTCATAACATAAATAGTGAAAAATTACATTGTACAGTGGCATTAAGTGCCGTTATGTGCTTACCCGTTCGGGGATAAAAGGCGTGATGTCATGTTATGTATGCATTATTCGTGTGAATTATAAAGACCACCCTCACCATTCAAAATCTTCAGCCGTTTATACAACCTAAAGAAAGATAACACAGTCAATACGCTTTCAAAGAACATTACCTACTTGAAAGTAAAATTCAGTCCAGAATTATTACGAGTTAAGTACGTACTTCTACCTAACAATAATTCTAGAAGTTTTCGAAAATTTAATTCCGTTGTAAAACCCGGCTCCGTGAATTATGTCGTGCAAAAACTTTTTTGGGGACACGTAGTACTTCTAGATAGAAAATTGGGTCAGACGTTAGTTGGTTCTGTTGTATTTTATTATTATATTATTATATAAGCAGTTTGTATTTTACTGCAGTCGTTTAGAGGAGACATGTTGTCAGGTACAGTGTACAATGAACTTTGTCATTGTAGTTGAGAATAAGGTAAAAAAATTACCTATATAACCTTCTTTTTTTCGAATGCAGTAGGTCAACTATAGATCACGATGTTACGGAACCGAGGAGGACTATTACTGGGGCTACGGTTCGAAGTGCAGGAGTAGGAACGGGTGGTTTTTAGTCAGGAAGAGGCTGACACTCTCTCTCGCCTCACCCGGACGGAAGAAATTCACCGACTGATTTTCCCAACTAAAAAAAAACACACTTTATCTATCAATTCCCTATTCTTTATCTAATTTATCAGGTACGGAGGTTCAGGTCTATGACATAATATTTGCTAATTAACATTAAAAAAATTCTATAACATTTGTCCTGACTTCAGGATTGAAGTTACTTGAATCTCATCTTTTCAACAAATAGTTGGTTTACAAACTGATCATTTTGTTTTTTGCTTTTTAATATATAAGGTGCTCTATAATTATCTGCCACGGCTTTAATGGGAGGTAGTGTTATGTTTACAGATTACAATTGTGAAGAAATTTCGTACCCCGGACCAGTTAATTACATAAAGTAATTAAGTAAACATTGACTACATTCTGCATAATGTGGTTCACAAATTACGCGCGATGCGTCGCTTAGTCAATGAAAACAATTGCTATCTCTTTCCACGTGTACTGAGAATAAAAACGGAAATCAGCTGACTAGTTCGTCACTATCTAATCTACTAGATACTCAATAGGCAGGCTAACAAGGGTTTTAAAAGTGCAATTACTTACCAGGTACGGCATTCTTCCGAAATGCTGATGTAGGTAAATACGATTATAAACTTCCCATCACACTTAAAACAGTTTTTTACACACTTTTACAGTTATTTACACACTCTCTACCTACTTATCTACAAAACTGTTGCACAAGTCCACCTTCGCGTTGCACACAAATGAAGGCACGCTTCCAAACATGTCATATCACATTATTTAATGTGTCCATTTCACTTTTAATTTGTTTCGCGTTTGATTTAAAAGTCGCCACAAGTTATTATCTCTATCATCGTAAACTCCGGCAGTATCCCTTGTGCTCGCAAGAGGATGACACCGAAATAACTCTAACACTTCCTCTTCGAGTTCTGATTTGAATTTCGTCGCCTGGGAGGCATTTTTACGTAGCGCGCGCGTATCTCCGACATTGAAACTAACGAACGTCCGGGCAGGCGGGGGTTGACAGACCAAACACTTATGGACCTAATTACTTTCATTTAGAGGTACATAATTACCTTAATAAACTAGACTATCTCGTCCCCTTTCTTTCTACGACAGTCGTGCGTACAATCAATGGAACTTGAAACAGTCGTTACATATAAAATTGATTCTTTTGTTACAAAACTCCTTCCAACTTATAATTGAGCGGTACTTAAGACATTTGTTATTTGTTACTTCAGCAACTTACTAATTTAATTAGTAAACTTTAGTCCAGTACTGACATATTTTCAAAGGGGAAGGTATTTGGGGTAGTAATTTGTATTGGTTTGGTGATTGGAAGGTAAGTACCCGATGTTTTAAACCTCGTCATTTTGGTGTTGAGTTTTAGAAGATAAAACATTATTGTATTGGTTAAAAAGATCAAGAGATCTTTAAATCAAAGAGACAATGACATTTGAGTTTGTTTTGGCGTTTCTTCTCGGAGTCTTCAGTTAGGGAATGTGTGTCAAAATCTAGTAATTTAAAGATTGACTTACTTAGTTACGTTGTGACCTATTTGCAGGAAAATATATATATATCATTTAATCATTTCATTTCAAAGATATTTAAGATAACTAATGGCCTCAAATTGCACAAGGTGTTAAAGAATAGATTCCTCCCTTATTATTACAATGAAGTTAATTAATAATAAAATATGTAACGAAATGGAGTTTGGTGTGTAATTACATTTAAAAATCAGGCATTAAGATATAGTTCTTAATAATAAATCAAATCCACAGAATACCTACATATGTCGTGTTGGCCTCGAGGTTAAAGACGTCCGCTTCCCATGCAGGGTTTGAAACCTAAAATCGGTAAATACCAATGTGATATTTTCCGAATTATATATACGTTTTAATATTATTCAGATACCCCTGAAAAATGATGAAGGAAAACATCGCGAGGAAACCTGGTCTTATAATTTCTAATTACCTCTATATGTTTGAAATCGCCAACCCGCATTGCGCAAGCATGGTAATTAATACTCAAACCTTCTACGTGTGAGAAGAGGATTTGCTCAGCAGTGGGCATTTACAGGCTGCTGATGTGAATGTGAATAATAATACATACAGTATTTTCATCTAGATCTATTTAGATATTCCGAAAATAAATGTGTAGAATAACTTAAAATGACGGTTTACTTGGCAGTCAACTCAGTGGGCTATACGACGTTGACGCGACGGCGCACGCTGCTCATGAGGAAGAATCCCTCTGTGACTCAAAACTATTAGAGCTTTTTTCAGTATATTTGCGTGAGTTACACGTAATTTTTTGCTAATTCAGTATCTATGTCTCATGATAGTTATTATAAAAACAAATGTGTTGGTATTAAAAGACTTTAACAAATCAGCTACGAGTGACTGACCTCAAAAAGCTTTCGAGTATTTATATTGGTATTCAGAACACGCTCATATGAAGGAATACCATTATAATATGAGTTAACTCTTTAATAAATTTTCGTCGAAATGGGGTGTGATATTCCCCCGTTTGTGGGGAGGATTTCCCCCGGCGAGAGGACTCAATTGTAATGTGTATTTTGGTATATTTACAACTACATATCTTACTATGGACATTGGACATAATAAAACCTTGGCCATTGTCCAAACTAGCAATTTTTGTTATTGTGGCCAGTAGTAAAAAGTAACGTTGAGAATATTAAGTAGGCGTATTAACTGGACCAACTTGTATATGAGAATCTGTTTTAATCATAAGTATTGGTCTTGTAAAAGAGTATTAAAAAATATCAACATGGCTAATGCCATATTGATATTTTTATTACTCTTTTAGATCACCAGATTATTCGCCAGGTAGTCTCTGCTGGAAGGTATGACTTTTAAAATGTTGATTTTGCTGCCTCGTTGGCTGAGTGGTCGCAAGTGTGTCTGCCGGGCAAGGGATCTCGGGTTCGATTCCCAGGTCAGGCAAAGTATTACTGGGTTTTTAAAAAATTAGTAGTGACACGGAGTCTGAAAGTGTGCCTGGTATATAGCAATAGACTCACCTTCTATTATACCTCTATATGATTCATACCATAAATAATGAAAAGTGGGTTTAACATTGTGCAGTAATATTAATTGCCGCAATGTCCACCTCTACCTACCCACGGGGATAAAAGGCATGATATTGTGTTATGTTGGTACATTTTGTTATTTATACAGTATTGATATGTCTGACCTTTATGTTACTTTATGTTCGACAAATTATTTCAAAACTTACATGTCAATTTGTTCGGTTAGCGTTCAAATGTCATTTACCTGGAGACATTCATCATTTGTGTAAATTTTCAAGTACCATGAAGTCTTGTTAGTATTTATTTTAATTAATAGGTATATGTACACATACATAGGCAAATAAATCAGTTATTCTATAAACCCTTTTATCTACAATTAACGTTCAAACCGCCCAATACACCACCGCTTCATTAGCGATATCGCGAAAAACCGACCAATTTGACTGTGACGTCACGAAAGCTATTAGCTGACACAATGCATGTTAACCAACGGTGATTTTTAAAACAATAGATATTTTAATTACCACCGGCAACGGTCAATGTATATTGCGGTAAAAATAAGGCATCATTTCTTTTTATATGAATTTTTATATATTTTTTGTTTTTTAAAAACGTTGCTACTCCATAGGTTTTTCTCCTGTGTCGTGGGTGCCTCTACAAACATACAAGTTGACATACACATGACACCCAGACCCGAAACAACAATTTGTGGATCACACAAAGTGTTGTTCCATGCGGGAATCAAACCCGCAACACGTTGCATGGCAGCCGGTTGCCCAACCACCGCACCAACCCTGCATTGATATTACATAATCCGATTTTTTGAATAGTGGGTGGTTGTAAACGTTAATGTATTGTATTCTATCGGTTACTTAGATTTAATTGTGAATACATATTCGTTTCGACAGTCGAATCATAATAATTAATGGTTATGAAAAAACAATTGGGATGAAAATTAAAAATCTAATTATTCCGTAAGTAATAAAAAAATATCAGACAAATATTTTTTTATTTTATCTATATAGAGGTATATAAAATTCAAACGTGATTGACTGACTGACTGATTGACTGACTGACATAGTGATCTATCAACGCACAGCCCAAACCGCTGGACAGATTGGGCTAAAATTTGGCATACAGATAGATGTTATGACGTAGGCATTCGCTAAGGAAGGATTTTGATAATTTCCACCCCCAAGGGGGTAAAAAAGGGGATGAAAGTTTGTATGAAACTTTGTCAGTTTTTAACTGATCGGGTTGAAATTTGGCATGCAGATAGATGTTATGACGTAAGCATCCGCTGTGAAAGGATTTTGATAATTTTCACCCCCAAGGGGGTAAAAAAGGGGATGAAAGTTTGTATGAGACTTTGTCAGTTTTAAACCGATCGGGTTGTAATTTGGCATGCAGATAGATGTTATGACGTAAGCATCCGATGTGAAAGAATTTTGATAATTTCCACCCCCAATGGGGGTAAAATAGGGGATGAAAGTTTGTATGAGACTTTGTCAGTTTTAAACCGATCGGGTTGTAATTTGGCATGCAGATAGATGTTACGACGTAGGCGTCCGCTGTGAAAGGATTTTGATAATTTCCACCCCCAAGTGGGTAAAATAGGGGATGAAAGTTTATATGAGCCTTTGTCAGTTTTAAACCGATCAGGTTGAAATTTGGCATGCAGATAGATGTTATGACGTAAGCATCCGCTTTGAAAGGATTTTGATAATTTCCACTAAGGGGGTAAAATAGGGGATGAACGTTTGTGTGAGGCTTTGTCAGTTTTACACCGATCGGGTTGAAATTCGGCGTGCAGATGGATATTATGACGTAAACGTCCCTTTAGAAAGGTTTTTGAACATTCTCACCCCAAAGTATGATACTTTGCCAGTTTTAAATTGATCGGGCTGAGACTTTGCATGCATAAAGTTACTATGACATAGGTATCTCTGTAGAAAGGATTTTGATAAATTCCACCCCTAAGGGGATAAAATAGGGAATGAGAGTTTGTATAAATCTTCTTAGCCGTTGAATTTAGAATCATTGAATCTTTTTGAATTACATTCGGTAAAACGATGATTTGGGACCTGGGTAACGTATGATAGTTTTTTCACAGATGTCTCACGAGAACGGGAACTATGCGTGAATGCCCCAGGACTCTCTAACTCTTAACCACTGAACTTATTCTAGAGAGATTCGGTACAACAATAGTCGATAGAATAGTTTTTATTACTCAAACCTTACGTGATCGGGCACTGTACTGGTAAGATCCCTGCGGGATTATTTATTTATTGAAACTACGATAAATCATTTCAAAATAGGTAAATCTTACTTGGGCACTGAATTGATTCTGGTTAATTCTGTCAGAAGTCATTAATCTACGCGGACGAAGTCGCGGGCAACAGCTATCTACACATATAATAAATCGTAGAAAAGTCAAAACTGTACATTGAATATTTTTTAAAAGAATATTTGAAGCGTGATCTCTAATCGATACCGAAGCCAATAATGTGGTTTTTAGAATTTTTGTCTGTTTGTCTGTATGTATGGCCGTGATGATCTCAAAAAGTACTGCACTACTATTTCAAATTTTGCATGAATATTACTAACAAGTCTGGTAAACATATAGGCTACATATTATCACGCTATCATCTACGGGACTGAATCAATTCTGACGACATCCATTACCGTAGAATATCCCTTGATAAAAACTAATTCAAAAGCCTAAATTCTGCCAGGAGTCATTATTCTACGCGGACGAAGTCGCGGGCAACAGCTAGTCATATAATAAAACAAAACATAAATAAAATGAATCAAAGTTTAGGAGTAGGGGCTAAAACGTCATTTCTACGGATAAAATGTAACATAGAATTGACGTCACGTGACATTTTAAATCAATATATCGTCGAAAGTATTCGTTTCGTTTTCGTATGAAAATAAAAAATAAGTGTCAAATGATTTAAAATAATCTACCACAGGGACATTAAAAAAAACTTGTCATCTACCCTATTCGAAGTTCAAAGTAATATCTTTTTCTTAGTTTACAATAATAAATAAATCGCTATTAAAAGCGACGAAAATTATTCGAAAGATATCAAATAAATAGCCTTCATTCCACTCAAACGCAGCACAAACAATTTTTCCGTCTATTTCATCTAATAGGAAAAAATATCTTCGCTCTTTCGCCCCAATATCTTCTACATTTGAAACAAAAGTCTGTATTTTCCAAGTCAGTAAATTAATTTGTGGCTTCGAGTCAATGTAGCGTAACAGCTGATGACTCTAAATCTCAGGATATCATCAATTTCGCAAGAAAAGTTAATGTTACATTCGGTTCAGTGGCTGCCATTTTGGTTTTTCCTCGTGTCGGTTGAGTGACGCAAGCCGCCATTTTGGGATTTCCTGCGTACTTACTATCTAGAGAATTCTTAGCAAGCAAAAACTGGAGTTGCGTAGGCTAACCTTACGGGATTGAAAAAACATTGTGGTTGGTGAAAAATAGAAAATTATTATATAATACCTATATTACCTAAGTATACATAAGTGTGGGAGGGCCATGCTTCGGTACGAATAGGCCGGCTCGACCGGAGTGATACCACGGCCTCACAGAAAACCGACGCCGCAACTTTTGCGTTGTGTTTCATCGTGTGAGTGAGGTTACCGGAGGGAGATTGGAGAGGCCCCTTCCCCAATCTCCCTAATCTCTGAATCCCCAACGATCCTCCTCCTAATCCCCAAAAGGTTGGAAACGCACTTGCCACGCCTCTAGTGTTTCAGGTTTCCATGGGTGACGCCGATTGCTTAACGGCTTCTGCAATAAAAAATATCCATATTATACCTCTATAACACGTACACTTTTTAATTAGGTACTCGTTTAACGTACTCATTTATTTTGGGTAGGCAGAGCCATTACATTGAGTGTTATATATCATAACCTTAGGTATAAGGTATAAAGGTATCATTAGCAAAAAGGATACTATTAACACGTTTTTTTCAAAGGGATGATGTAAAGAAATGAGGCTTTATATTTTAAAAAATGTCCATAAATTAGAACAATTTTGTTTCGTATTGAATTATGTTGAAAAAAGTGCCTCGTTAGAGGAGCTTGTTAACAAAACATTTCAAAGCCTTCAATATACTTAACGAGAGTAATTTTTTTGTTCATAAAAAATATGTGTAATAATAACAAGGGAACGGTAATAAATTGAAAGTCGACTTTTTTACATTGAATTTTGCGCGTGTAACATTATTTTTTAAATTCTAATCTTTTTTCAGAGTCTCAAAGAATCTGTTAGTGAATTTCGTTTTTAATTTTTGAAGATTAGTATATTTTAGGGTCGAGGTTTTGTAAGTAAAAAATTGTGCGATATACCTCTATATTCGAAATCTGATATTACTTACATACTTGCTTTCAATCGTAGTTCACTTTACTCTACAGTTGCTTTAATCTGACATTCTTCCCTGCCTTGTATTCTCGTCCTAGTTCTTAAACAAATGAAAGATTATTAGACAATTTTTTAATGGCATAAGCCGGTTAATGAGCAGACGGATCACCTGATAGTAAGCAATCGGCGTCGCCTATGGACACCTGGAATACCAGCGGCGTTACAAGTGCGTTACCGGCCATTTGGGGATTAAGAGTTTGAGGATCGTTGGGGATTCAGGAATTGGGAAGATTGAGGAAGGGGAGGGTAATTGGGCCTCCGGTAACTTTACTCACACGACGAAACACAACGCAAGCATTGCTTCACGTTGTGTAAGTGGTATTACTCCGGTCGAGCCGGCCCATTCGTGCCAAAGCATGGCGTTCCCACACTTACCGAAGCATGGTTCTCCCACACTCTTTTTTGCTATACTATTAAACTCAGATTCAATCCATCATCACCTCTAGTAACTAACACACAAAAACTAACAACAAAGCAGTCAAATTCACTTACGCGAACATATTCTCCAGAAAGATTTACTCCAAATAATATTAATGAACCATCCAAGGTCATATGTTACCCTGACCCCCGTACACAATATATTTCAAGGCGAAAACAAACACCAAACACATATTTTATTTTATTTTTATTTTAACAAACATATTTTATTTTTTCGCTTCCCGTCGACAACGAAACAAAACGTTTTCTATGGCGTAATATTTGGCATACGTTGTGACCAAAGCTGTATGTTGGCCAAGTATGGGTTGAAAAAACTTTTGGCCGGTGTATGGAAGTTTAATATACAGGCTGATAGTTTTGAAACTTGATGGTTATTCTTTTGTTTTATTTAACTGTTCGACAGTGAAATGTGTGTTTAGCAAAAAAATATATAGCTATCGTTTTTGCACTTAAACTCAGTTTTAAATTGATTCCATAATGAACAATCATAGTTACAAGGTTCTCAAATACCATAAATACTGGACTGTTTCGTGAGCCGAGTGGTCGCAAGTACAACTACAGAGCAAGGAGTCTCGGGTTCGATCCCGGGGTCGGGCAAAGGTTTTCTAAAATTCTCAGTAGTAGCATGGAGTCTGGAATTGTGCCCTGTATATGGCAATAGGCCCAACTCCTATTACATGGGATTCATAACATAAATAGTGACTTATGGGTGTTATATTGTACAGTGGTATTAAGTACCATTGTATAATGTGCACCTCTGCTTACCCTTTTCGGGGATAAAAGGCGTGATGTTATGTTATGTCTCAAATACTTAATACGAACAATAGAGATCTTAAAGTAGATTTGCAGAAATTTAATCGTACTTAATTTATTTACTTAACAATGACCATGTTATAACTCTATCTCTTTTAAACATATAACAAAGCGTTTTCGAAAATATCAATATGGACCTATACCGGTATCACAAAAGTTCCGCACCCTTTACCTACTTGTCACGGATAGTTAGCATCGTTCGATCGTTACCTAACACGACTGTGTTTCCGACCTACTTCTATACAGTGACACTTATGTAAAAATATACGATTCCCTGTTCTGTACAACTTAACGTGAAATTATTAGTTATCGTGAGGTTGAATGAACTAATAGAAGCTGTTATAATTTATTTCGTATAATAATATATTACTTATTAGTACTTACTTGTTATAATTGTTAAAACATCAGTGGTCAGGTCATCAAACTCCGTCTCAAAGTAGAAGTAGGAATAGAGTGATGTTTACTAAGAGTCAGACTCTCGCTCTCGTTTCACCCAAGGCGAGAGAAGTCTTCGGATGATGGGTGATCCCTTCCTCAAAAATTAATAGGGTAATTAGGAAATATGGACTTTAAATCTCCATAAGTTTGACAAACGATAATTACAACTGTTATAATATTTTTGTCCTACAATTACATAATATACAATTTCGTAGCAAAATATTCTCAAGTACCATGAGAAGCAACCAGTTTCACAAGAGCCCGAAATGAACTAACATTTACTTTACCATATCCGATTTCCACAGAACTGTGGAATATTTTGTCATAATGTCTAAAGGAGTTTCCTGTCAACATTAATTGCTACCATCAAAGACTTCACTGGTATCTTCAAACGAAATTGGCCTTTATTACAGTTGTCAAAACAGTCAATTATAAAGTTAATTTACTGTGCCAGGGTAATGACAAAAGCCAGGGTAATGACAAGACTAAGGGGTAATGACGGCGTAAACTCGGTCCTCTTACGTTTTTGTCATTTTTGTACTATGTGTGTTGTATTTCAATTGCATAGGTGAACGAATTTCGTTCAAAGGGCACAAAAGTATGTGTTTTTAGCACAAGTAAAGGTCTAATTTGCAAAAAATGAAATTATTTATGTTTTAACCGACATTCCTGTTTAATTTTATACTTTAGTTTTTTTATGTGTAAGCATTTTAGTTTTTGACCTTAAACCATTTCAGCATGTCAATTTTTAAGAAAATTCTTCACTAACACTAACTAACTAAAAAAATGATTGTACTTGAGAACGATTTTTACGTACGAATGACTACCGAGATTTAATACTGCTACTAGAATCCCAAAATAGCCATTTTAAATAAAGATCTCGAGTGTCTAGATTGCTTAATATTTAATGGTATCCACTACACGTAATGGCAAATCGAGGCTGTAACCGAAAATCTACTTTTTCAGATTTTCTACGAATTATTTTCATTGAGGCTAGGAATAGCGAGGCTATTCTCTTAAAAAACGTGTTGCAATCTTAGAACTGTCTTCTTAAATTATACCTATGTAATATAATTATAATTAATAGAACAATAAAGATACCAAAAACAAAATAATTACATCAAATAGTAAAAACATAACTCAGTCTAATAATACCTCATAATATAATAATACCTCTTTAAAAATTATAACTCAGTCTAATAATACCTAACACATATTTCTATGTAGCATATTTCCAACGAAATAATTAAAACCCTCACGATACACAAGTTATTTTATTTACCTCTAGAACAATATTCTAATAAATATTTTTTATTTTATTTATCTTTATATCACGAAAGTAATTAGTTTATAATCTAAGCCCCACGAAACCGTTGCAATGGTTTGACTGCGGGATCGAGTCGCTAGACATTACAATTAAATGTACTTATATTTAAATGTTATACCTCTACATGCGTTGAAACTTATACTTACTTATTATTAGGACATTTCTAAATAATATTACTTCAATTTTCAATAATAGTTATTACGAAAAAAAACAAAATACAAGGAAACTGTCGACTAAAGATTGACGAAGATTTTTCCGAAATAATAAACAAATAATTTCCTCAATTTCAACCGAAAATTTTGAACAACATTATTATTATATTTCAAGTCAGGCATCATGGATATTGCAGAGCATCGCTTTGTCTGTGAAGCGACGAATCTCATCTAGAATCGTCTGTCAGCGCCAAATATTAAATGTTGATTAAATCTCATTGTACTAAAGATTGACTTATAAAGCCATGTTATTTCGTATCTACCTTTGTTATATATATACTATGTATGTAGTATCTTGTTTTGATTCTTTTGTGTTGTGATGAGATTTGTATGTTCATATTTTTATGCCACAAATACTGTTTTATCTTCGTTTCGCTAGGTTAGTATTTATTTTAACCACCTTGACGCCTAACACGTCGAAATCCCGCCTGCATCAACTTCAGGCGGACCTTTGGGGCCACGGGTGCGTAGAGTGGGGACTCTAGGTACCCACCCTGTTTTCTCAGGGAAGACGGTGGTACAATGGTCACGTGCCGCCGTACACAGCAAGGCTTAAAGGAGACACTGTGTGTGTCGCGTAACAGGCGTTGCACCGTGAAGGCTCCGGAGAAGCTCTTTTAGAGAACCCAGTGTTTCAATACAGTTGTTGAGGGTGGACACCGGGGTGGTATTAGTGAGCTAAAAATCCCGCACTCGCTTGTCTTATATCCCCAAAAAGGCTAGGGCACCTTTTGAAGGGTTCCCCCCGTCATCATAAAGAAAGTTATTATTTGTTTGTGTCAGTTCTACGGTATTTAGATTAAAACATGACGCATCACAATATAATATCTTATAGATTAAAGTGTATAAAAACTAAGTTTCACTTTTTTTTATTACACTCAGCGTCACTGCGGTCGGAATACAATCAGCTTCAATTATAATATCATTACCAGTACAATTCTACAATAATCTCGACAAATCAAATTTCTACAATGGCTAGAAATATAATTTCATTACATAAATTAACATAACATCACGCCTTTGACAGCGGTACACATTACGACACTTAATGCCACTGTACAATATAACACCCACTTTTCACTATTCATGTTAAGAGTCCCATGTAATAGGGGGTGAGCCTATGGTCATATACCGGACACATTTCCAGAATCCGTGATACTTAAATTTATTTTAAAACCTCACTACTACTTTGCTTGACCCGGGAATCGAACCCGAGACCCCTTGCCCGGCAGTCACACTTGCGACAACTCGGCCAACGAGGCAAATACAATTTCAATACTACAATAATTACCCTTCTACAACTGTAATAATAATATATTACTCATTACACTACAAATGACTCTTTAATGTGTTTACTTAGGCGGATAATTGCTTCGTGCATTAGTAATTAAGTTGCATGCATGCTTATAGATATGCGTTCGCAACATGCCAATGTTTGTGACATTAGGATTGTGGGAATTGTAGTGCGTTCAATCGAGTTTCAAACTACATTGTATTGGGCTATTTTGGGGTGTCGTTCTGTTTTGTACTTTGTTATTTTGTGCATTAGGGTTTATTTTTGAGTGTTGAATTCAACATAACATAACATAACATCACGCCTTTTTATCCCCGAAGGGGTAGGCAGAGGTGCACATTACGGCACTTAATGCCACTGTACAATGTAACACCCACTTTTCACTATTTATGTTACGAGTCCCATGTAATAGGGGGTGAGCCTATTGCCATATACCGGGCACATTTCCAGACTCCGTGCTACTACTGAGATTTTTTTTAAAAACCCAGTAATACTTTGCCCGACCCGGGATTCGAACCCGAGACCCCTTGCCCGGCAGTCGCACTTGCGACCACTCGGCCAACGAGGCAGTCAGTGTTGAATTCAATTCAGTGAATATTGATTGTTTTTTAATTTTATAAGATACTAACTACTTCCGCGCGATTTTACATGCTCTGCTCAGCTCCTATTGGTCGTAGCGTGATGTTTTATAGCCTATAGCCATCTTCGATAAATGCGCTATCCAACACAAAAATAATTATATAAATCAGATTTGTAGTTACGGAGAAAAGCGCGTTCAAACAAACAGAAAACAAACTCTTCCGCTTTTTATAATAATATAAGATAATTAAGTGAGAATATTGTTGTCTTTGAGTGCGATTTCCCAGCTAAAGGTCATGAGTTCATTCCCCTGGCGGTGTATAAAGTCTGACATTACACTCTACTTAAAAAAAATAATCAGTCATTCGATATCTCACAATAGCACTTGGTATCACATCGCATTTATATGATTGACTTTTTCCAATAAAAGAACAACGTCTCAGAGTAATAACTAGACACTTACGGCAAAACCAAAAATACATTTTACACACACATCAACATTTTTTGTGACACATCAATTGATCTCACATTTGTAACGAAAAAACTAGACATCTCTGTAATAAATCGTCTCCACAAAAACTTGGAAAGAGATATCAAAACCATTCAACATAAAACACTTTCGATCAAAGTTCGTACAACCACAGAACATTGTCCTAAAAGAGGAAAAAAAAAATAAAAAACACAAGATGGCGAACATGTTCTTGCGGTTAGGATTCAGCAATAAAATCTTTTAGTAACAAACTAAGAACACGACTATTCTCTAATAGAAAACTTTGTAGAGATAAAACGTAGGTACTATTACATAAGTTTAACTTCGTACGTCCGTAAGTTAGGTGATGCTTTCGGTCCCAAGGCGAATTTCGTTACTAGTTTCAATCCGTGTTTGGCGTGTTAAATTACGACATAGTTTACGAGAGGTAGCGGGGATGTATAATCAAGGATTTTTCTACATAAAAGAGTATTATTTATTCCTCCGTTCATTCTCAGTGCCCAAATCTCCATATCCTCAAATCCTTGAGCCCTATTCCGGCGAGCTACAAACTTTTTACTCCTTTGGTGATGCGAATGTCTACGGGTGGTGCCGATTGATTATATTCATTGAAACATATTTTAAATGTACCGTCCTTATTAATGTATCACAATGTATAAGGACAAAAACGAATCCAAAAGGTTTTGTGCCGAAAAGTATTAAAAATCCATTTCTTCTCTCAATTTTCTCGTCTAAAGTACTGGGACACCTCCGCTATCGCTTTTAAATTTGTCCAACAAAGGAAACCACATTTACTGGTAATGGATTTCCCTGCCTAGCGCCTCACGTGACGACAACGCGCTTTCGTGCGTCACGATTTTTAATAAACTCTCAACATGCGGAAAATTGTGGACCAAAAATATTAAAAAATGATTTCGACACGTAAATTCATTGGTTATGTTTGTCGCTGTGAAAAAAACTAGTATGTGTATACTCGGAATTTTAATTCGATTCCAGTTTTGACAATTTCAGTGTTGCTACGTTATGACAAGTTCTAAATAGTGACGTTGCGAAATTATTCGATATGAAAATGCAAAATTACTGGATCGATTCTTCTTGTTTATAATTTTACTCTTGTAAACTAAGTATATCAGGAAATAAAATATTTCTGAACCGATAATTTAGTTTTGACGATTAATTAACGATCTGAGACTTTTCTTTTATAATTGTGTGTGAAATAAATAAAAAAATGTAACCATGAAGGAACATGACAAATAAAACAGATAGATGTATTATGGTAATAAGTTATTTTATAAATTTTCGTCGTCATCGCTATCGCTATCCTGTCCCTTTCTGTAACATTTATTATAAAACACACACTGATTGTTTATCGATTTTTGTGTTCATCACTACACTATTATATGTGGTATCATTATTTCACAAAATGACAGTAGCTATTGTCAAATCTGGAATCTAATTAAAATTTTGACTATAGTTTTTATTACAAATACCTAAGTATTTTCATTCAGGCCGAGTTTTTATAGTGACTTATTAACTCGAGTTATTTTATTAGATTAGTTGAGATAGTAAGTAAAATAATATTTATCACTTGAACAGAATAAATATAGGAGGTAAGTGGTGTACCATGATTTTATTTCTCACACCTTTATTAGCAATCATAGGTGGTCATTACATAAATTTAAGTCAATAATACTGATACACTAGATACTAAAAAGAAAAACGCCTGTAATTCGATCAGTCCAAGCACGTGGACAGACTTCGCTTCATAGGAGAATAAGTAATTCTTACTTAAGTTTGTTCTAAAGTAAGATAGAAAACGTACAGTCATTTAGCTTTTAACCTTTGAGTATATTTAAAGGTTATACCCTAAAGGTCATTTCTAATGTTTTTCATTTGAAACCAATTTATTTTGAAACAAGGGAAACATAAAAGAATATGGAAGGGTAACAACTTCACTGTTAGAACAGAACTGTTGGCTTTTTTATCATCGAATGACTGCTCCCTCCCGCCTTACCCAGGTAAGGCGGGAGGGAGACCCAGACTCTTACTGACTAAAACCCACACCGTTCCTTCTCCTGCACATCGAACTGGAGCCCCGGTAACCTGTTAGGTTCTCCGCGACAGAACTGTTAGCTTAAACTAAGAATCACGTTTAAAAACGTAAACAAAACTTATTCAGAAGATAAATCACAAACCTAAAATATTGTCCTAAATAAGCTGCTAAAATTCCATCACAAAAAATGTTCCAACCAACCGTTTATTAACACTAATAAAAGAGTTAAAAAGACAAATGAGCGGGTCTTTATTCTATTTTAATTCGGTACCCAACGAGTCGACACTGATGATACAATCACAATTTACATTGTAACAATGCCTGTAGCAAAGGTTGTAACATTACATTGGTTAAATGTATAACGTTTAGGCTGGTTGCGCGCTGCGGGACGCGTTGCGGTTCGCCGCAAGTTATCGTGTGGACCAACCACAAACGCACGCACTACGTACTTATAGTTTCGTGAATTATATTATTAGTGCAATAGATTAACAGGACGTTATTGTATTAATGTATTATAATTGGGATTGTTAATAGATTTGTACTATAGGATTTGGAAGGTCAAAAATTGGGTTGTTCGGTCTTGTTCAGTATTGAAGTTGAAGGATATTGCAAAAGTACATACATGGTTTTTTTGAGGGGGGAAAATCATCCAATGACTTCTCTCACCAGAGTGAGGCGAGAGGAAGTGTATATTTAAAGGTTATACCCTAAAGGTCATTTCTATTGTTTTTCATTTAAAACCAAAACCATTTGATACAAGGAAGACATAAAAGAATACTGAAGGGTAACAAATTTACTGTTAGAACAGAACTGTTGGCTTTTTTATCATCGAATGACTGCTCCCACCTGGGTGAGGAGAGAGGGAGTCCCAGACTCTTACTGACTAAAAACCACCCCATTCCTACTCCTGCACCTCGAGCCGGAGGCCCGGTAACCAATTAAGTCCTCCGCGGCTCCGTATGGTTTATACTGAGTACAGTTGAGCATTGCATGTACCCAGTCAAATATTCTGAGATCATATTGTAGACAACGTTCTTCTTTCTTAGAGAGAGAGAGAGAGAGAGAGAGATAGGAAACTTTGTTATATCACAATCATTCACTATACATACATAGTTTATTTTACAAAAAACGTATGTAATGATACAAAGCAACCTATATTTTTTTGCCAAATATCGTACGTTATTTTTACAAATAACAACGAAACTACTCGTTTTGTTACTAAGAACTTATTCAATAAAATCGAGGATATACCTATGAAGAATATACCATTATTCAATATTGTATATTGGATGAGAGAACTATGTAATTACATTCAATCTGTAACGGGATACGTGTTATGTAGTTCCATATAATCGAATTGTGGTAACTTTCTAGGAAGGTTGGTGTTGCAGATTACTTTTCCTTTTAACTTGTTGTAGGAAAAACACAGAGTATGAGACCGTTTTGTTGTTCCCAAACATGTTTTTGGTGAATAGGATTTGAAGAAAGAGTTTCTGTAGTTTAGGTATATTAATCAGTCCGTGTCAGTACAGTACTAGAGTATAAATCTGTAGAATGATCTGTTGTCGGCGGTATTTCAGAACTGACACGACCTTCATTCTAAAATGCAATGATGAATGATTTTTTTAAAATGCAATGCTTCTGTGACACCACTGGTATTGCGAGTGTCCATGGGCGGCGATGATCGCTTACCATCAAGTGATCCATATGCTCGTTTGCCTCCTATTCCATTAAAAAACACCCTTTGGGGATTAGGAATTTGAGGATTGTTGGGGTTCTTTGATTGGGTAGATTGGGCAGGAGAGTAATTGGGTCTCCGGTAACCTCACTCACACAACGCAAATGTTGTTTCATGTCGGTTTTCCGTAAGGCCGTGGTATCACTTCGCCGTTCCCGTGCCGAAGCATGGCTCTTCCATACTTCTTAGGTTTTATGTACCCTTCGATATTTTCACTTTCTTATTTCTTATTTATTATTATAAAGCATGTTATAATTAACGCTTTTTCACAGAAATCTTTCTAAATTTTAACACAAATAAGTAAATTATACAATTTTACTTACCTATTTTATCTCTTTTACACTTCTATGGATATTTCTGGCTATGCTATCCTGGTAGCTATCGGTGCGGTACAGATAGGTCAGGGGTCACCCTCAAACGTTGAGGAAGTAGTTCCAAGGGTCGGTAGCCTCGTTGGCAAGGGTCCAACTGATGTGATCTCCGAGCTCACAAGGTTTCACGCGGTTTATGACTTCCAACTAAAAATTGTGATTAAGATTTTCATATTTTTAAATTAACGCATAGTTGACTTTTTAGTTCATATACTTGGTGTACATTCATAGTTTTACACTTAGATGCTTTTTTGAAATCATAAAGACTGGTGTAACATACTAATTTTAGGTACTTCAATAATTCAAAGAAACTGGCACTGCAATAACAAAACCTTAACAGAGTATCTATTTTACAGCGCACCGCATATACCCGAAGGTTGGCCATTATACTTAATCCGCAAAATGAATAAGCAAAACAATAAAGCAACCGATGCATTAACCAGTAAATTACAATTTTATTAACAATTCAGTACAAAAGGTCGACCACAACGTGCATTTTTCGCCACAGATGGCTATTTTCCATAAAACATTTTCAATGGTCACTAAGAAGGGGAAAAAGTATGATTTATTTATTTTTATTTTTAGCTCACAATACATAACAAAACAGTTACTCATCCAGAAGCCATTAAGCATTCCCTTTTCCCCATTCTCCTCTATTTTCTCCATCCACGAATGTTCCCTTATAATTTCACTGTTAATTTTTATCGTAAAAAATTAGAATATTTTTACCCCACTTTACTTCTTTAGTATGATTCCACGTTTCTGTGCTTTTTAATCCTTTAATTTGTCCGCCTTTGTATGAGATTATCTGATAAAATAATTCCATTATAACTTGAGATTCAAGAAGGAAAATGTGTTTGTTTATTGTGAAAGTATCATTTCCGAAATTCTTGAATCTGTGATTGTACAATTTCATTTCTAAATAACCTTTTTTGTGCTATCAAACCCCGTTACATTGCTTTATGCCCAATCTGCCACTATCACAGTCACTCTTCGAATTTTATACGAGAATAATAACCCGTAGATACCATTCTGCACACCTATTCTAAACCCAAATGTGAAATTCGCAGCTTGCCACACGACCAACATGGCAGTCTGTCACCCGTCAACAAATCTGATACAAGGAAATATTCCCTTCGTAACGAAGCTACTTTATAGCCTTTACTAGGAAGAAGTATAGTCATAGGCGACGTTGCTTCATAAAAATGAAATACATGGGATAACAGGGAATTCTGAGAAAGATGAGATAGTGACGTGATAGGATGTTATACCCGAATTTGACGCCAAGAAGGGATACGAAATACTATGTGTTTGTATGTGTACATACTAAGGGATAAGCTTTGGTTATTTAACTGATGACAATTTTTTATTCAATATTGTCATAACATAACTTTTATAGATATAGGTCATGTTTGAATCGATATCTAAAACGAGACTACAACAAACAATCATTTCTATCATGTTAAACTAAAATATTTATTCAAGTTACTTACTTATAAGTATCTCGGTATCAAATTACACGATATGTCCATAATGGATACCAGTCTACAGAAACAACGATAATTCTAATAATTTGTCTACAAGCAACAAAGAACTCTACTATAATAACGAAAGGATAAATTTTCTATCCATAATAAAGCCTAAATCAGCCGGACATTATTTATTACTATACAAAAGAACGTAGCGGTATATACTACATTGAACGTATAGGAATCTCTACCCAATTACTTTCTGTATAAGATAGAATTTACAAGAAATTATGAAAAGGATTTTTTCTATCATATATTCTGTTACGTACCAATGTACGTAATTGAGAGCCCTGGAGCGAATTATACAAACATTGATACAGAAATATAGAATATATTTGATGGAAAATATTATTTTGACTCACCTACGCACTAAACTGAGCGAAAGGACCCGTTTCAAAAGGTCTAAATGTTCGTAATGGCTTAGGTGTAAAGTAAATACCTAACAGTTTTATTTTTAGCAATCATTCTGGTGTTTTCGAACTGACAATAGACATTGTTACACTTACTTAAGTTTGGCGATTTGTGGGTAGTTCTATTTGTGTACAAATCATTTACTTAAACCCTAGTTACGAGGTTAAAATACAACACTAGACTATTTCTTCATGTCTACATAGTTACGTGATTTATTCATTTACCAAAGTTTTTTTAAGCGGTAAGCTGGTAAATAAGCAGACGGATCCCCTGATGGTAAGCAACCGTCGTCGCCCATGGGCACACGGAACACCAGTGGCGCTACAATTGCGTTACTGGCCTTTTGGAGATTATGAATTTGAGGAATGTTGGGAAGATTGGGAAGAGAACTTGTATGTTTGTAAACGCACCCATGACACAAGGGAAAATTAGTGTGGGGCAAGGTAGTTATGTAAAAGAATTTTCTCAAAATTTTAAGAGTAATGTAAAAAAATACTAACATATTTTTTTGGTATTTCAGTAAGTGACATAGATTTAGTAGCTTCCATTCACATATATACTATGGTTAACCATGAAAATAAACTGGCAAAATACCAAGATTCATAAAAGAATATTGACCTCGTATTGAGGCATCCTCAGGAACTTGCTGTGATTAAGCTACTTATTGTAACTTCCCAACAAATAATTTGGCAACGCTTTCTAAGAATGTCGAAGATTTCGAAACGACCTCATAGTTGAACACCATACGTTATACCCACGACGATAACACATCACCTAACTGGAGTTTAGAAATGGTCATAATGTAACAATGAACCTTCTAACTAACTTTAATGTCATCACTTTTGTACATACATACCAAGATGGCTGTTCAAATAAATTAAGCTATAAATAATGCAATGTTAAAGGCAGCGTCGGTTTTTCATTCAAAATTGCCGCGGTCTGTTGTGTTCGTACCAGAAAATGGATCTGTAACGTTTTAGCTTTTACTGTGAATACTCGAAGTTACGACGCCATTGTGAATTTCTGTTGTTTAGTTAGACCCAGCTTTGCTTTTACGATTGGCAATATTTTCAACATACGGCATGATGCAGATTTTATTATTGACGTTTTGCCAAAAAATGTTTTAGTATTACGAGTTGTACTAAAATTTTCTGTACGAAAGATGATAATAATCAAAAGATAGACTGTGGTTTCGGTGCCCCAAAAATAGTCATCACAAACAAGAAATAACTCATTTATGGCAATTTAGGTTACGCTACCTAAATATATCTCATAATAAACGTCTTAATTAAGGTCTGTATTAATGAGAGGACCAAGGTGAGGGATTACTTGACCTTAATTAACCATTTTAGCATACGTTCTTCCTCAACCCTTTCTTAGACACGTAACATTAAAATGATGAACAATTTGTCTTTCCGCCTTCGTAAAGACCTTTTTGTCTAGTTAGTCCTCACTAAATACAGGTTTTGTTGTCATAAAACACAGGCGACAAATTTGTGAGTTGCCACAAATAGTAGAGGTCATTTTAAGGGTTGTGCAAAAATATAAATGGGACAGTTACTTCGTCGACCTTCGCTGAAGAATGATGCGGTAGATAAGAATTTGTTCTCGCCAAAATTCTTCGCTCGAGTCTTTGTTATGTGAAATAATCTACGTGTATTATGCTCCTAGTTTTTACCTCACGGAAAATAATATCTCGCGACCCAAAATTTTTGAGCAATATTTTTCGGGTTGTGTGTGAAAATTTTACCCGGACTACCATTCCTGGGAGGCTTCAAATATTTCATCCCTGTCTTCAATATCTTTTAGTACGTGAAGTTTTTGATAAAATATAACGTTATTGGTTTTGGCGGTTCCTCGTATTTTTTCTTGATCACTTACGCCATTATTTGCGAAATGTCTTTCTTCATAAAAATATTTTTTCTTTTTTTAGTTACGAAGAATTCTGTTTTTTAAATGTTAGAACATTTCTAATAAGTAAAGCTCATGTCAATCAAAGTAATGGTTTTGACAATCCGAAGGTTTCGTAATACTGAGTTGTTAGGAATGAAATTATATTTGCATAGGAATTAGAATAAAAGAAAAATTCTGTCAAAAGAAATTAGGTAGTACTTAAAGTGCTTCTGTTCTTTTGAGAATATAATAATTGAAATGTTCTGATATTGTAGTCTACTTACATACGTCCTACACTTTTATCTCATTTAGTATCTTTTATATTTATCTCTTTTTCATGAGATTGTTGAGACACGGGTTCAGGTTGTAATTAAAAGATACGACAAAGTTCCACTCCATATAATAACCAAAAAATACTTAGGCTAATTACAATGTACGCGACCCACTCGCAACCCGACAAGCCCGTGACTGCCCTACGTTGTATAAATGCAACGTTGCAAAACCTATGCGGTGCATTGCCGTCGCTACATCATTCCTCCCCTTTTTAAAAAAAATATATATTAACATAATTAAAATACAAATCTTTTGAAACATACATAGGAGATGCAGAAGTACAAGTACAATTATAGTTTTCAAACAAGTTAAGGTTATACAAGTTATACAATACCAATTAAATGGGTGTAAAATTTCTGAAAGATTTCATTAAATACAATCAAAGATGCATTTACACTCTATTTAAAACTAAAAGTCTACGCGTATTGTATGTTTGGTGCTTGTTGCTGCCCAACTTTGTCATTTTGGCATTTTTTACATTTTTTAAACACAAAACACATTGCAAACAAGAGCAATAACACTAGAATACTTGCAGTTATTGTTCCAGTATATAATAGTTCTAACTTTTGTTCCACCGAGCTTTGACTCGCGTTATTTGCACCATTATGGGCTATGATTATTTCCTCTGATTTACTGTATGATTTACCCATCGTATAAGTATGGTAATAAATTTTACAATAAGTACTTAATGTAATTAGTTGTCAATAGAACAATAAAATTTATGTAAAAATAGTTGTATATAAAGTATATAAATGCTTATATTGTAACCTACTTTATTTATTTCTAAAGTTGTTGTCATACTTCCAGCTACACATAGCTGCATAGCTGTTACATTTATGCTACGTACTGGCTGTAGACTATATTACGACAGTTGCATTGTGTTAGCTTTTACTGGACGTGATCCTATATTATAGTACTTAGTAAGCTACATTGTACACAAACAGTACCTATTTATGCGAAAAAATTAAACATGGCATAATAATGTATTGAATTATAAAATTTATATTGCTATTACCTAAATCGTAAAGGAACTCTACTAACTCTTCCACTACGCGTGGTGCGAGTGTTTGTGGAAACACTATTCGGAACCTCAGTATTTGCCGACGGTGTTACGTCAATATCCTCACTGAGATAATATGCCGGTTTCAAACAGTCTATGGATATTCTAGCTTTCTTGCCTGACATTTCTATGTAATAAACTTTCCTATCTCTACTTCTGTCTCTCTCTATTTCTGTCTTACCAAACGTACACTTATCTAAGTTTCTAGTTATATTATACTTGTTAAACTGTTTAAATAATGACTCTAAATGCTCCCGATGCGTTTCTTCACTTGAAGATGCTATAATAACGTCATCGATATACGAGAAGATATTATCTTTACAAGCTGCGTCTAGTTCCTGAAAAACAGTGTGGTGCATGAATCGCTGAAAGGTTTGGGCTGCGTTGCGTAACCCAAACGTCATACGCGGGAATTCATATAATCCAAATGGCGTAATAATTGCAGTCTTTTCGATATCTTCTGATGCTATAGGAATACAGTGGTATGCTCTGTTTATATCAATTTTTGAAAATATATTTTTTCCCGATAGTATAGGTATATGTGAAGTCGGATAAACGAGGTATGGGATATCTGTCCGGCTTGGTGATAGAGTTAAGCTTCCTATAATCCCCACAAGGACGTAACTCCCCATTTTTCTTGGGTACCACATGAAGTGGACTGGCCCAAGGACTCTTTGAAGGTCTACAAATGCCTACTTCCTGCATAAAACGAAACTCCTCCTGCACTTTCTTATATCTAGCCGGTGGTAACGGCCTAGCTCTAGCAAATACTGGAGGTCCGATTGTTTCAATGTGGTGGAAAACACCGTGGGTAGGTACTTCCCTATACGACGCAGGTTTAGTAATATTAACGTACTTACATAATAGATCGTGAAATGGATGAGTGTCCTCGACAGTTTTCACGGTCAGTTGATTCACCTCCACAATGCTGGCAACAAAATTTAATTTTGTTATATTATCGATTAATCTAGATGAACTAACTGTTGCATACTTTGAACCTATCTTTGTGTCGTCTTAAAATAGAAAGTGCAGTGAGTTAGGCACTGGTGGCCCCAATTTCTTGCAGCACAACTTCAACTAAGTATCTATTGGTTTTGGATTTTGATCAATAAGTACAGCTACCACTACGCGTATTAGCTTTCTATGGACATGGGCGGCGTGGAGGCGCGGCGCGGCGCAACGGCGGCGTGGCGCGGCGCCTTACGTCGCCGGCGTGTGACCTGCGGTCGACTTTTTTATTATTTTATTTTATTTCTATACTTTTCTATACTTTTCTATACTTTCTATACTTTATTTCTTTACTTTTATATTTAATTATCTGTAAGTTTTTTCTTATTTAGTATATTAAGTGAATTATCGGTGAATTATCTTTTTGGTCTATGTCAAGCACAACAGCGAGTGCGGACTGTGGTGTATTCGGTAGTCACCCTTCAGCGTCGCAGCTTTCTTTGGAAAGATGCCCGCTATGTTCCCAGGCTCGCTATTTTAAAGGTAAGCGAGGGCTGAATGTACACATTGGACGTGTTCACAAATCTCAAAGTACATTCAGCCCCGTTACCGATACTACTCCTCTTATTTCGACAGATCCCTTTTGGAAAAGATTATCAAAATTTAAAAAATCTATCCCTGTACTTAAACGAGTTCCCCGTGGTGCCAGACCTTTAGTTGCGCAACAGTTAGCAAATTGTGTCCGTCTGGCAGCACAGGAGAACTCGTTACGCGCCTGGGAACAACTCCTCACCTTCCCTTACCAAATATTACATGTTAAAAAGAATTTGGCTTTTCAAAATTCCTTAACAAAACAAATCAAAGAAAATTGCATTTCGGCTTCCCAATTCGACCCAAAATTACCGGCTTGCAGCTATGCCTCAATCAAAACTTTAGCTGATTTAGTTGAGACCAAAATAGGTGAAGGTGATATTAGCGGCGCAGCCAGAATTATTTTTAGCAATGACGTACTGGCTCCATGTTCTTCAGATACACTTAAAGCTCTGGAGAGCAAACACCCGGCCCCAGTAGATGGTCTCTCTTTTCCGGATCCTCCAGAAGCAGATATTCATACCCTATCTGTTACAGGTCGACAAGTGGTCACTGCCATAGGCTCCTTCCGGAGCGGTTCTGCCGGAGGCCTCGACGGTTTGACGCCGCAGCATCTCAAAGATCTGACGAGCTCAAGCGCCGGGGAGTCCGGCGTGACGCTGCTGAAGGAGCTTACGGTTTTGATCAATCTTATGCTCTCCGGCAATGTGCACGAATCCGTCATCGACGTTTTGTACGGGGCCAATCTATGTGCCCTACGCAAGAAGGATGGCGGTATTCGTCCCATTGCCGTGGGAACAACTTATCGTCGCATGGCAGCCAAGATTTGTTGCAAATTTTATAATAATCTTCTTTCGGAAAAATTCCAGCCCCTTCAACTCGGGTATGGATCTAGAGGGGGCTTTTTTTTTTTTTTTTTTTTTTAAGGGGGGAAAATCACCGAATGACTTCTCCCGCCTGGGTGAGGCGGGAGGGAGTGTCAGACTCTTACTGACTAAAAACCACCCCGTTCCTTCTCCTGCACGTCGAGCCGGAGCCCCGGTTACCCGTTAGGTTCTCCGCGACTCCGAATCGGCATCGGCCGTATTGGGCCCCATCTGTGGTGGTCTGATGGCTCTTTGAGGCGCGCGCGGAACGCGACGCGCCGTACGCTCGGGTCTGTTTCTGGTCGGACGGGGAGCCACCCATGCTCGCCGTCCGCAGGCCCGCGCTTACGGTGGCCGGAGATCGTCTCGCGATCCCCGACGCCCGGTGTGTCCTTCGCGATGGCTGGGTTGCGAGGAGGCAGCGCTTCGCTGCCTCACGCGTCCCGCCTCCTCCTTAGCTAGCATGACTGCTTCGCAAAAGGAGGAGACGGCATCCCAGTCCCTCTCGCTCCGCATCATGGCCTGCACTAGGCCCGGACGCGAGAGGTCGCCATCGCCGATCACTTCCCTGAGGACACGGCGGTGCTCAGCCCACGAAGGGCATTTTCCCACCGTGTGTTCCACCGTGTCCTCAGGGCGGTCCTCGCAGTGATGACACCCGGGCGTGTCCTCCCGCCCCATCAGACACAGGTACCTCCCGAAACTTCCTAATCTCGAGGGGGCTGCGAGGCTGCCGTGCATGCGTTGTCGACCTACCTGAATTCCAGGAAAGGTGATATCATCCTGAAGGTTGACATTAAGAATGCTTTTAATTCGGTCAATAGGGATACTCTGTTGACAGAAGTTAAAAAGGAAGTACCCCAAATTTTTAGTTTTCTCTGGCAATGTTATAGACACCCTACAAAATTATTATATCAGGACAACCTTTTGGAATCAGCCGTTGGCTGTCAACAAGGCGATCCCCTTGGGCCAGTGATTTTTAGCCTGGCCATTAATCCTATTATACGACAGCTAAATTCTAAATTTAATGTGTGGTACCTCGATGACGGTACCCTGGGAGGCGATGCAGAAACAGTTTTAAATGATTTCCAATTTTTAAAAAACGAACTTCATGCTATTGGCCTTGACCTAAATTATTCCAAGTGTGAGATATTTTTACATGACTCTACCGACAGACAGATCATATCAAAATTTACTACTTTTGCGCCTAATATCTCGGTTGTCGATAAATGTTCGCTTCGCCTCCTAGGTGCGCCCGTCTTCGAGGACTCTTTTCAAAGTTTTATTGATGAAAAAATTCAAAATTTTTCTGTCGTTTCAGAAAGACTGTATCACATTAGAATGCATTCGGCCTATACTATTATTCGTTTTTGTTGTTTTGGTCCCAAATTTATGTATTTTTTGCGCTCGACCCACCTCTGGTCTGCACCCCTTCTTTTAGAAAAAATTGACCGAAGCATTAGACAAACTTTATCCTTAATTTTGAATGTGGCTCTCGACGACCGAGCCTGGACACAAGCTACTCTGCCTGTCCGCATGGGTGGGCTTGGCGTCCGTAAAATTTCCAGTGTAAGCCTACCAGCTTTCATATCTTCCGCCCATGGTACTGAAGAATTAACCAGGAAAATTCTTTCTCAATCACTGGTTAATTTTGATGTACCATTTTTAGTGGAAGCTGTGAAAGCTTGGAAAATCGCTTGCCCAAATATTGACCCCCCCGTCAAATTACTCTCCCAGAGACAATAGGACGAACCGCTCTGCAGGAAAGTGAGCGAAAATCTATTGAACTCCGCTTGTTCAACTGCAGAGCGAGCTCGCCTTTTGGCTGTGGGTGAGTGGGAGTCAGGGTTATGGCTTCTTGCTTTGCCTTCGTCCAACTTAGGTACTTTGTTGGACGACACCACATTCCGCGCTGCAATTTGTTTAAGGCTTGGGGCTTCATTTTGTTCACCTCATCGTTGTCGTTGTGGTGAAGATGTCAACAGCCTTGGACACCACGGCTTGTCGTGTAGCCGTAGTGCGGGTCGTTTTGCTCGACACGCGAGTATTAATGACATAATTCGTCGAGCTCTTGTCTCCGTTGGCGTGCCAGCTACTTTAGAACCTAATGGCTTGGTACGCAACGATGGCAAGAGACCCGACGGTATGTCATTATTCCCTTGGAAGATGGGTAGGCCTTTAGTATGGGACGCCACTTGCGTTGATACTCTGGCGCCATCCCATCTTCCAAACTCAGCGTGTCGAGCCAGTGCTGCCGCTGCTGCTGCCGAGAACCTCAAACGGCGAAAGTATGATAGCCTGATTGGCAATTATGCTTTCGAACCGTTTGGGGTTGAAACTTTAGGGCCGTGGGGCCCAAGTGCACATCTTCTTTACAAAGATATTGTAAAGAGGATGGTTGACACTTCAGGTGATCGAAGGGCTGGCTTCTACCTTGGACAAAGGTTAAGCATTGCCATTCAACGGGGTAATGCTGCCAGTCTTTTGGGCACCCTACCTCACGATAATGATGAGGAAAATTTTTTTTTTGATGCCTTATTATAGCTTATTTATTTATTATTACCTTTTTTTAAGATGTAAATATTTTAGTTCATAGTTATTTATATTTTAAGTTGTATATATTTTAATTTAGTTATAGTTAATATTAATTGATGAACTTAGATCTACTATTAAACAGTGATGAGCCAGAAAATCAGCTCCTAAAATAGGTTGGGTTACCTCTGCGATTCTGAATGTCCATTTGTATGGTCGACGTAAACTAAAGTCCAATATCATAGTTTTAGTACCGAATGTCTTAATCACACTTCCGTTTGCGGCGTATAGTTTATAATCACTGCACTCACTCGCGAAACGGTTATGTTTAGTTATTGGTAACACTGAAACATTGGCGCCAGTATCCACCAAAAATTCTAGTCCACTTTTCTTATCTCTAACACAAAGGCGTTTGCTAATTCCACTGGTACAGCCATCCGCCTTAGGCTGTACGGCATCTAGTTTTTTTCTGTTTCAGTTTCCTGCTGCCTCTGCCATGCGCAAGGTTGGATGCATTTGTTGGCCTTTTCCTTGTATCGAAAATGGTAAAAGCACAACCAATTCGGGTTTCTCCTTTTCGCGCGCTCGCGACTTTGAGACGTAAAACGATACGGTCTCCTGTAACTACTAGGACCAGATGACCTGCCTCTTGATCTTGACGTTTCCAAACGGTTTAAACGCTGTGTCAGGTGGGCGACTTGATTCGCAAGGGTTGGCTGCATGGCTGCCTCACTGCTTCTATTAGTAGAAAGTTCCTGGACTTCCGCAAAACGCGTTGTTTCAACGACTTTATCTGCCATAGTAGCTAACTTCTCCAGATCTTTCACTTCACTTACTGTGAGTACTGCTTGCACCGTTGTTGGTAAGTGTCCCATCCAAAGCATGCTCAAAGTTTCATCTCGAAATCTGTTTCTTGCGAGATCTCTCATTCTCCTGAGGAGCTGGGAAGGTTTCTGATCTCCCAATTCCAGTTCTTTCAGAAGCTTTTGAACTTGACGTACCTCCGATTCCTCATAAACTATGAGTAATCGATTTTTCAAGGCTTCGTATTTTTTAGTGTCGGGCGGTGATAGCACAATATCACTGACTTGCTCCACATGCTCTCGGTTGAGCTTCGCGATCACCAAATTATATCTTGACTCATCTGTTAGCTTTTGGTTTTCCACCACCGTTTCGTACTGGGCAAACCACAGACGAGGTGATTCCTTCCAAAAATCCGGTATCCTGCTTGACACCATTATTTGAGCTAAGGCGTTTTCACCCGCCTCGCCCTTGACTGGAATTGCCGCCGGAGGATTCATAGTTACTGTATTTTATTGTTATCACTGGTCGCACAAAAATAGAGTAAATCACTTCAGTCGTCGGAGTCACCAATGTTGAGACACGGGTTCGGGTTGTAATTAAAAGATACGACAAAGTTCTACTCCATATAATAACCAAAAAATACTTAGGCTAATTACAATGTACGCGACCCACTCGCAACCCGACAAGCCCGTGACTGCCCTACGTTGTATAAATGCAACGTTGCAAAACCTATGCGGTGCATTGTCGTCGCTACAAGATTTTTATATTAGATGTAGGTATTGTTATGTAGAGGTACATCTTTACCAATTGCCTATAAAGTTACAGGCTATCTTGGTCCTGTGACTCGTGTTAACAATTTTCTTTGAAAAACTAATATAATTCTAAACCGTATACAAACAATGCTTCAATCTCTTTTATCCACAATCAACATAACTTTAAAAGGAGCCATAATTATCAATAATTTCCTTGGAAACTTTTTCGCAAAACTCCCTAAACCTCCGTCATTAAAATCCCATAAATTCCTTCTGCTTTTAAAGCCACAAAATCTAAACAGGCCAGCTTTACGACAACGCTCTAAGAAGAGTAAAATTTTAACTCAATCAAGTCGGACGATTTTGTTAAAGAAGCACAACCGATATGAATCTGCCTCGTTTTACGTGCAAAAATACTTTTTTACTGTCAAGATAGAATCGGAGAATGTCCTCGCGTTTACTTTATGAGTTGCCTGCAAAGGCACGCCAGAATTAAAGGTTTTTATTAGCAAGTATTCGGGGTCGTTCGTGATGAAATGTGTAATGATGATTGATGGGAAGAGTTGCTTTGCCATTGATTTTCTACCTTTATGTTAGCTATACAATTGATATTTTTGTGTGGGCGTCAGTTTAAAGAGTGTTCAAATGTAGACCTTTTTCAAAACATACTTTTGTCTTTCTTTGAAGTTTTAAACGTCGGTTACCATCTGTAATATTCACAAAACTGATCACGTTTTATAAAACCTTTTTTGTTCTTCTATTTTATCACTGCTAAACAAAGATTGAACAAATATACTGAACATTATTTGAGAAATGAGAAAAAATACAATACCTAGAACAGTGACACGAGAATAATTCAAAAAAATTCTACATTAATATTTCAACATCCGTACACTAACGCGTAATACTAAACACAATGCCACATTGTTCACAATATGTAATTAAAATAGCTTTTCATGAGGTATGAAAGGCATTCTTTGTTCTCTAATGGACTCTTAGTAATATGATAGCTGACTGTTTAATGGAATATACTTTACACTGCATAATACCGATGTTTGTGCACGTCTTAAGTTACGGCTAAGAGACGCGAAGTCTTCCCGTATATGTATGTATTTACGGAACAAGGCATATGTCATAAATTGTATAACGAACTAAATTAACCTTTGTTCTCATTCTGTTAAGATTGAATTAAGTTTCGTAATAACATAACATAACATCACGCCTTTTTATCTCCGAAGGGGTAGGCGGAGGTGCACATTTCGGCACTAAATGCCACTGTACAATGTAACACCCACTTTTCACTATTCATGTTATGAGTCCCATGTAATAGGGGGTGAGCCTATTGCCATATACCGGGCACATTTCCAGACTCCGTGCTACTACTGAGATTTTTAAAAACCCAGTAATACTTTGCCCGACCCGGGAATCGAACCCGAGACCCCTTGCCCGGCAGTCGCACTTGCGACCACTCGGCCAACGAGGCAGTCTAAGTTTTGTAATGAAGATTCTTTATTTTATTCTCTAGTGGATGCTTATGAAAAAATAATGTAACTAGAGTTCTATGAATATATAAGACGTAAGCGAACAATAACTTCTGAATATTTCAATTATTCGTATCATTACATTTTATTTTGTTGTATTCTCTAAAGAATGGAATCATTTGAAGTAGGTACTCCCACGGGAACCTAATTTCTTTTGAATGTTTGCTCTGACGTAGGTAGATTTGACCTATATTTTGAAAAGGTATCTTTTATCTAAAACTTATCCAATTCAGGTGTGTCGACTAAAATGAGGTAGTACCGCTGGAAAGGTCTGGTAGATTTGAAGACACTGCTAATTTGCGAAAAACTACCAAGAACAGTTACAAATGGTGAAATTTCATACTGAAGGCCAAACTCCACTTTAGATCGCTAAGCCAAAGGAGTATACTTACTCCTGGTTCAGCTGAAATCAGTACGTCTCTTGGAGTAACTGCCATCTGGCCTCCACAACTTACTAGGGATGTTACATAATTCTTGTGTATTTATCACAATAAGAATAATTATTATTTAGCTTTCGTGAGACATACTAAATTAATTATTAAACATAATATCACGCCTTTTATCCCCGAAGGAGTAGGTACAGGTGCACATTATGCCACTGTACAATGTAACACCCACTTTTCACTATTTGTTATAAGTCCCATGTAATAGGGAGTGAACCGAAACTATTGCAGACTCTGTGCTACTACTGAGATTTAAAAAAAAAACAGTAATACTTTGCCCGACCCGGGAATCGAACCCGATACCCCTTGTGCGGCAGTCGCACTTGCCACCACTCGGCCAACGAGGCAGTCGTAAATTAATTATCACTAATTCATAAGCAGCATTTCGCGACCTGCGACGCTGCGACTGTCGCGCTGCTACTGGTTACTTGAATATGAGCCTTTAGCATGGCTTGAAACTAGTCGAGTTCCTCGTCAAATAAGTACCTACGTGAGCAAGCTGCAAAATATAATAATTAATAATAATTATATCCAATAAACAACATACAACGAGCAAAGCAATTTGTCCTTGGAAAGATTTAATCATCATGACTTTTTTTTTTAAGGGGGGAAAATCATCGAATGACTGCTCCCGCCTGGGTGAGGCGGGAGGGAGTGTCAGACTCTTACTGACTAAAAACCACCCCGTTCCTTCTCCTGCACGTCGAGCCAGAGCCCCGGTTACCCGTTAGGTTCTCCACAACTCCGAATCGGCATCGGCCGTATTGGGCCCCATCTGTGGTGGTCTGATGGCTCTTTGAGGCGCGCGCGGAAAGCGACGCGCCGTACGCTCGGGTCTTTTTCTGGTCCCGCAGGCCCGCGCTTACGGTGGCCGGAGATCGTCTCGCGATCGCCGACGCCCGGTGTGTCCTTCGCGATGGCTGGGTTGCGAGGAGGCAGCGCTTCGCTGCCTCACGCGTCCCGCCTCCTCCTTAGCTAGCATGACTGCTTCGCAAAAGGAGGAGACGACATCCCAGTCCCCCTCGCTCCGCATCATGGCTCGCACTAGGCCCGGACGTGAGAGGTCGCCATCGCCGATCACTTCCCTGAGGGCACGGCGGTGCTCAGCCCACGCAGGGCATTCTCCCACCGTGTGTTCCACCGTGTCCTCAGGGCGGTCCTCGCAGTGATGACACCCGGGCGTTTCCTCCCGCCCCATCAGACACAGGTACCTCCCGAAACTTCTATGTCCGGTGAGGACCTGCGTCAGGCGGTAGGTGAGGACGCCGTAGCGTCTCTCAAGCCAATCCTCAAAGAGGGGACTTACCGCTGCGATGGCAGCGAGCCCAAATCATCATGACTAACACTGCTTTCTGTCAAGAATATTATAAAATTTGAAACCAGACCTATTATGTATCTAGTTCGTTAATCGAGAGACCCAAAACATTATCACCATAACTTAAACATCTACACTTATCAGACAAGATCAATGGCACTAGCCAGCAGAAAATAATCATCATCCAAAAAAAAAACTATCCCTTTAAAAGAAAATGGATTCCCTTCACTACACTATTTACTTGGCAACCCTATTCCCTACCTACATCTTGACCTGTTTTTGCCGACTCCGAGGAGGGGCATTACAGTGCAGATTTCTGCCGCTTGACAACTACCGACGAGTTTTTCTCTTCAGATATTAAAGTTCGTGCTTTTGCCGAGTCACCGATGACCTGACAATAGTAAGGTTTGAGATTAAAATCCTGTTTTAGAGGGATTCTGTCAAATTCTCTTAGATATTGGACAACTTAGACTAAACATTCACTGCTATTAAGGTTATCTCTCATTATGTGTATGCAAACGAACCCGTTTGGCAGACCAACAACGACTGAATATGAAATTTTGTCATTAACTATAGCTATAATACAATACCAATTACCAAAACAAGCCCAATTACCCTCCCCTTCTCCAATCTCCCTAATTCCTGAATCTCCAACAACCCTCAAACTCCTAATCCCCAAAAGGCCGGTAACGCACTTGTAACGTCTCTGGTGTTTCAGGTGTCAATGGGCGACGCCGATTGCTTACCATCAGGTGGTCCGTCTGCTCGTTTACCGGCTTATGCCATAAAAAAAATACAATAACAAGCATTCGAAATTGAAAGCCTAAATATATCAAACGCCTAACAAAAATCAAGTAATTTTTACATTTTTATCGCTTCCAGCAGTTTTGTCAAATTAACACGCCATAACGCCATTTAAAACTTCCTTTAATTAAACTTGTAATCATTTTCACCTTTCAACCCGAAAAGCTATTTTTCCTCGCAATGAATTTCAGTACTTTAATCTTCTTTAGGATACCTATTGACGCTGCTTTAAAGGTCTTTAGGGTACCTAAGTATTAATCAGTGCCTCACTCTGAGCTTGACTGATAGACTCCTTTTGAAAATCGTGACAGATATTAAATAGGTACTGACATTGGCGTTTCTGAGTAAGTAAATAACACAACAACTTTTTTGTGCTTGAAGATGAAATCAAACGTAGTTAATAAATACATAGTCTGTGCAATGTGATGTACTGATAAATAATCACATTTACTCTAACGGCATCTCCAGGTTTAATACCAGAGCTAAGAATAAATTTTATACAAGACTCGAGAAAAAACCATTCACCAAATTAATGTAAGAATGTTGAACAAAATATTGACTAACATTTATATAAGTTTATCAGTATTTCCACCACTGATTTCATAGACATCACTATTCAAAAGTACCTCAATCTAAAAGCAACTTACCTCACATCACCAAAAAGTTCAAATCTCTATCAAGATGTCTTCAAATGGTGCCAGCAATGTAACCTCTATCGATTTCCACACAACAATTGTGAGTCACACATGTTGGCGACACATCCCTAGTTTTATTACCGGCAAATACGGAAAGGCAACGTGAGAAAACCTACGATAGCCTTACACGTAATGGGATGGAAGTAATAATAAAACTACCACAAGGGGTGACGATAATGACCCCACTTTCTTTTACAATCTATCTACTTCCTTGTTGGTATAGGGGGTTAAATCGTCTATAGGGTCTGTGCTCTTTTCCAGGAGCACTAATGTAGTATTTTCGTAGCTTGAAGAACAAAAGCTATTATTGGCTTGCTTAATCTTGCTCAAGATATATTTGATATAAATACAAATATGCTTTAAATTGGATTTACTGAGAATGTGATGCAATATACTTGCGGCTTATAATATATCTTTGTTCAATAATATAACATGTTTGTACTTTTCCCGAGGCGTTTTCAAAGGTCTTTTTGTAGTGATATTATTTTGTTTATCGACCAGAACTAGACCCGAGCGTGCGGTGCGTCGCGTTCCGCGTACGCCTCAAAGAGCCATCAGACCACCACGGTGGGGCCCAATAGGGCTGATGCCGATACGGAGCCGCGGAGAACCTAACGGGTTACCGGGGCTCCGGCTCGGAGTGCAGGAGTAGGAACGGGGTGATTTTTAGTCAGTAAGAGTCTGATACTCCCTCCCGCCTCACCCAGGCGGGAGCAGTAATTCGATAACATTCCACCCTTAAAAAATCCTACTATCATACAAAAATGTCATATCTTAAATGTATGTATCATATTAATCTATACTATAATAAATTTATAAGAAAAAAATGTGAATCAAAAATAGTTTATTTGATTAATTAAGCCACGACCATGAACTATGTCGCTTTTGTCAAATACTAGAACATTAATGCGACCTAAGATTTATAAATCGTTAAACTTAATAATGTTTTCTAATATAATTTAGGTCACAAAGAAATAAAAACTACGTTTAACCTTCGTGACTGAACGTTAAATGAAATTTTGTGTTAGCTGCTTAAGTTTTCTATGGTTGAATGTTTATTTTACAACTGATTTCAATATTTAAACTACCGTGAAATAGTTCTTCAACATTTTTGAATATTATTAGAATGGCTTTGTAGCCACACTAGCCATAGCACAAGCTACAAGGATTTAGACCATCGGTTAACAGAAACCAAGAAGCAGACAGCTCTGAAAAGAGCTATATTATTCAACGTTTTTGACCACCTCCGGCTAATAAATTCATTCGTTCTACGACAACAAGTTGTTTCACTAATAACAACCGATCTCCAAAGCTTCATAATAATATTTTAAGTAGTTTTTGATGATTTCTATAATAAAAAAACTTATTAACGTACGATTAGTAGGTCAGTGGTCACGATATGTATTATCTATCGATCACGATGAACTAAGTTCTAAACCTAGTTTAAAGAGGAGGAAGGATTTTAATAACAGAACACTCATTTGTGGATTATTCACCGGAGTGACACCACGGCCTCACAGAAAACGGACGTGAAACAACGCTTGCATTATCTCCTCGTGTCAGTGTGGCTACCGGAGGCCCAACTGCCCTCCCCTTTCCCCAATCTTCCCAATCCCTGAAACTACAACAATCCGCAAATTCATAATCTCCAAAAGACCGGTTCCAGGTGTCTACGCGCGACGCTGATTGCTTACCATCAAGTGATTCGTCTGATCGTTTACTGGCTGATTTCATAAAAAGGTACTACTACTAGATTAATGCAGTAACAGAACATAGAATCAATAATAAGGAATTTAATTTAGGATGCCCACACTGTAACCGCTAAACTACAACCAGCCTAACAGCTACACTAATGACCTGACGACTAATCATTCATTTTCAATGTAATAAAATTTAGATTACAAGAACATTGTTTAATTTCCCTTTATGAAATACATTTGCATAAAATGTATTTTATTGAGGGATCACGCAGACATTGTGATGTCAGTGTTGGCAATCAATTGCGATTTAATAACTTTTCTGTTGAATTCCTCGTTACATATTTTACAACTACCCATAGGTCATAAAGGTCAAGTATTGAAATGCTTATTAAGTTATCGGTTTTGCTATAGAAAGCAGTTTACATTGTCGATAAAGCAGGTTAAGTTAAAATACAAATAGCATAGTATACGAGAGATAACTTTAGCCGATGCTATATATAGATGTCGTATAAATGCTATACGATAGCGCATTGTAGCTCGTGTACTTAGAATTACAAATGACATAATTATAACAATATCCTTGAATATTTAGACATAGTACTGGAGTCGGAAATTGATTTATTGTTAAGTCTGAAAATTTGCGTTGCTAAATAGGTTACGTTAGTCTTACAAATTAGGACAAAATACATAACTTTCGATGTTTTAATGTTATTAATTTCGCGTTTATTTGCAATGTTTGTTTCGTGAGAAAAATCATTATGTATCAAAAAATTACAAGCCAGCGTCTGTGACCGAGTGCACTGTGATGAAACAAGCATCAGTTCATACGATCTTCATAGGCTTTCTGCGACCCCATTGTACAAAATCGTGAGTTTTTGCTAAACAAAAAGTGTATAAAAACACTATAATTTCTTGTTAAACCTTCATCGCCCACATTCCGGTTAAACACAAAAACGTGCCATTAACATGAATTATTCTTCATCATTTGAAATATCACCAATTACATTTTGAATGTGTCTCTCATAATGACACGCACTTGACCGCTTTCAACACTACACTTCAAACCTCAAATTAAGGTCCATCCCTCGGGACACATTGCAGTTTAAAATGATTTGTGTGTGTTTGAATATTTTAGAACCAACTACCTCGTGAGCGAACCAATCAACGGCCACCGTACCATGTGTGCGTGTGTGTATTTTGAAGGTTATGTCCGTAAGTGTAATTTGAATTTGTTCTTCTTACAATGCTGGTTTTGTTTTACTGTCGTTGTCGTACGTGAATGTTTGTTATGCAATGAATTTTCAAATGCGCGAAATTACGTAATTTTTGCTGTGTGTTTTTCGGTGTAAGCGTAATTCGCTGTTATGTAAGTTTTAACGTGGCTGATGTTTGCACGGTTGGCGTTTGTTCACTAATTTCAATGTGTGATCAAGGAATAGATATTGCTAATTAAGTGATAACGAGACCTGGTATTGTATTCCCATTGTGGTTTGCTATTGAAGCAGTTCACTGATTAGATAATTTCATATTAGCTAATATTGAATAATTCTATTATCGTTATAGAGTTGTCGTATTGTAATTTAGAGATAAACAAATATTTACCCGCAATACAAACTGGAATTAGCTGTTGCAACGTATATTTTGCTTTCTCAGAACCTATTTAGTAAAATTGATAATCTAACGAAATTGGACTTTTATTTATATTTTGAAAATATTTTTCGTATTTGAAACCTTTAATGAGTTTTAAGGATGACGTAGTACCTAACAAACTTTTATAAAATAAATATCTAAGGATAAGTAATCAAAATTTTAGCCTAAATATTAATATCCGGGCTAAAATGAGGCTATAATACCTTCCTGTAAGATATCGGAACACCGGAGATCACTTCAGGGAATAAAGCATCTCAGTTACATTCTACAAGCTGAAATATGACTTCTATACCTTCATTTGTATCATTAAATTGTATTAACCGTAGCAGAATATTGAATACACCAACAGCTTTTGATGTGAAACCTACTTGAAAATTGCCTTCATCAAAATTTCCAACATCATTACCGTACAACACATAGAAATTAAATTTCTATCCCCATGTAAACTCCATAAACAAATTACGGCGTAATTCTGAAACAATTCTCATATCTTACGTTATGTGGGCTGACAAAGGCGTTTAAACAGAATTGCTTCCATACATCATAAGCGCTGGAGCGAGTACTCGTTGGTTAAGCGGGAGAAATGCAGCCAAACGAGGTATAAATTACACTACCTCTAGATAAGTAAGATTAATGTCTACTTACTATAAAATGAACGTAAATTGGTCGTAGAGTCTGATATTGACATCGTTTAGAGCGATCCTTCATAGTAATGTGATAATTCACTATCATTGAAATGGCCTTTCTGTTTGGTGCAGTTCAAATATTGTATATATGCTATATATATATATATTTGTCCGTTCCTTGGTCTTTCCTATCATTGACTATGCTGATGTTTGCTACTACGACCTGAATGCAGATCTCATCAATAAACTGGACCGCCTTCTGAATAACTGTATTCGATTCATCTTCAACCTGCGTAAATACGACCATGTTTCTGCATACCGATTGCAACTAAAGTGGTTGCCCATACGTCAACGCAGGGAACAACGGGCACTAACCACTTTATACTCCCTGCTTAATTCCCCCACTTCTCCAAGTTATTTAGCCTCCTACTTTCAATATGTGAGCACCAACCACAATAAGTATCTCCGTTCCACAAACAATCTCCTCCTCCAAGGTCCCACACACCGAACCGACTTTCTCCACTCGTCATTTTTCATTCAGTCAGTCTTACTGTGGAATGCGCTGCCCACGGATATCAGGACGGCCTCCAGTCGGCTATCCTTTAAATTTAAAGTCAATGAATATCTTCGGAACAAACTGACACAATCAAGTCTCAATTAACACCCTCCTCAGAAACTTTATATATATAATTATATAAGATATATAAACCCATTATATATTTATTTTTATATTATATTATATTTTATATTACATATATATATTTATATATGTATTTAATTATTTACATATTATATTTATGTTTCATATTAGTATGTAGTATTGGTATGTAGTTTATGTACTAGGATACCTTCATACATATGTACGCACATTTATCACCCTCGTTTTTATTTTTTTTCGATAGATGCAAACTTCTTTTAAAGCCTACTGTAACACTTCTCTGCATCACCTTATGGTTGGCTGGTAGAGAATGCCATTCGGCATTAAATCCGCCATTGTATACAGTTGTACATAAAGTGTTAAATAAATAAATAAATAAATATTAAGGTTCCATAAAATGCAGCAGTTTCTAAGAATCCTGTAAACAAAGCGGTGTGTGATTGGTTGCTGCGATAGATTGAAGTAGGTAATGGGTGGTGTTAACTTCTATTAATATGCGTTTTTATCCCTAATGATAATACAATGAAAGTGCCAACGAAATCATCCTCAATACATTTTTGAAATTGATCTGTTCTACGATTTTTACTAGTTTTTTACATACATACATACATACATAACTTCACGCCTGTCTCCCATGGGGGTAGGCAGAGACTAAGGAACGCCAATTACTACGATTCTTACATACCTCTTTCGCTTCATTAACAGTCATCAATCTTTTCATGCATGCTCGTCGGTTAAGGGTACTTTTAATTTGGCCCTTCTTTAATATATCGCCAATCTGGTCACTATATGTCCGTCTAGGGCGCCCTCTACCGACGGCCCCATTCATATCCGCTCTGTATACTTCCTTCGTTACTCTACTTTCATCCATCCTTTCTACATGTCCAAACCAGCGTAACATTCCCTTTTCAATCCTTGTCACTACATCATCTTTCAATCCACACCTTTCTCTAATAACACTATTTTTCACTCGATCACTCAATTTTAGTCCACACATACTTCTTAGGGCTCTCATTTCCACCGCATTAATCCTGCTTTCATGCTTCTTCTGCCACACCCATGATTCACTACCATACATAAGCGTTGGTGTCAATACACACTGCATTACAGCAAGTCGAGCTTTGCTGGATATTATTTTACTCGACATGACAGAGTGTAAAGCACCATTAACACTATTTCCCGCTTTCACTCTCCTTTCAATATCCCCGTCACACTTTCCATCTCTCGTAAATAGTGATCCCAGATACACAAATTCATTCACTTGTTCCAATTTTTCATCACCTATCATTACCTGACATTCTGTTATCACCTCATTTCTTTCTATCACCAACACTTTCGTCTTGTTCACATTTACTTTCATACCTTTCCTTTCAAATGCATCATTCATAGCAGTGATCATTTGTTGTAATTCTTGGGCCGACGAGGCAACAAGCACCTGGTCGTCGGCATACAACAATGTTTTAATCACTGTGCCATTCATCCTTAATCCAGACTCTCCTACTTTCAGGTCGTTCAAACAGCTGTCCATAAATAGGTTGAACAGCCAAGGAGATGCTACACAGCCTTGCCTAACACCTCGATTAATGTTAAACCACTCTGTGTAGTCCCCATTTATTCTGACACAGGCACTCGAGTCCTTATATAAGGATTTAAGTGCCCGAATCAGGTGGCCATCCACCCCATACATGGACAGAGTTGACTACAATTCATCCCTCACCACTCTGTCATAAGCCTTTTCTAGGTCTATAAAGGCACAAAATACCTTTTGGTGCTTTGATAACACTTTCTCTGAAATGCACCGTAACGAAAAGACTTGATCCGTACACCCCATTCCCTTTCGAAATCCCGCTTGCACATCCCAGATTTTACGCTCAGTTACATCCATCACTCTTTCGATCAATACCTTGGCATACAACTTTCCTACTACGCTTAGGAGGCTTATACCGCGATAATTTTTGCACTCCTGCTGTGATCCTTTTCCTTTATACAGTGGCACAATTACGGCCTTGGCCCAGTCTCCAGGGACACGACCGCATCGCCAACACTTATTAAAAAGTAGATACAGCAGGCTTGCAATTACACCTCCACCCTCTGTTAGCATTTCAGTAGTTATCCTATCACATCCCGCTGCTTTACCTACTTTCAAACTCTTAATGGCACTCACAATTTCATCCATATTTATTTCTCCCACATTAGTTTTTTACTTGAGAACAATATTTATAGTGACATGAGTCATATGTGAAGACATTGTTTGTGCAATATGAGAAATGATTGATTTACTTTCCACTGCCAGTCATTCTATTGTTCTCTTTCGTTATTGCTCGTTGTTTTCTGTTTGTATGCTCCAGAATTTTGGCGGCGGAGTTGAGAGTTGAATTTTAGCTTTCATTGTGTGGCTTTGAAAATATTGGTTAATGAATAAATTAATTTCAAATGCATTGTTTATGTATGCGTGTGTGCAATTTAATTACTATGCACATTTTTTTAAAATGGCATTTGTTTCTGAATCGTAAGTCTTTTCACGTTGTTCTAAATCATAAGTTTTTTTATAGTCTATTCCATCCACGATAGCTAGTGATTCAAAATTTATTCCTAGTATAATATTAAAATTTTCAAGATGTAACACTGTCTGAATTTTATAGTCTCCAATTAAAAATTTAGTTTTTTTCTCGTCTACAACATCAACACTATCCAGGATGGTTCATAAAAAATACAAAAACCTTAATTAAACACTTACCAAGGCACACCTTTCCCTGTAAATTTCTCTCGGTAGATTAAAACGTGACAAACTTAGAAATGCCAGGGGAGAGCAACGTAGGTAAGTGTCAAGGAAAAAAAAACTCAAGAAAATTAAAAACTTGAAAACAATTGATTGCCACAACCTCGTCCTTTTGGTGCTTCCCCGACTTATTGTTAAATACCGGAAAAATTGCGTTTTTTTTTTTCAATTTGTTTTCTCTTTCCTATTTTGAGTCACGTTTGTTGTGTTTGCAGAACTTTTTACTTGATGATGTTGTTTTTGCTGTTATTGGTAGGCTTCACGTTTATTTAATACTAGCGGCCCGTCCCGGCTTCGCACGGGGGGACTTAAGATTTTTTACATAAACGATTGTTATGGGTAAACTATAAAATGTAGACATATGCTCTCGCGGACTTTTTTAAAAATAATGTTAAGATGAACAATTCATCTATAGAACATTTTTGTATAACTTTAATTATATGCTCAGCGCACGCCACGGAAGGCCTCAGAAACGATACTTAAAAACGGGGGACCGTTTTTAAAACATTTTTGGTTACTGCTCCACAACTATAGAACCTAGCGTGATATTATATAGCCTATGTTACTTCTGAATATTGCAGCTTTCTAATGGTGAATAATTGCAATCAGTCCAGTAGTTTTTGAGTTTATTCATTACAAACATACAAAATACAAATCTTTTCTCTTTATAATATTAGTATAGATATATAAGAGAAAGTCTTCTTATAAAATTTTTTAATTGTAATTGGATGCGAGTATTTTTAAATTACTCAAAAAGAAAAATGAATATGATTATTTCGAGGGATGATAAATTCTTTATTATACAGGGTATGATGAAAGTAATACTTCTTTCAGGGTACTTTAAATCTCTACTCTTAATCTAATATTTATACCTAAGTTCTTAATTCTCAATAGAGGATGTACCAAGAACATGTAGGTACTAAGTCATACACCACTATTTCACCAATCAATGTACGATACCCAAATACTTATCAAATAATAATATAATTTAGCAAAACCCCAAAGATTACAAACAATATCCATCCCTGTACTATCTAGCATAGATGCTATCTAGGAATTATATATGAAGTTAGCAGCCGTAGGGTATGTCGCACTAAAACCGAGTGGCAACATGTCAGGACTTTACATTATGCATTGTGTTGCCAACGGCTGGAATTGCTGACAGGTTTTTTTGAATGGAGTGAAGCATGGTGTAGATAATAATTATTGTGGTAGGTTGTGATAAATTTGGATTTTAGATGGTGTGTAGAGATTTGGTGAAAAATTAGATTTAAATTTTTTTATGGAACAAGCCCGCCACAGCCTCCCAAAACCGCTGCAACTCCTGTAAGCCAGGATTTACAATAGATACAACCATGAAAACACCTGTATACTGAGTCCGGCGCGTCCCAGGGACTGTCTTGGTTACCGCAGCGAAGTAAATCAGAATCAGCGAAGTAAATTAGCGAAGTAATAAGAAGAGAAGAAAAAAGCGATAAATTTTAGTATGTGTGAGATTAAAAACTCAATAATCTTGTCGAACAAAGGCAGTGACATTAATGAAATGTTGGTAATAAATAAACAACTAACTAAATCCTATGTTTTCTTCTCTCTGGTATAGAGGTCTTTATGTGTTATTACTTAGAGTTCAATTTCAGAGAATCCATTGGACTCGTTTCACTTGCAAATAAGACCTAAAACAAAACCTAAAATTATTGTAATGAAGATCTGAATCCTCATGAAGTCCTCAATTAATGACGTCTGTCTCACTCAAGGCCAAGGCAAATAAACACGAAAATTCTAGAACAATTAAAATTCCTTCCACTGTTTCTGTACTAAATAAAGGACGGGCCTAATTAAGTTTTCTACGCACCTGACTTCTCCAGGTTTCACTTCGTAAAAAGTCTCACCTTCGTCAAGTTTATTAGAAATCTTTCTTTGGGAAGTGCTTCTATAAAATAGGAATTAATTTTTAAATAGACTCCGGCCTTTTTACTTGATGAGAAAATTTTTCTCGTCTCCATTTTTTTGGTAGAATGTAATATCATATTCGATCGTGGAATTATTAATTGGTTGTACTTGAGAGAATTGAAGAATTCTATAATTGTAATGTAAAAGAAGTGTGCAAGATGAGAGACTTTATTTGAATACGATACAAATATTCTGTTTGTTTTTATTTTACGTACCTATGACGCAAGTTTGCTATATTATGTTTGTGTTTAAAGATAGTTATGAGGCTGGAAAAGGCTATATTTTGGAAACGTCTTGTGTTTAACAGAATAAAGAAACCCAGACCTGCAATTTTAATTAGGCAATATAACTAATGATACTTCAACATATTCACACCGAACGTGTGTAGTCACATACATTTGGTATTTATTAAACCGACTTCAAAAAAGGGATGTTTTTGTTTGACCTTTATGTATGATTTAACCGATTTTGATGCTGTTTTTAGAAAAGCGTTTCTTATACTTCAGAGAAGGTTTAGAATATTAATGAGCAGACTTCTAAAAGGGGGAACGCAGTCGGTTTCTTTAATCGTAGTTTATAAAAGAATTGTAGCCTTAACAATGTATTATCAACAGATTTGAGTTTCAAAGCAGAATTCACTTAAAGACTTTGTGTTACGAACTACAAACAACATTCGTATTCCAGCCTCCTCAATAACAGACGCCATTAATACAAACGTCAGCTGAACATTAGCTAACAATTCGACAAAGATGTATTACATCGATTCATTAGTTTCTGTTTACTTCTAACTATCATGAACCTCAAGGTCACAGTGCTAGACAATGTCGAATAACATTTAATTACAAACCTAATTCTGAATAATTTGTTTTAGATTCTAGACTAAAAATATTACTTAGGTATGATTTAATTAAGTATCCTAGGAATATTGTTAAAGTTTTAACTGTAATGGTAGTTTGATAGCATTAGAGTAATGTAATCATGATTGCTAATAGATTCTGTAGCTCGCTGTATAAATTTATTTATCTTGTGGAAACTAGAATTAACATTAATATTAAACATTTACGTTTCATTATATTGGGAAGGTCGTTTAGTTAGTTCTCTTTGAATTTCTGTTTTAGGTATTTAATTCTGCTTATTTGCAAAAAAGAAGTAAAATATCAACAGTGAGTGAGAATTTGAGATACAGGTATTTTTTTTATGAGATAGGTGGACCGATCACCTGATGGTAAGCAACCGGCGTCACCCATGGACATCTGGAACACCAAATGCGTTACAAATGTGTTACCGGCCTTTTGAGGATAAGGAATTTGCGGATTGTTTGGGATTCCGGGCTTGAGGATATTAGGAAAAACAGGTGGAGGGGAATTGGGCTTCCAGTAACCTCACTCACACGACGAAACACAAAACAAGCGTTGTTTTACGTCGGTTTTCTGTGAGGCCGTGGTATCACTCCGGCCGAGCCGGCCTATTCATACCGAAGCATAGCTCTCTAACACTTTTTTTAGTAAAACTATGTTTAGTGTGTCAAATGTATGTAAAGTTTTACAGATCTTGATGAACGAAAAACAATATTATTAATTGATTTAATTTTTTCAAGTATTTTTGAAATGTCTCATTTTCCTATAAAAAGAATCGATCTCGAAACACAAGTTAAAACGGTCACTCAGATCAAATCCTGTAGTATTCATTACCTACTTAAACAAAGTCTATATTGACGCTAGGCAGGACGCTATTTTGACCTACTCTAACTAAAATTTACTCAAAAGTAAACATGTCAATTAATAATGGACGTCGTAAAGATTGAACAAACGATTTTAGTATGTACTAAACTTTTCAGTTTGTTACTAGAAACCCTTTAGTTTTCAAGCCAATATAATTTGTATATTACAATACCAACTTCAAACAAGAACTAACTACACTGAAAGTTGATAATTCACGGTAAATGCGACTGCCGGGCAAAGGGTCTCGGGTTCGATTCCCGGGTCGGGCAAAGTATTACTGGGTTTTTAAATAATTCTCAGTAGTAGCACGGAGCCTGGAAATGTGCCCGGTGTAGGGCAATAGGCTCACCCCCTATTACATGGGACTCATAACATAAATTGTGAAAAGTGGGTGTTACATTGTGCAGTGGCATAAAGTGCCGTAATGTACACTTCTCCCTACCCCTTCGGAGATAAAAGGCGTGATGTTATGTTATGTTATGGTTGTGAGAAGTGACACGGCTTCTAGAAACCAAATTTTGTGTTTTAATCAGCAGAATTATTAACTTTGGGTTTAGGATAACGACGCTATTAATTACTTGCGATTTTTTTGAAGAATCACTCACATTCTTTATAATTATATGTCATCTCGAGAATCGAGACCCAATGACGTCACAGACACAATTTCTACAGCACAACTAAACAACGAAGAGTGTCGTTGTAGTGTACCTTTCTGTAAATGGTAACTGCAAACGAAATAGCCGGCCATATTGACGGAATAACCCTGTAATGGCCGATTCTAACCTCGCCAGGCGTTTCCCCTTTCACAGCAATCGCACGGTCAACAATTTGATTGGTCTAAATAAACTTAATGTTTTGCTTTTTATTTTCTGAACGGGTAAGTTAGCTTGAACTGAAGGTGGGTAACTTCTATTTTCATTCGTTAATAATTATTACAAAATAATGCATTATTTCATCGAAATTTAAATTACCTCTGCCGGGCAAGGGGTCTCGGGTTCGATTTACGGGTCGGGCAAAGTATTACTGGGTTTAAAAAAATCTCAGTAGTAGCACGGGGTCTGTAATTGTGCCCGGTATATGGCAATAGGCTCACCCCCTATTACATGGGACTCATAACATTAATAGTGAAAAGTGGGTGTTACACTGTACAGTGGCATATTGCGCCACGCCAATTATAAAAGGCGTGATGTTATGTTATTTTTTTATTACAACTGATGCTTCACGTGCCTTGTGTGATATATCTAAAATATTGGGTAGGAGTTTCATGTAATAGGTGGTCATCCCATAGGTATATAAATCAAATATAAATTGAAATTTTATTCTGGAGTGTCTATTCAACCACAGACGCCGCTTGATCACCAGTTATTTAACTCATTTAGTGTTACAAATGCTCATAGACGGCGCTGATCGCTATTGTCAGGTTTTTTATCTGCTTTTATTGCCAAATATTGTATCAGTAGCAGCGCGACAGTCGGCCGCGTCGCGGGTTGCGAAATGCTGCTCATGAATATGAGCCTCTAGCATGGCTTGAAACTAGTCGAGTTCCCCGTCAAATTACTACGTGAGTAAGCCGAAAACATAATAATTTATTTAATATTGAATCTGTTGGATTAATATCAGTTCAGATAAAATTCCAATGACTTTAACAAAATGAAAAATAATAAAGGAAACAAATAATATATTCTACGAATTTCATACAATTGTTAATAACAAATGAATGTGTCTGAATTGGAATATTGAAAAATCAGAAAAATAAGTACCAATATTCGATACCGCTTGGAAATTCCAAGAACAAAACACTCAGTATCGATATAGAATTTAATACCTCTCACGGGAATATATTTAGACCTATTTTGAATATTATGATATACTTACCTATTTTCAATATTTCTTTTATTACTTTTTTATTCGAAACCATCAATCTATAATATACTTTAGTACGTATCTGAGTAGGTTGATATTTGAAGAACTTGGCATTAAAATGTCATCAATTCTCGTCCCCGCGGCAATAAATCGTTCATCTGTAATATTCTTTTGTTATCACAAACTTTAATTTAAATTCCAAAGTTACACAATTTTGCGGCAACTGCTCTCACAGGTGAGTTATTTATGTAGTTTCCAAAATGTTTTTTTCTTTCTTTCTCTTGAGAGCAAAAAGCATATTTTTTAAAGATATTTTTGTTCATCTATGAATTAATGAGGCTTTCAAAGTCTGTGTTATTAACTATCATTTTATCCCGTCTAGTATTATAAATGCTTATATTTTGTATTTAATCGACTTCTGAAAAAAATGTATATTATTATATGTTTGTGCGCGGTTATCTCACGATTTTCTGAACTGATTTTGATGCGGCTTTTGGAAAAGTGCTTGTTAGACTTAGGAGAAGGTTGTTAAATACAAGGAGTCCGAAGTCGGTTCTTCTAAACGTGGTTTATAAAATAATTATTTATCATATTGCGACGAAGCGTTTATATGATACGTTTTTAATATAGTTAAAATATTACAGGGAGGCTTCGTTTTTCTTACATTAAATAAAAAACAGAGGTGTGGGTACTTCTGCTCTTCAATAGTTACTCGGGCGTATAAAGAGTTAACAAATCAGCAGCTGGCTTAAAATATAAATTCCAATTTCGAAATAAAACAAAAGAAATTCGAAATCGAAATAAAACAAAAGACAAACTTTTAAACAATCACGTTGTAAATCCAAGTTTCCAACGTAATCCGTATCAGAATCCCTTGATGAGTTCTCCATTAAATTTTATTTCGTATTTCAAGGTACGCTATTTCATCTTAACCCTCCCATCCCCCGCGATAAAAGTTTCATCCCAACCGAGTTGTGTCGTCTTGTCAAAGTCTGTACCCCAATTTTATCATATTGGATCTAGATACAAGTAAACTTGTACCCTTATGTACCTACAAAGGATAAAACACAAAAGGGTACATATGTGAACAAGTAAATAGAGATATATTCTCTTACTTAATATCAATGTGAAGTTTGACAAAGGGTTTCAAGTCTAGTCTTTTACAAAGCGAAAGTTAAAGCATTCATTTTGATTAGACTCGATAGCTTTGAGGGTTACATTTTGGAGTATGATGTACGAGTATGTGACAAGGTTTCAAGTGTATTATTTGTCAAATTAAATTAGAACCTTGTCATCGTTAGAATCATGTTGTTTATTAGATTATTAATATTTTTTTCATATATATTTGATAGGCCGACGCTTGGCTACTATCACAATTTCTAGCAGAACATTACCGTACATCATTTTTAAAAGAAATGGTAAGGCATATGGATGTGATACCTGATTAAATATGGATGAAAGGATGAGGATTTGTGGTAAGATGATATATTAGAATAGAAAAAGAGGAAGGCATAGTGATTGGCTCTGGTATCTAACTCCAATATTTATATAGTAACTATCCTGAGACTATACTAAATTAACTAAAAGTCTCGGGCTACTCACGTGAAAATACTGAAAAAAGCTCTACTAGTCTCGACCCACAGAGGAACTCTTCCTCATGAGCACCGCACGTGGTCGCGGCGATGATGTCGCGTAGTAGGCTGGGCGTCATCAAACTCAAATTGAAATTAACTTCTTCAAACTTCTACTCTCTAATAATTTCAACATATCGTAATTTTACTCTCTAATAATTTCAATATAATTTTAATATATCAGGAGCTTTTCGGTAGGCTTTATAAAGCAATGTGTTTGTTTCACTCTACCTAACACTACATGAATTTTATTCCCAAGAATAACGTTGAACTGTAATCGTTTGACATACGAAATTAGTCCCTATATTACACTACTCGACCAGTCACAAACAACGTCACACGAGGCTTTGTGCAAATTAAATCTGACAGTAACACAACCAGATTAAGACCAAGCTTAGAGATCGATGGTCCGGTCTACAACCTCTGCCAATCTGTGAGGTAGCTAATTGACCACAACTCCCTAGTAACGAACCAACAGTATCCAACCATCTAAATAAACTATCCCATCTTATCTGATTGCACAATCGGTTAAAGGATATTATCCTCGTGTTGCCCATCCAATCGAAATTAATTATTATTCCGCTCGAATAGAAATCAAAATTGATCCGCATAATGTAATTTTGGAATCTTCTATGGGATTCTGAAAATAGTCCTGAGGTAATGAATTGGTTATTTTGTAACATAACTGTTTTGTTGTTTACAAGTAATTTTCTTGAGTATAAGCAAACTGACTTTGGTTTAAAACATGTGAAGTTCATGCATGAATCTCCAAAAATCTCCTCGAAAAATCAACGTAAAATTATCTCCACCCAACCATTTCTATATGGATCTCCATTGAACGTAAAGTCTCGTTGTACAGAATCTCATTTTTAACCGACTTCCCAAAAAAGGAGGAGGTTCTCAATTCGGCTGTATGTGTTTTTTTATAAAACATCTCATGAGCCCAAAAATATCTTTAAAGGCGCAAGTACATGACCAAAAATATCTCATCTTCTCAATCGAATGAGAAAGACAGGTGACCTTTTATTGTCAAGCCGTATTTATTAATTCCATGGAATACGCTTTTAAGATAAGAGTATTTGATATAAAAATTCTCTGCATTGCACCTGTGCTGAGCCTATACAAAAAACGCAAAAAACCTCGTGTCGAATTGAATTTAAAAGCAATTTTATTGTAACGAGCTTTTGTAGGGGATAAAAATTGTGGAATCCTTTTATTTGTTGTTCACCCTAACAATAAATCTGTGCTTTAATACCAGTTATTTTATTATTTTAAAGCGAAATAGGTTTTCGAAGAAATATCGCAAATGGTTTTTATGTTTAAGATTGTGTAAGAGGCTCCATATATCTAGAGGTATTATATTATTTGTGTAACGATTACTGGGTAAAGGATCGGATTACGGACTACGTAGATGCATTGCAGTGGGATAGGTGAAGGCCTAATCTACAAGTATTACTAATTCTTCTATTGTTCTATTTTTCTCATGATTGGAGTATCAGTTACCTACATTAGCAACTTTTAGAATGACCCTATTAAAATACTATAGGAAAAAATTGGCTACTTCTGTAAAATTGACACACAAACAGAAATCTAATTCATGGAAGTCAAAACCTAGTACACACAAATAGTGAATGTTTTATTTTAATATTTTTTTTTTTACTGCCTCATTGGCCGAGTGGGATCGGGTTCGATTCTCGGGTCGGGCAAAGTATAACTAGGTATTTAAAAAAATTGTAGTAGCACGGAGTCTGGAATTGTGCCCGGTATATGGCAATAGGCTCACCCCCTATTACATGGGACTCATAAAATGAATAGTAAAAAGTGGTGGCTACATTTTACAGTGGCATTAAATGCCGCAAAATGAACAAACTCAAACTCAAACTCAAAAGCATTTATTTCAATTAAACCATAATTTGGTACTTTTGAAACGTCAACAAATATGAGATATATAATAGTCTGTCAGTCTGTCCGTCAGTGAAGCTAGGCGCTCGTTCCAAAATGTCGATTCGAGTGGAGAAGAACGAGCAAGAAACTCCATTCGTTACTCTTTTAAAAAAAGTCTGTTTTACATTGCTCTGATACATATTCCAATATTGTACACACATGTGAGAATAATGTAAAGACATACCTGACGCAACATACAAATAACAGAACATACTAAAATAGAAAAAAAAAAACAAAACCAAGAGAAAACAAATATCTTAAGTCCGACATGGTCCTCACATATGTATACTGACAATCCATATAAAATAGTGCTTCTATACAAGAAAAAAATAAAAAATATACTCTTGTTTAAATAAAGAAAGAAATGCTCGATGCTACAAGAAAAATAGATTGCCTTCATCGGAATCAAAGTGTTAAATTACCTATTATCGTAATCTGAACTAGGTACTGACTACATTTGGGTATTGTCCAGTGGAGCCGAACCAACACGCTACCAGAACCTCTGTCTACCCTTTCGATGATAAAAAGGCGTGAAGTTATGTTAATCTATTTTTAGTTTCTTTTCACTCACTAGTTCTATAGTAAATGATCATAATATCATCTTGAACATTCTGTTTCCTCAAGCACATACACACAGTTTCAAAGACAGCAACCGAAACAACGTGCTAAACTTAGACCTTCAATAGTTCGCAAGCTCAATATAACATTGCTTCAAATATTTATGACCCAAACGTGATCCATTCTGCATTCACTTGGTTGCCTATATTTTGCATGCGAAACTGATAGATATGTAAATGTTTCTTTTATATAGACCGCTGCTATTATGAATACTTGGCTCTGAACTGTGAAACCTTGGAGACGCCATTTTGAATTTTGAGTGGACCTCTAGGCTGTGATTTGTCTGTTACAATATGTTTTCTCATTAACGCGCCTATACAATGGTACTATTAAATTCATACAGTAAGTTAGACATCAAGACGACCTTATTATAAGTTAGAAAATAAATTTAGTCTCGAAAATGAAATCTGTTCCTTTTATCCACGCGCGCCTTAAAGAGCCATCGGAGCCATCCACTACAGATGTGGCCAATAGGGCTGATGCCGGTATGGAGCCGCGGCAGACTTAACAGGTTACCGGGTTCCGGCTCGAAGTGCATGAGTAGGAACGGGCTGGTTTTTAGTCAGTAAGAGTCTAACACTCCGTCTCGCCTCACCTGGGTGGAAGAAGTCACTCGATGACTTTCCCCGCTTGGAAAAAAAACTCTTTATCACACTGTAAAATCAAAACTTGAAATGGTAAATAATGTAACTTTCTTTTTAGAATTTAATAATAATGAATCATATATTACTTCAAAATAAATAATGACACACGAAAATGTAGTACTTTTATTTATTTATTTATCTATAAATCACACAGGTAACTATGTTATAATGCCAAATCACATTCAATCAAAACACCACCAAATCGTTAAACCTATGTATCCAATTACCACACTTATGTGATTAGACTCACAACAAAGCAGTTAACATTTATTACAAAAGAAAATCTGAATCTCCCCAAGAGATCACTCATTCAACCAACCAAACCAACTCGAATTGAAACAAAAAAGTTACATCATTACACCACAACAAAATATTTTACATAGTACCCATTTTCCATCAATATGAGCTACAATTTGAAGTAAACTAAAATATGTATGTGATGGACAACGTTACTTTTCATCGGCCTATACCCTTAGGCAAATATTTTATGAATTCAATGACGTCACGAGTCTTTGAAGATCCCATTTTTCAAATACCAATATACATTGTTTGAATAAATAAAAACTTGATTTATGAATAAATATGTTTGATACGTAATCGAGTAAGTTTTATTGAGATGAAAAGAATAATGTAGTCGTAATATCGTGTTGTGTTGTGAATAGGTCATGAAGGTTAGTTGTATTATTAATTTCAATATTTTTATAGGATGAGTTAGTAAACGATTATGCCAACCATCTGATAGTAAGCAATCGGCGGTGCCCATGGACACTTGAAACACCAGAGGCATTACAAGTGCGATACCGGCCTTTTGGGGATTAGGAATTTGAGCATTGTGAGGGATTCGGGGATTGGGGAGATTGGGTAGGAGGAGGAATTATTGGGCATTTGCAAACACACACACACACACACACACGATGAAACACCACGCAAATATTGTTTCACGTCGATTTTCTGCTCGGCCGTGGTATCGCTCCGGTCGAGCCGGCCCATTCGTGGCCGAAGCATTGCTCTCCCAAGTTCAATGTGGATATTAATAAATCTATGTCTAAATATAGCCTTTGTGTTTTTAGGTAATCAGAGAATATAAAGTAATAAATTACAATGACAACAGCTTTATTCTTATGCCTGACCAATGTCTGAGATTAAAGTGACCATTTTCACCAGCCACCCTCAGACCATCCCTTAACTAAAACTAACTCTTGCACAATAACTTGCACATAAACTAACCCTTACACTTAGAGGCAAACCACACGGGCGGTGCGGCGTCGCAACGTCCTACCGAACCGCGGCAGCGCCGCAGCGGCATCTGGCTTAATCCATCCTTCCTTCCTCCTGCCCTATGCTGCGCAAACAAACAACTGCGAGCGGCGTCGCTCCGGCTCCGCTGTGCTTAGAGCTCGCGGCGCGGCGCCGGAACACACCGCACGGTGCCATGTGGCTACAATGCATTTTTGTATGTAGAAAACCGCTGCGGCGCTGCTCAGGCGCCGCGCCCCTGACGCGCCGTCCGTGTGGTTTGAGCCTTAAGTGTACTGTTAGGTGTCACTTATACATTGGTGAAAATCAAAAAGTCGTTAAAGGTCACCTATTCAATATTAGGGATTTCTTAATATTTAAGAAAGGTTAGTGCAAATAGGTCTTTGTATCTAATGTTCAACAGAAACACTATCCCCTAACTAAACGAAACAATTATTCCAATAGGACAAATTACTCACTTTAAATTCGCTGCAAATGCATAAATCAATAAATCCGCCATTAAACCTGATGAATACTGATGGGAAAATAAAGACGTCTAATTAAAGCAGCCGTTAAAGCGCTTGACCGCTTTACGGTAGAATGTTGGAGTATCTGCAGTACTATGTTTTAAAGCTTTGTGGGAGCCAGTTTTTCAGCGCTTAAGTGCTTTTGATATTGAAACTATCGTTTTTGTCAAACGATGCTTGGCCGTTGTAGTTTTTTTTTAGTTTTAGTGCAGCTAGGCCAAAGTGGGAAGCGTGAAAATTGTTCGTTAACGGCTTGGCTTGACGTGAATAGTAAATCGGCGAGGTGTAAAGCTATGGAAGCATTTCAACAAAATCTAATTTTAAAATGTTTTGAATACTGTTTTTATGGGTGTCTTGTTCGTGTTTTTTTATGACATCTCCTCCGGTAAATGAGCAGACGGATCACCTGATGGTAAGCAATCGGCGCCACCCATGGACACCTGGAACACCAGAGGCGTTACAAGTGCGTTACCGACCTTTTGGGGATTAGGAGTTTGAGGATCGTTGTGGTTCAGGGATTGGGGAGATTGGGGTAGGGGAGGGTAATTGAGCCTCCGGTAACCTCACTCACACGACGAAACACAACGCAAGCGTTGCTTCACGTCGGTTTTCTGTGAGGCCGTGGTATCACTCCGGTCGAGCCGGACCATTCGTGCCGAAGCATGGCTCTCCCACACTTATCTGTTGTTGTTGTTCTGTAAATTTGATAGTTTACTTCAAACAGGCAAAAAAAAAACCAGAGATTATCTGCTTTACAATAGGATTCTTCTGTGGTTTGTTACTCTCACGGACATCATAAGCACTCTCATATAGCGTTAAATTCGAAACCCACTATTTAATATCATCCAATTTCGTGATGTTTCACCGCAATCCCATTTAACAACTCTGTTAAAACATAAAAGAAAAAATTAAATTACACAATTTTTCTACACAAAATTCTACGTAATCCAACAAACAGTATGTTAATTCATCCTCAAAAAGTCTAAACATGTCCCCTGACAACCTATGCTCCGTCCTACAGAGAGGATAACACAGCGTCTGCCTCGTGACATCACCCCAATTATACACAAACAAAACAATTGGTATGCCCATTTACACACCAAAAGGTACGAAACACATTTTTCACTGTTGAAAAATTAATCCCACCCGGAACGTACAAAACAAACAACAAAAAAAACAACATTTAAAAATAAATGAATTATGTTTTTCGAACAAAATGATACAAATTAATTATTGTTTTTGTCTTCCTTTACTTACAGAACTGTTTGACGAGGAACTCCACTAGTTTCAAGCTATGCTCGAGGCTCATAATATACCTCTATACATTCTAGCATGACTTTAAACTGGTCGAGTACCTCGTCAATCAGTTACGTGAGTAACTTGAAAACATAATAATCAATTTAGTATATCTCCCGTAATATACAAGGTGTTGTTATAAAGCCGCGTCATTTTTTAGGAGGTAACTCGGCCATCGATTCTAAGTTCGAATCAATAAAAAAAATGTAGGTAAATATTTTTAAATTTTCTGTAAATTACGGAAATCCGTTAGTGCGAATTACACGCCGCCGTCTTGTAACTAGCTTTATAACGTGGCTCAACACACACAAACTGAAACACGTAATTGATATTATTCCTAACTCCATAAAACTTCAATATGAAACATTGCTGTCGCTTATTCTGAAATATTGTCGAACTTAAAGTCAAAGTCAAAATCATTAATTTCAATTAGGTCAGAATGGCACTTTTGAACGTCAAAAAAAATTAAAAGTGAAGCTATTTGCTCATTCCAAGGCGTAGATTCCTATGGAGAAGAACGAGCAAGAAACTCCATAGGTTACTCTTTTCCAATCAGGTTCACAATACAATTTACTAGTTACATAGTTTTGCTGTTTGGATTGTGCGAGAACAATGTAACACTAAAATCCAGTCAAAGTGATCAAAAAAGAAAATAACCTTAAGGACAATAATACAGTCTGGAGCTGACCAGTCCCAGTTGACGGCGCCCGTTCACGAACATGACACGTACACCAGCACCGCCCAACTCAACCATATTGTAGGGAATCAAGCGATCCACTGCACGCGCCACCGTCAATGAGACCCCCTGAGTGAGCATGACAACTCCAAGCTGACACAAATGAAATCTACTAATCTAATTTAATATTAAGTTAATTACAGGGCTCTCACATTTACAACGGTTATCTAAGTTAAACAATATACAATTTAGCAATATGGCTGTATTATTTACGATTTCATTAAAACAAGTGTTTTTAGTTATCCTGTGGAGCCGGACTAGCCTGCATCCAAGCAGCTTTATCCTCTACCTCTATATATTCATTCTTTATACATAATTTAAATTTGGTTTCATTTAGTTGTTGTAAATCGCCTGGTATCTTATTATAACATTTAACACAGAATCCCATGAACGACTTACTTACTTTCGCTAATCTCGAAATTGGCTGACTTAATCTATTCTTATGTCTAGTTTGATAGTGGTATCTGTCCGACACTTTAGCAAATAACTGTAGGTTTTTCCTAACATACATAATATTTTCATAAATAAATTGAAATGGAACGGTCATAATGTTGATCTCCTTAAACCTTTCTCTGAGAGATTCGCGACGACCTAGATTGTAGATAGCTCTGACGGCGCGCTTTTGTAAGATAAAGATAGACTCAATGTCAGCAGCGTGTCCCCACAGCAAATTTCCATACGACATAATGCTATGAAAGTAACTGAAATACACTAGTCTTGCCGTGTCTATGTCAGTTAACTGTCGTATCTTCCAGACAGCATAAGCTGCAGAGCTCAATCGTCCCGCTAATGATGTAATGTGAGGACCCCATTGCAATTTGTCGTCTACAGTAATTCCCAGGAAAGTTGTCTCTTTTACAAACTCTAATTTCTCACCATTCAATAATATGTCACATTCGTTGCTTTTAACATTTGGCAAAACAATTCTAATACATTTTGTCTTTTTATTGTTTAATACTAAGTTATTCAATGTAAACCAATTTTGAACTTTCATTAGGGCATTATTTACGTCGTCATAACTATTTGTGCGTCTATTAATTTTAAAAACTAATGAAGTGTCATCAGCGAACAAATAAATGCGGCAAGTCATTCACGTACGCCAAAAACAAGAATGGACCTAGTATCGAGCCCTGCGGTACACCCATAGATATGCGAGCACCCTGTGAATTTACTTTATTTACTTGTACTTTAAGTTGCCTATCCTGAAGGTATGATTTCAACAGACTTAGCGACGTCCCCCGAATGCCGTAGTGTTTCAGCTTCAGCAATAGTGTCTCATGCTCAACACAGTCGAATGCTTTCGAAAGATCACAAAATATGCCGATGGCATCCCGTGCTTCTTCCCAAGAGGCGAACACCCGCTTAATTAGAGCTACTCCCGCGTCAGTAGTGCAGCGACCTTTGGTGAATCCGTATTGTTGATCATGAAAGATAGAATTCATGTTAAAGTGACGCAACATCTGAGAAACCATCAGCCTTTCAAACACTTTACTGAGCGCTGGTAAAATAGAGACCGGCCTATAGTTATTGGGTTCTGCACTATCACCGGATTTAAACAATGGAACTACTTTACTATGTTTCATTAAATCCGGGAAAACTCCGTGATCTACACTTTTATTACAAATAAAAGCTAAATAAGGCGCTATAGTCTCTATAAAAGACCTACACACCCTAACAGACATTCCCCAGATATCTTCAATAGACTTAACTTTGATCTCTTTGAACGCTTTAATTACTGCTTGGGGGTTTGTGTATTGAAATCGAAACTCAGAAAGGCACTCCTTGATATTACTTTTAAGAAGTTCAACGGAAAGAGTCGGAGATGATTTCAATGCTTCCGTAGTTTTAATCGGAATATTTTTAAAGAAACTTTCAATTTTCTGAGCAACTTTCAAATTTGAATTGATGCGTCAATTCGCAGTATTTAGATTAAATTCCGCATTACGTGATTTATTTCTACCTGTCTCGTCATTAATTATATTCCAGGTAGTTTTTAATACGGTAAACGAGTTATTATAGCCGTATTTTTAACTATTGGCCCTAAACTTTTTCTGACATTGAACCTTTATGACTTCTGTGACATGCCCCCAAAAAATGACACGATTTTAAAACTACACCTTGTATAATAGAAAACTGATACAAGTCTTCCGGAGAAGTAAAAAATTGTATCCTTTAGCACCAATATCTGTATGTAGTTAAAAGGGGATGAATTTTTGCAGGCGTTATTAATTCAAATTAATGAGTCGTATGGGTAAAGGTTATATGAACGCTGCGAATGAAAACGGTCAAATGTCATCAAGAGGTAATGTCGACATGAGCTTGGTATTTTTTAGTCGTTATGAGTCGACGTCGTGCCGTGGAATTTAATCAGACTCTTTGATGTTCGCTATGTTACCTGGAAAAACTAATTACCTTTATGTTATTAGTACTGCCATCAACTGGTATTTTTAATTATTTTGAATGTGCTTGTACTCTATATTTGTTATCATGACTAAGTTTAAAAACGTTAGTAAAAAGTACCTACACAGTAAGATAATATAAAAAATTTTAATTCTACAATTTTCTATAGAAATATTCCAGCTACGATATGAGAAAACAAAAAAAATATTTTCATCTTATCTTCATACATAGACACGTAGAAAAAATACAAAAATTAAACCTTTAAATTTAAACACTTGAATAGAATCACTTAAAATATTATCACAACTGTGCTTATTCTAGAAAATTCTCAGCAGATATCAAAGAATTAAAAGAGCAAAACATAAAAAAGTAAAAAAGACTAATGAATACAAATGAAATTAAATGAAACTAAGTTTAGCCAATAAAAATATTTTTCTTTGGCTAGAAAAAACAGAACTTCAAGTCTGAATACTTCAGTAAGAATAATCAAGTTATGTGCTATTAAGCTTAAAGAAAATATGTCAAGAATTTTTGCCAAGTCTTTGTACTGTGAGGGGGCGTCCATTTTTGCCAAGTCTTTGTACTGTGAGGGGGCGTCCATTTTTGCCAAGTCTTTGTACTGTGAGGGGGCGTCCATTTTTGCCAAGTCTTTGTACTGTGAGGGGGCGTCCATTTTTGCCAAGTCTTTGTACTGTGAGGGGGCGTCCATTTTTGCCAAGTCTTTGTACTGTGAGGGGGCGTCCATTTTTGCCAAGTCTTTGTACTGTGAGGGGGCGTCCATTTTTGCCAAGTCTTTGTACTGTGAGGGGGCGTCCATTTTTGCCAAGTCTTTGTACTGTGAGGGGGCGTCCATTTTTGCCAAGTCTTTGTACTGTGAGGGGGCGTCCATTTTTGCCAAGTCTTTGTACTGTGAGGGGGCGTCCATTTTTGCCAAGTCTTTGTACTGTGAGGGGGCGTCCATTTTTGCCAAGTCTTTGTACTGTGAGGGGGCGTCCATTTTTGCCAAGTCTTTGTACTGTGAGGGGGCGTCCATTTTTGCCAAGTCTTTGTACTGTGAGGGGGCGTCCATTTTTGCCAAGTCTTTGTACTGTGAGGGGGCGTCCATTTTTGCCAAGTCTTTGTACTGTGAGGGGGCGTCCATTTTTGCCAAGTCTTTGTACTGTGAGGGGGCGTCCATTTTTGCCAAGTCTTTGTACTGTGAGGGGGCGTCCATTTTTGCCAAGTCTTTGTACTGTGAGGGGGCGTCCATTTTTGCCAAGTCTTTGTACTGTGAGGGGGCGTCCATTTTAGTACTTAAGTTGTTATTGTCGTTTTGGTGCTGAGTTTTGTAACAGTTACATGTTTGACACACGAAGAAAAAGTAGTTTTATGACGTGCAGTTCTGACTTTAGGTGGTTTAATATCACAGTTTGAAAGGTGTGGGTTAAGTTTGAAAGTATCGCCATGAATAGCCCGGCTCGACCGGAGTGATACTTATAAAAATAATTAAAAAAGTAAAACAACGCTTGCGTCGAGTTTCGTCGTGTAAGCGAGATTACCGGAGGCCCAGTGACCCCAATCTCCTCAATACCCGAATCCCCAACAGTACTCAAATTCCTAATCCCTAAAAGGCCGGTAACGCACTTGTAATAATAATAATAATAATCATTTATTTCAGACTAGTTGGTCCATATTGGGTTAGTAAAAAAGAGACTTACAAACTATGTTAGTGAAATATGAAACCGAATAAACCACTGCACAAATTAAAATTTTAGGGCACCTGCCAAAGGCTCACAGGTAACGTGAACCATCGTCCAGTGTCTCATAATGGAACAGTCGGCATCCATTCGATCTGCCACCACACTCAGGAGACTGTTAGGACTGCCCCTCACGCGCCTCATAATACCTCTGGTGCCGCCTTACCCGGGTGAGAAAAGGAATTAGATGATTTTCCGCCCTCAAAAAAAAATCACTTCTGGTGTTTCGGGTGTCCATGGGCGTCGCTGATTGTTTACCATCAGGTGATCTTTCTACTCGTTTATCGGCTTATTCCATTAAAAAGGTGTGTGAGTAATTGATATAGTTATAGCCTTCAAATCACACTAGAACATACATATGTATTATCTGCCAAATAATACCCTTCATACATTCAAGTAAAAAGTGTCCTTTTTGTACATTGTCTTCCATTCCAAGAATAAAAAGAGTAATGTCATGTTTTGCTATTAAACAAACAGGTTGTATAACATCATAAATTATGTATAATGTACATTACATACCATTAATCATATCTAGGCTCGGTTACAGGCCAGATTAAATTCTATATTTAATTCAAAGTGCTATAGTCCACAATGAGGTTAGTCTAACAATGGGTTTTATCGTACATATTTCTGTGGCTATAGAAGAACAACGGAAAGCTCCAATCAATATTCAAGGCAATCGCTTTGCAAAGAAAATATTTACCTTTCATTTTGATCTTTCAAATTCGTTACCGATAATGAGAATGTCGGTTTATTCAGAAGCGTCGCCAAATCTGTTTTAATTATTAAGATCTTAATTGAATTTCTGATAAAGCAAACATTGTTGTTATTGTATCTTTGAAAAATATCCGAGAGGAAATTATGAACCAGAATTCCTTTGAATCTCATAATACTCTCTATTGTTTCAGATATTAATATGAATGCGGTAATGCAGTACCAAGAAAACAAGCTCTGACCAACAATGTCATAACAACAAAACAAATGAATTCACAAGACAATAAAACGGATACGTAGTAAAGAAATGGGTGTATACAGGTGATATTCACAGAAAATGGACACCCACAAACTGCCACTACATATTTGCAATTCAATAAAACAGTATATGGTATACATAGATATAGTCTCGAAGATAATAAAGACACACTTTAGAAAGATAATCGAGCAGAAACGAAGGTTGACCTTGGAATTGGGTTTGCAAGAGAAACTGAAGATAGTAATACTACTCGTATTGTTGATGACACAGAACTCAGATTGCAACGGATTCGGTGGCAGGAATTCGATGCTAAGGACAAGGGTGATTGGAACTCGCTACGGGAAACTTCAAGGAGTAATATTGCCGATGGATCAACACAAGTACTTGAAGCCAGTCGAGGCGTATCTTGGCGTGCCCTATGCAACACCACCAACGGGGTCAAACAGGTATGTCGTCTATTTTATGGTCGGTCAGTTTCATCTTATTAAACGCTCGGCTTGAGTCCGACGTGTTGCTAAAGTGGATATGTCGAATATACGGATAGCTTTCTTGAACAAATTTATTTGCGGAGACGTTTGGAAGTGGTACTTAAGTAGAAACTAGACAAGTTTAGGGTATTATTTCTGTCGTTAGAATAGTTGGAGAAACAACGTCGCTTTGTAATCATCACAAGTCGTACAAAACTGTTATTGGAATTTCGCGGTCTTGTCTTGTATCACACAACTTTATAATGTATTCCCTGTGTTTCTGAGTTTAAAGTAGTTTAGACAAAATGGGTGTCAGAGATAACAGCGTACACTAGCATTAGAGACACATCTGGATAGGAACGACTACACGCTAGTCTTTAGTGATCATAGGGTAGTTAGAGAAATACAATTTTGGAAACATAATGTACAAAATATCTGTTAAAAACGAACACAAATCATCAATTTTTACTTAAGCTTTTGCGCTCACAACCACTACATCAACAAGAGATTAGCTAATAATATTTACAAAAAAGATCCCTAAAACCAAGATAGTCTACCAGTTACATTTTACTAATTATATAACCCTGTTTCATACATAATACCAAAGCCCTAAGGCGGTTTAAATTACTAGCAAAAGCAAATTTTAATATTAGCATAATAGTAATGTAGGAACGTTTTACTCCCGAAAAATACGAATCATTTATTAATGAGCAACATGAATGTTCCACGAAATAGACGAAAAAACGTGGACTCTCTTTCAACGTCACTTGACATTATTACAGCTACTTACTTCGTTATATTGAACTTGTTTTAGTTTTTGGTTTCGCTTGCATTCGTATAAATTTTGTTAGTCAATTCAATATTGTGAACTCGATTTTCTTCTCTTTATTTATCTCAAAGACCCTTCAAATATGGGTGTGTAAATGTATCATTTATAGTATTTATATACCTCATTTTAATTACAGCACTTTACCCTAGAACTCAGTTGGAACTGTATTTTAATACATCACAGTTATTTCATATTACACTGCAAACGTCCAATTAGTGGAAATTAATTTGAGGAAACAGTTCCTTCAGTTGCAGCTTTCGGAGACAAAGTCAAAACAGAAAACTCATTAACGAAGTGAGACTGTGTTGGGAATTTTTAATAACTTTCTCAACAAAAACGTGCTGTGGTTTTTTGTTTTGTGATGGTTAATGTTAGCATAGCTGTTATTATTGTTAAAAGAAGTATAAGATTAATTGTACCAAAAATAAATTGACATAAATTGATAATCTTAAATCACACTATTACACTATGCCTTCTCAATCAAATAATAAAAATGAAATTATTGGACTTTAAGGTTAACATTTTGTAAGTTGTCCATAAGTATCGTAGAAAATACGCTGCAGGCAGTACAGCATCCGATCTTTTTCATAATGGCATTTCATTATGATAGCATATGAAGAGATTATAAAATCAGAGTGTTTCAGAAAATAATCCAGTTTTTCTTCCACATTAAATTACATTGTAGTTCCTACCTTTCTTTCTTCCTAAATAAAGAGTTTTTTCAACTTTTCCATGTTTCCATTAAAAATAAATCAAACATTCATGGTTTGTGAGTGCTTAACTTTTTGTTTAAAAGCATCTTACGATTATCGTTAGCTTAAACAAAGTCATGTTCTTCCTACGCATTAATTCTTTTCTCTGAGAATTTTCATTTCAGCCACCATCTTGTGCAAATACTTCAGATTCGACTGAAGTCAATATTTTATGTATATGTAACTGCTGTAATGTTCTTTACTAATATAACTTGTAATCTGTATTTCGTCCTCCCTGTAATGGCTTGCACTTTCTCTGGGCCAGTAAATTTTTTTGCCCAAACTTCGTCTCTTCTCATTCCTCAACTTACTAGAAATCGACTATATTTTCATAAGACTGCACTAGTTCATCTTCTTCTTCCTCCATCCCCCCATGTGCCCCTCTTTTTTTACACTTGATAGGTCGACGTTTGGTCACTATGGAGCACGCTTACCTATGAGCAACCTATTTACTCGGGTCTTATTCCAAGCTATATTTGTCGGGAAACACAGATTCCGACAAGGAGTTCCTTTCTTTAGCTGTTCGCACTAGGAAGCTTGACGCGAAACGCTTCGTGCGAATGGGTGGATGTCCACCATATTAGGGCGGCGCCCTGCTGTTCATCTATTAGTATGGTAGTGAAACGGACTAGAGGGAATAAGGTTGTGCAATTCCCACGCACACTCACTTCTTTTTATTCTTCGATCAATTAATGTTTGTACCTCACCCTATTTCGATATCTGTCTACTGTTGACTATAAGTCTTTTTGACATCCAACTGATACCAACCTCTTTGTTGATATAAGTCATTGTCGGTTAACCTAGCTGGACAAATTGTTATTTAGTTCCATCATTAACATATTAAATTCACACCTATAATTGGGACTTTTGTCGCAATGATTGGATATTCAGTATCGCGTCAATTATTTATATACGATCGGAAGTGAGAGATATTATCATTTTAATGACATTGCATTAATTTCATCTTTAATTATTATTGGCAGGCGTTTCATGTATTATTTAAAAGTACTATCGGCTGTTAATTTTTATGAGTATCGCTATTTTATCTGTATGATTTGTTTATTAATACAAACTTACATTTTTCGTACAAACTTACATTACCGGCAACAGAGACTAATTTATTTAAACAAAAACACATAGGTTTGTCTTTAAATGCATGCTTACATGTATTTATTATAATTATAGTTTCAAATATTGGCACAATTAATAAATAATCGATTACCAACTTGTTCAAATTTATTATAGAATGCCAATAAACAATAACTTTTAGGACCACATAATTTTATAAATTGAGTATTTATGAATACAGCATCGTTGCCTATTAATTTATGTACATAATTAACTCGAAACTTTCCATATTTACGATAATTTAACACTTTTGTACTTTTAAGAGAGAAACGCGCGAGAGGATATAATGATAATGATAAAATAAAATACATGAAACATAGAAGAAGAGGCGCTGAGCTTAAAATTAAATGGCCACTTTCAATTTGTCAAAGTGAAGAGTGTAGAAATGAACAACAATTGTTTCATGAACCAATATATTAATCCAATATTTGTCACCAGATTTGCGCCAACCCGAGCGCCAGCCCCATGGGATGACGTCAAAACAGTGGACCAAATGGGTCGAGTCTGTCCTCAAAGACTGCCAGACATCTCCAATGAAACATTGGCCTTGGAGAGGATGCCAAAAGGAAGACTGGAGTACTTGAGGAGATTACTTCCTCGGCTGAAGAATCAAAGTGAAGACTGCTTGTATATGAATATCTACACTCCTGTGCAAGGTCAGTCACTTAAAACTCTACTTTATGGTGATAAAAATTTGGTTTATTTTCCTGAAACAGGCAAACCAAAGCAAGGTTGTCTTTCGAAGATATTACTTTGACATGAATATTCTATTCCTTGTCTTACAACTAGCTTATTGGTAGATCAATAATGGTGTATGGTAACTGTCTCCGTCGCGTCATTTGACGAATGCATCCATCTATCACAAACAATTGGCAGCTTACAAACGACAAATGCTTTCATCTTGCTTAGAAACAATGAAAACTGCCCACGAAGTGGCAACGTTAAATCCTTAAAGTCATTGGTACCTAATTAATTACGATGCGGAAGACGGGGCGCCCTGCGGACTCTCCGTCCGCATACCGGCCCATAGTGCTGCTCGACGAGGTGGGGAAAGTCTTCGAAAGAATCATTTCGAACCGCCTCGTCGCGCACTTGACGGACATTGGGCCGGACCTATCGGACGGCCAGTTCGGCTTCCGCAGAGGGCGCTCCACGGTGGACGCCATCACGCGCGTTAGGGACCGGACGACGGGGACTGCAGTGTCCAGGGGTAAGGTCGTAGTGGCGGTGTCTCTGGACATCGCCAACGCCTTCAACTCCCTGCCCTGGAGCTGCATCTTGGAGGCACTCCGATATCATCGGGTGCCTACCTACCTCCGTCGTGTAATCGAGGCATACCTGACGGACAGGTCCGTCATTTACCCCGGTCATCGGGGCGAGTGGAATCGGCGAGAGATGTCACGCGGTGTTCCGCAGGGTTCGGTTCTGGGGCCGCTCCTGTGGTACATCGGTTATGACTGGGTGCTGCGCACCGACCTCCCGAACGGCGTTAGCACAATATGCTACGCCGACGATACGCTGGTGCTAGCGCACGGGAGGTCGCACCAGGCGGCGGCCGATCTAATGGCGACAGCGGTTGCGACAGTCGTTGAGAGAATCCGGCAGTTGGGACTCGAGGTGGCGCTCCACAAGTCCGAGGCCATGTGTTTTCATGGCCGCGGGAACGCGCCACCTCCGGGTGGGTCCCAAATAACGGCGGGAGGAGTTACCATCGGCGTCGAGACGACGATGAAGTACCTAGGACTCGTCCTCGACAGTCGGTGGAACTTCATTGAGCAACTTCACTTCCGACGTTTGGCTCCAAAGTTGGAGAGGACGGGGGCTGCGTTTAAACGCATCCTCCCCAACCTCGGGGGGCCAAACGCCTCCTGCCGGAGGTTATACGCCGGGGTCGTGCGGTCCATGGCCCTCTACGGCGCCCCTGTTTGGGCGCCAAACCTGTTGCGGCGTCCCGCTCGGACGCTGCTCATGGCACAGAGGGTCATGGCGATCCGAATGATCCGCGGATACCGCACGATCTCCGGGGAGTCGGCGAACCTCCTTGCCGGGTTACCGCCGTGGGATCTGGAGGCGAAGGTGCTCGCGCGCGTGCACAGCATGCGCGCGGAGGCACGTCGCCGGGGCGAAACTCCGCTGCCGCGCCAAATAAGTGCGTGGCGGGATGAGCTCCGGCGCGATCTCATGGCGGAATGGCAGCAACGACTGTCGCAACCGAGGGCTGGGCTCGCTGCCATCGCAGCGGTAAGTCCCCTCTTTGAGGAGTGGCTTGAGAGACGCTACGGCGTCCTCACCTACCGCCTGACGCAGGTCCTCACCGGACATGGGAGTTTCGGGAGGTACCTGTGTCTGATGGGGCGGGAGGAAACGCCCGGGTGTCATCACTGCGAGGACCGCCCTGAGGACACGGTGGAACACACGGTGGGAGAATGCCCTGCGTGGGCTGAGCACCGCCGTGTCCTCAGGGAAGTGATCGGCGATGGCGACCTCTCGCGTCCGGTCTTAGTGCAGGCCATGATGCGGAGCGAGGGGGATTGGGATGCCGTCTCCTCCTTTTGCGAAGCAGTCATGCTAGCTAAGGAGGAGGCGGGACGCGTGAGGCAGCGAAGCGCTGCCTCCTCGCAACCCAGCCATCGCGAAGGACACACCGGGCGTCGGGGATCGCGGGACGATCTCCGGCCACCGTAAGCGCGGGCCTGCGGACGGCGAGCATGGGTGGCTCCCCGTCCGACCAGAAACAGACCCGAGCGTACGGCGCGTCGCGTTCCGCGCGCGCCTCAAAGAGCCATCAGACCACCACAGATGGGGCCCAATACGGCCGATGCCGATTCGGAGTCGCGGAGAACCTAACGGGTAACCGGGGCTCCGGCTCGACGTGCAGGAGAAGGAACGGGGTGGTTTTAGTCAGTAAGAGTCTGACACTCCCTCCCGCCTCACCCAGGCGGGAGAAGTCATTCGATGATTTTCCCCCCTTAAAAAAAAAAAAAAATTAATTACGATTTTTTTTTATTTTTTTAATAAAATTGTGTGGTCACTAACAATATTAAAAAAGAAATAGTCTATACAGTTTATAATATTAAAATAACCGCTATTTACTTCATACATACGATACTCTTTCTAACATATATTGGAAAATTGAAACAAAAAATAAGTTATTTCCTAAAATTCATACGCTACGCGAACAAAGTAGCAAAGCTAGTAAAATGTACAAAAACAATTAGTTTGACGTCTTGGTATAACGATTTTAATTTTTTTTAAATTATGGTGTTATTTTATTACACTACCTCGTTGGCCGAGTGGTCGCAAGTGCGACTGCCGGGCAAGGGGTCTCGGGTTCGATTTCAAGGTCGGGCAAAGTACAACTGGCTTTTTTAAACAAATTCTCAGTAGTAGCACGTAGTCTAGAATTGTGCCTGGTATTTGGCAATAGACTCAAACCCTATTACTTAAGACTCATAATATTAATAGTAAAAAGTGGGTGTTACATTGTACAGTGGCAAAATGTGCACCACTGCCCTACCCCTTCAGGGATAAATGGCATGATGTTATGTTATGTTATTTTATTAGAACATGGTATGGTTTTAGTTCATAAGTAACATAGTATAAAATACATTTTAAACGATCATGAACAGAAAACGTATGACAAATGCTCTGTAGGTATATAATTCTTTTTATTATTTTCCTTTCTCATGCTACCTCGTGGGTAAAATACCTGACTTAAATGTATTTTAAAATTACTTCCCCCCTTTTCCCCTTATGGGGTTCTCAGAGTTATAATCCCATAAAGTAAGGCGAGGCTTTTGTTTTGTGTTTCAAGTAAAGGAACCTTTTATATTTTCGTAACCTTATTTAGACTGTAGGTAAATATTATCGTATGATTTACCGTCAAGTAAATAGCATTGGATAAATATTCTGAAACTAGAATCCTACAATAATTTATAGTTTAAGCCTCCTTTGACCTTTAAAAGAAGAATATTGTAAGAAAGCTTATCATTATTTTCAGATAGTACAAAAATCAACATCTCCAATTTACAAATAACACTCTAGTTAATGGAAAACTACACACCAATGTAATAGTAATAAAAACTGTGACGCATTTATAAGACTTAAGTCTCGTTCACACTGGTTTACTCCGGCAAATTTGCCGAAAACTTATTGTACTAGACTCTTGCGGGCTGGGCGAGGCGGGGAAAGATACTGACGCGAACTCATTCAAATTAGTCCTATTCAGGTATTGTTCTACTACAAGTACAAAATGACAAAACATTACCAGACATGGTATTTTTGCCGATACTACTCCATTACGATTAACCTCTCGCGTGTTTCTCGTACACACGGGCGTACGAGAGAGTTGAGTGCCCATCACGCAATTGTACACACGGGTGTACGAGACACGCGCACCGATTGAATATTTTTTCTGTGACGTGTATTTTCAAGTTTGCAACCCGTTCTTTACTTAACACGTTAAACGCCATGGGGGTCACCGGTGACCGGCGTTAGCGGAGGATTTACCTTCAACAGTTTTTTATTGGCAGTCAAAGTCTTAATTGAACAGAATAATTAATTCGCTATTCTATTCAAATATTTACTCGTGTATACGAGAACGCGCGTTTATCGGTGTGTACGAGACACTAGAGGTTAAATAAGCTTCTGAAACCTGGATAATAGTGTTCACATTACACAAGATAGCTTTATAAAACCGGACTGTCAAGAATATCTTAGATACCGGAGTGAACACGTTCATCCGGTACCGGTGTTACTCCGGTATTCTACTAGAGCTACGTAGTGACAAAACGCTCGATTAAAATGCTGAGCACGGTATTTTTGCCGGATCTGAAATAATGACTTAGCATTTTGCATAGAGGTTCTGTTCTCTGGGTAAATTCTGGCTCTTACGGCAGTTTTGACGTACTGGCATCTACCGGACCGCAGTAGTATGTACAGGGCCTATTTGTTTTTTTTTTGTTTTAATATCCATCATCATCGTCATCATCAACAGCCTATAAATACCCACTGCTGAGCAAAACCTCTTCTCACACGGAGAAGGTTTAAACATTAATCACCACGCTTGCTCAATGCGGTTTGGCGATTACAGACTTATAATTAGAAATTATAAGCCCAGGTTTCCTTACGACGTGTTCCTTCACCGTTTGTCAGTGGTGTCTAGATATTCCTAGAAAGTACATACAACTTGGAAAAAGTCACATTGGTACTTGCTGTCATCCATCATCATTTGACCTTTATTATCTAGAGATTTTCTTAACATTCCATCAGGACAAGCTAGTAATCTTCCCATGTTTGTACAGACAAGCTTTCATTTAGGCTTATTTTCTCAATCCTGGTTTTCGGTATTGTATCATAACATCACAATCCCGATCCCTTGAGGCTAGATACGGAAATACATTTTTTGATTTACTTATATGAAATATTGTATACATTAAGGTTGGTTTTCCTGTGAAGAGATGTAGAGTAGAGTATGTAGAGGTAGTATAATTCAATGAAAACGTTGTTGAGATTTTGGTATAGTAATTAAATTGTCACATGCATAACTGTTGGGTATCTTGAAATTAATTTCCGAGAATGACAAAATATTAACTGATATAAATATATAATCACGCCTTTTATCCCCGAAGGGGTAGACAGAGGTTCACAATACGGCACCTAATGCTACTGTACAAGACCTGTGTGTAAAACTTACTTTTCACTATTTATGTTATGAGTCCCATGTAATATAAGGCAAAGGGCTCGCCCTTTGCCATATATCGGGCACATTTCCAGACTTCATGCTACTATTGAGATTTTTAAAAAACCCAATAATATTTTGCCGGACCCGGGAATCGAACCCGAGATCCCTTGCCCAGTAGTCACACTTGCGACCACTCGGCCAATGAGGCAGCAATCAACTGGTATTCTGTTCAAGAATTCCAAGTAATATACCAGTGTCTGGAATAACTACAAACGATTCTCAAACTCTAAACTACCTCGGGTGTATTCTACTTGTACCTTTGGAGACCGGTACCAACTAAGCTTTAAAGATAAGCAGAAGCCTAATTTATTATTTACTAGCTTTTACCCGTGGCTTCGCTCGCGTCACAAAAGGATAAAAAGTAGCCTATGTGACATATACCAATAAATACAGCGCCATCTATACCAATACTTTTGTCTTCCCGCGGGAATATCAATTTTTTCCGGGATAAAAAGTACCCTATTATTTAATCTGGACTTCTAACTTTACGTCTGCAAAAATTCAAAGCAATCGGTTTAGTAGTTACGGTGTGAAAGCGGAACAAACAAACAAACTCACTTTCCGATTTATAATATTATTAAGGATTCCTCTGTAAGTTTTCGCTACATTTGTGCTAATACCAACACATAGACATAATCATCAATAGATATACAAGTACGTCACATTCACAGACTTGTGAGCACTGAGTATTAGACCGACCAAACTGTCAGACGAAGATTTTTTTCTGAAAATCATAGAAGATATCCATTCATGTAGAAACGAAGACGCCGCGTTTGTCGCGTTTGTCGTATTTGTAGTCGATCGTTCAATGGTACGACTGGGTAACTTAGTAAGGAAGTCCTTTGGAAGGAAAAGTAATATTTTCTTTGTCGGTCTCCTTCCTAGCTTTTAAAGTTGAAAATAGTTTAAACTCGGTCCGTAGGTGGCCTTTGTGGATGTTGAATGTAAATATTGAATTTGTGTTACTATATCTTGTGTATTATTTGGTGAATAATGTAGTTTAAGTAACAGATAAGTTAACTGGGCAGAAAATAACTTCATTTTAGTCGATTACCGCTTTAGTTTTTTCAAGAATGACGATATGGCGAGATGAATAAAAGAGTTATCATTGATTTTTTTACCATAATATTGGTTTCAGAGTTTATCTTTGTAGTCAAAGTTTGAGGATCACATCACATAAACAGGCTAGGCTCTCACACGAAGAAGGTTTGAGCATAAATCAACACGCTTCCTAAATGCGGGTTGGCGATTTCAAACTTATATTTAGAGGTAGAAATTATAAGCCCAGGTTTCCTCACGATGTTTACCTTCACCGTTTGTTAGTGATGTCTAAGTAATCTTAGAAAGTACCTACATATAATCAGAAAAATTACATTGGTACTTGCCGTATTTTTTTGCCTTGCCGTATTTAATTACGTTGGTACACACCCATGCATGAGAAGCGGTTAAAATCAACGTCAAAGCATTTATTTCAATTAAACCATATTTGGTACTTTTGAAACGTCAACAAATACGAAATTAATAGTGCTAGAACGAACAAGAAACTCCATTTGTTACTTTTTTTTAAAAAGTATGTTCTACAATGTCTCTGATACATATTCCCATACTGTACATATATGTGAGAACAATGCAAGGACACGCTTGACGCATTATACTATTACAAAACTTACTAAAATAAAATAAAAAATCTTATAGTCTAACATGGTGCTCACATCGTGGGTGTCTTAAACCTCCAGGCTACCACGACACTACGATAATTTTGAGGTTAATTATGGTGAATTGAGAAGAAAAATAAAATATAATCATCCTTATTATAATGTGGTCATTTAAAAACTAACAAAAACTTAATTTGCAACAGCACTTCTTAGAGACTGACATCTTTAGATATCGATTTTTGTAACTAATTTTGATTTCATTCTTTTGAGTCCTTACAGAAGTTGGTGATCACATGATTATCCTCAAATATCATAACTGTAGATTGCACTAGGGTTACAGAATCACTTCAGTTTTATCAAAGAGCTAAGAAACTTTAGTTCAAGTTGACTTTTACAAATTACTCCAGAAGGTAAGTGGTCGAAGTGCTTTGTTCCTAGATTAAAGTGGGGGTAAGTTCTAGTTTCCAGTAATATAACACTTATACGTGGTACTCCTTAGTGGTGAACTTTGTGATTCTTCACTTTCATACTCTTTTGTTGTGGTCTTTGTCTAAATTTATATTAACCACTTAGGTATTTGTTGTTTATTAAGTTTGTGGTCTTGAATTTCAGTCCTGGTAAAAATACCATGACAATTTTAGACTTGGTAACTCTCTTTAGGAATATAATCGTTAGGTCTCACGTGTGGATCAATATAGAATTCTGCTAGAAACAACATACGTGTTAAATAGAAGCATCACTCTTCAACGGCGAGAAGTAAAAATTGTTTGCCAATGGTATGTTAAATCTTATTAATCCAATCCAATATACTATCAAATTCCCATAACCAAAATAAACCAACATTTCATTTAACCGCGTCTTCAGAAAGCAATATGTCTCGTCTTCACAACCCTATTCATAGTTTCTAATTTCCTTCGTTTACAATTCAGCTTGCATCCGTGCAAATGCTTTGTCATCGCTATATGTGGGTATAGATGTAACCAAAAGCAGAATGTTTAGTGGGCACATCACGTACGTCCCTGTTTTGACCCAATTTCCCCCTTATTGCTTATGTAATCCTGTTGACATAAGTCTTTTTTGGAGTCTGAGATAATTTAAGATTGATATTTGATTGTCGATTTTTGTCTTAGACCTTTTGAATGGCATTTTCTACATTTTCCGTTTCTTTGATTTTTAACCTTATAGGTACGTATTAGTCTAAAAATCTATTGAATTGATCAATTCTTATGTTGATTCTAAAGACATTCTAAATTTACAATTATTAAGCTACAGACAACAGTTTCAGGACCCATATTGCAATAGAGTATTTCGTTATAAAAAATCTGTTTTCTACTGATGATTGCACTTAAAATCTACATTGACAGCGTTACTCGTGACCGTATCAACCAATGAAACTCTTATATCATATCAGTAATGCAGTATGATTTGATAAATAATAACAATTCAGCTTTGATGACGAATAGGATTAGTTTAATTTATGAAATAACTATCATTATTGACATTACAATTAGTTAGTCAGCCACACAAGGCCATCCAATTTTATTCATATTAAATGAAATTCTAATTGAATGCCCATTGAAATCAATATTTTATCAATGTGCTAATCTCATTTGGATTAATATAAATGCGACGAAAAACTACAAAAAACTCCACGGTAGCATATGTCCAACTATTGTAGTTATGTCACTACAACAATCCAAATTTCCAAAAATAAATAATTGCCTACCCCGTGCGAAGCTGGGACGGGCTGCTAGTATTTGATAAACTCTCAAAAAGCTTCTATTATTGGATGTGTTATGTTTAATTTGAATGGCCTTATAAAAAAGATTTCCTACTAATAATCGTTTGAATTTTGAACCCGGTTCCCTAATTATAGCAAGAACGCAAATATTTCTATTAGTATTCACGTAGGGTAGGAACTATTGGGCTCGCTGCCATCGCAGCGGTAAGTCCCCTCTTTGAGGAGTGGCTTGAGAGACGCTACGGCGTCCTCACCTACCGCCTGACGCAGGTCCTCACCGGACATGGAAGTTTCGGGAGGTACCTGTGTCTGATGGGGCGGGAGGAAACGCCCGGGTGTCATCACTGCGAGGACCGCCCTGAGGACACGGTGGAACACACGGTGGGAGAATGCCCTTCGTGGGCTGAGCACCGCCGTGTCCTCGGGGAAGTGATCGGCGATGGCGACCTCTCGCGTCCGGGCCTAGTGCAGGCCATGATGCGGAGCGAGGGGGACTGGGATGCCGTCTCCTCCTTTTGCGAAGCAGTCATGCTAGCTAAGGAGGAGGCGGGACGCGTGAGGCAGCGAAGCGCTGCCTCCTCGCAACCCAGCCATCGCGAAGGACACACCGGGCGTCGGGGATCGCGAGACGATCTCCGGCCACCGTAAGCGCGGGCCTGCGGACGGCGAGCATGGGTGGCTCCCCGTCCGACCAGAAACAGACACGAGCGTACGGCGCGTCGCGTTCCGCGCGCGCCTCAAAGAGCCATCAGACCACCACAGATGGGGCCCAATACGGCCGATGCCGATTCGGAGTCGCGGAGAACCTAACGGGTAACCGGGGCTCCGGCTCGACGTGCAGGAGAAGGAACGGGGTGGTTTTTAGTCAGTAAGAGTCTGACACTCCCTCCCGCCTCACCCAGGCGGGAGAAGTCATTCGATGATTTTCCCCCCTTAAAAAAAAAAAAAAAAAAAAAGGGTAGGAACTATACCTACCATAGAATCTTACCAACTTTCCGTAATATCAGTGTGATTTATGAATTCAAAATTGATTTACAAATGCAGATAGAATTAAAATTGAATAATAGAAATGATAGAAATTATAACGATTACTAAAGTGATAAATTATGGAAATCGGTGTAATATGTAATTTATGCCGTACCTAGCTGTTTCCCGTGGTTTCTCCTTACCCCATGACTATTGATTTGATCGATATCAAACACGGTTCTTATGACTACAGGCGGTATTAAATGACTTATAGAATATTCAGGACTAATTTTTTCAACAACTAATACCTGACCGATTTTGCATGGAAAAATCGAAAAAAGAAATCAAAATAAATCCTCTTATAATCATTTTATTTTGTTTTTTTTTAAATAAAACGTTACCCCACATTAAGCTTTCCTCCTGTGTGGTGCGTTTACAATCATACAAGTTCACATACATAATGACAAAAAAAATATTATTATTATTTGCCATAAACGATGAAAAAAAGGTGGACATAATGAAACTTAGAAACGATTGAAGCACCAAAATGTCAGTGGTGTATTTATATGTGTGTGTACTTGCAACGCCGTAATGTATGAAGTGTAATGACGGGTCAAGTCACGCGACAGATGTCCTTCGTGTCAATGTGTGAATGTTCTGCGTGTAAGTCTATAGTAGCCAGGTGCCACAGTCGTTGTTTCAGGAGACTATGTCCGCCTATTTTCAACGTCCTTGTTATTAGCTAAAAATATAGTGCATTTTCATTTATACAGCGACACGAACAGCGGGTTTGAATATAAAAAATGTATGCAAGCCATTGGCGCGCTATTGGACATTTATGTCGAGCCGTGAACTGAAATGGTCTGATGAATAATTATATTTTATAGCTTACCTGCGTAACTGTGTGACGAGGTTAGTTGACTAGTTTCAAGCCATGCTAGCGTGAGCTCGATCTTTCACCCTTTAGTTAATATATATATATATAACAAAGCCAGGCAAGTTTCATGAAAAATACTTTAGTTCTGAATACAAATACTTAGATTTCCAACCATTCAATTACAGTTTGCCTCCACGAAATTCACCACAAACGAAAATGCAATAACATTGAGTTACGTTTTAAAAGAAAATATTTGACTTGACTTCATATTTCCATGCAATTTATTCGCAAAGTTATTTTGTTCATTGAATTTTCGACTTTATAACAATATTATAAAGTTGGAAATGTAATAAAGAAATTTTACAGAAAAGGGTTGATTTGCCGACGACCGTACATTCACAGCATGTTGGGAGTCCGTAGTATTATTGCATTCAATGACTTTGTAATGTAACTCGAAATTGTATTAAAAAGACAAATTTTAAAATGAATTTCACGGTTCTTGAACGCTTTTAACACATACTTTGAATAACACTATAGATTTTGTGTTTCAAAGAACGTTATTCAAAGAGATGCGATGCATGAAGTGTATTGAAATTTGGATAACAGGTTTTTGTGAAATGAATATGCAGATAGGTATTAAAATAGACTGATTAATCTTCTAAAGACTTTGTCAGTTAAATTGCGCAATTGCTAGATTGGAAATAGAATGAGGTTTAAAATGTTTTTTTTAACAATAAATTGAACTTTTTGGATAAATTGAGAAAATGTCTGAACTAAAATATTTTAAGAAAATGGAACCATGTTTCTAATACACACTAATAACTTCCTGATCCATTCGACCAAATTATATTTGCTTAATTAACCCGTGGTATGCTGTAACGTAGAACTACGCGAGACACATATTTTAACAGATTAGGGTGAATGTTTCTACAATGAATGCAAGAAACTGATTAAATTGGCGGGAACGCGGAGCATTTTCAACATACGCTCACTCACTTCACGTTTCGGCGGCGACTGTTGCTGTTGGCGCGAGCGCGGAGGGCGAGTGGGCGGGGCTTCGAATTTTGAATTTTACCGCGAACGCGAACAGTACGTTACCATCATTTTTCTTATCGCGCTACAAAGGAGGTTTTTACATAAAGTTAAAGTTAAAAAGCCTACACATGCGTTTTCTTTTGTGTCTCATACACAAGGTTAGGTTAATCAATCGTTACACAGAAAGAGAGTGCCCTTTCTGTCCCTTCCCTATCTTTATCCAATAATACAACGAGAATTTATATAAACAATAACCAATAGGGTAGTTGCCAGGGAATGAAAATTAAAAATCTAATTAGTCCGTCAGTTAGATAATATAAAAATTTTAGACGTATATTTTTTTTTTCACGTATAAAGTTACAATACTTAGATAAAATGGAGTTAAGTTTAGGAGTGGGAGGTCGTTACGTCACTATGTGCTACAAAATGTAGCGTTTTGTGACGTCACACGATATTTCAGATTGTTATATCGTCGAAAGTATTGAATTGATTTTTATCTTATTTGTGTAACACACTATGGCCCGTATTAATAAATAGGTCTCAATCACGATGTCAAGACCGGCATCAGTTGATACGTTCTCAAGATGCGATCGGCATCTTAATATCGACGCTAATTAATAAACCTATATCCACACGATCTCAGGTGATACCGCGGTTTGGATCGAGGTATCAAGATTCGTAATTTGACACTCAATGAAATCCTGATGTTAAGACTTGTTACGTCACAGCGAACGAACTAATACATCTTTCGTTCATTGCGTTTAGTAATAGCTGTGTAGAACGATAATATTCAACTCTGTTTGCATAGGAATAAAAGATTATTTCCAGTTTAAATGGATTAAAATTTTAGGAAATTATATTACTTTTTTATATTGTATAGATTATGATTTTTTTAACCATAAAAAAGCATTGTTTATTATAAAGTTACGTTTCATTTTATGACGAACGCACATGCCAGTGATTACGCGTCACCTCATTATTATAATCTGTGATTCCCTTTCTCTCAATTGTTTATTATGTACTTGATAATACAATCACATCAGTGTTTCGTGTTTATTTACAACTTACTTATTAATCGACTGCCTCGTTGGCCGAGTGGTCGCAAGTGCGACTGCCGGGCAAGGGGTCTCGGGTTCGATTCCCGGGTCGGACAAAGTATTACTGGGGTTTTTAAAAATTATCAGTCACGGAGTCTGGAATTGTGCCCGGTATAAGGCAATATGCTCAGGCTTACATGGTAATAACATAAATAGTGAAAAGTGGGTGTTACATTGTACAGTGGCATAATTTGCACCTCTGCCTACCCCTTCGGGAATAAAAGGCGTGATGTTATGTTACTTATTCATATTCGATAATGGAGTCAAAAATGCCTATTCAAGCTAGCTTGATCTCCTGTAGGTATATATAAACTTTAGGTACCTAATAGATTTTGAAAAGGCCATAAAATATCATCGTATTATTCAACTTCATCATAATAATTGATTTCGGAAATAATATTCTCAACATTCACGGTTCCCGCGAAATATTTAGGTACGAGTTCACGATATTAAGTCCAGGGTCGACTGAAATTAACAATCGTGGTCTTGATAACCATCCTAATACCGATTTTGAAACCCGAGTAATGTTTATTAAACAACACGATCTCAGGTGATGACAAGGTCTTAAACCGCGTATTAAGTTTTGTTTATTAATATGTCGGGATATCAAACAGGATCTTAACATCTCGCTCTTACGCTGATATCGGTTTATTAATACGGGCCTATGTGTCTCGGTGTTGTTATTTCTTTTCCTACCCACAGGAAGAAATTCCAGTTGGAATATGTGGGACCTATGTACTCTGTTTTTGTATAGAGGTATATATTGTCCTCTGTGTTGAATGTGTGTTTATAAATAATAAATAAATAAATAATTTTGTGAGAAAAGAAAGAATACGTGTCTAATGTTTTAAATTAATCTACCAGACGGACATGTAAAAAAAGTGTAGGCAACTACGCTATCACAACTAAAAATTCTCAACATTCTGCAATCAAAACTTACTGCACTTTTAATATACAAAAAGGCCATTGTTATCCAGAAGAAATGCTTTACATCAATAACCACAGTTTCAATGTGCCCAACTTTTCTTCGAACATTTTAATCACAGTTTACTATGTTTGTCCCCTCTTTCATCCAAATAGTTTTGTTAGTCCCTTTGTTCTTTAACAATAGACACGTGAGATGCGCAAGATTGTGAGCGAAAGTATTTATGAAGAAGTTATTAACGTTACGGCAGGTTGTAGTTTTGGTATTGGTTTTGGAATTTGTTAGTTTATGGGTGTTCGTATAAGGTTGGAAATGGAATGTGGAGTTGTGTGTCTTGTATGTTGTAGAATTTTGTATAGGATTTTTTAAGGGGGAAAAATCATCAAATGACTGCTCCCGCCTGTGTGAGGCGGGAGGGAGTGTCAGATTATTACTGACTAAAACCACCCCGTTCCTACTCCTGCACTTCGAGCCGGAGCCCCGGTAACCCGTTAGGTTCTCCGCGACTTCGAATCGGCATCCGCCCTAATGGGCCCCATCCGTAGTGGTATGATGGCTCTTTGAGGCGGAACGCGACGCGCCGTTCGCTCGGGCCTGGTTCTGGTCGGGCGGCGTGCCACCCATGCTCGCCGTCAGCAGGCCCGCGCTTACGGTGGCCGGAGGTCGTATTTTGTGTAGGATACGTTTTGTTTTTCTGTATTTCGATGGGTCCTATGTATATGGGCCAAACTAACAATTTTGCTATTTTGAGTTTTTAATGGTAAACACATCTTATAGATGTAATTAATCATGTGAGCTATAAAAAGAAAAAGATTTCTGCATAGAAACACGATTTTTTATTATAGTATAACGACATATGTAACATGAATTTAAACGTACAAGGTCCTAAGCGTAGTTAGAGACTTATACGTGGGGAGTTCCCGCGCATTCGTGTCGTAGTTTGGACCAATCAGCTGATTTGACACTTATACGTTGAACGAAGCAACGGCCACACTGTGATGAATACAAAATGTAATTGTTGTGTTTTTGAGTTACTATTTAGTTTAATAAGTAAAAGATGGCATTCAATTATCGTGCTAAGTTGTCTAGAAGTCGGAATTTAGTGAATTTGACATTGGGAAATGAAAATAACAGTGCACATAACAACGATTTAGGTTATGAACAAGACGATTTTTATAGAAAATAGCGATGATAACCTTTGTAAGTACTTCAAATATGTTTTTATAGATAAGTCAATCTTTAAGCTTTGATTAATTATTCTTTTATAAATAAATAATCTGAAATATCATGAGTTTTTAGGATGAACGGCCAATGTGGCATATTGACCGTTATACGTGTTTTTTCTAAAAAAATACACTTACGTCCTACAGTACTTTTTTTTTATTTTTGGCCTGTTAATGTGTATAGCAAGGGTTTAAATATTATTGGAACTACTGTTATTATTAGTTACGTTATTGATAACTTTATTTAACTTACTTTGTTTACAATATTACGGTCTTATCTTACATTGATTCATTTTGTCTGCAGCTCCTTTGCCATTTGGAGCCAGTGAGATATTCACAAATTGCAGTTTAAGTCTGCTCAATGATATATTTGAAAATGATTCACATCAACAAGAAAAACAGAATGATACATTAGAAAATTCTACTTTGCTCGACTCTGATAACATGTTAATTTATAATAGTCGACTCTCAACCTCAACCCCATGAAAAGTATACCCATAGTGACACTCATGAAAAAGAAAACTATTCTGAGTTACACTCAAACTGTCTTTCAGTACAAGAAACAAATGATCACAATTATGAGCCCACAGCTAACAGTTCATCAATCATAGTAACACATAATAATCTGTCAAGCGAAAAACTAAAGTATTTCAAAAAACTTGATGCAGACGTAAAGAGTGATATACTTCATAAATTTTGGATGATTGGAGATCATTCTAAGCAATATGACTTTATTGTTAACTATGTAGTAAGAATAAATAAAAAAAGATCGGTTACCCAGGGTGACTCACGAAGGTCATACACATATTATGTGTACCATTTGCCTATTACTCAAAATAAACAAAAGTCGAAACTAGTGGTATGCAAGACGATGTTTTTAAACATCATTCGTTGTGGGCCAAAAATGATAAGAACTGCAATGAGTAAATTTTATGATATAAGTAGGCTCACTTTGGTTGATAATAGAGGTCGACATGATCACCATAAAACATCTATTGATGTAGTAATGATCAAAAGTGTGCTGGACCACGTCAAGTCTTTTCAACCGGTTGATACACCGTATATTCAAGTTATACAAAGAATGGTATGATCCATCTAAATATGGTAATAAATGTGAGTCATTAAGGCAATACAGGGATATAGTAAACAAAAATATTAATTTATCAATTCACCAGCCAAAAAAAGACCAATGTAATGTTTGTCATTCTTTCAAAAACGGTTCTGTGACTCCTGAGAATAAAATATTTTTTGATAATCATATAATCAGCCAAATTCAGGCTAGATCCTTAAAAGAAAAGGATAAACATGATTCACAAAATGACACGAAAATATTCTGCGCTACTTTTGATTTGCAAAAAATATTGTTGTCCCCAATTGGTGAAATTAGTCTATTTTATTACAGTTAAAGGTTGAAGTACATAAATTATCAATTTTCGATGTTGGGAAGTTAATTGGTACCTGCTAATTATGGAATGAACAAATTGCAATGAAGGGTGCGAACGAAATAGCGAGTTGTATTTATGATATAATTAAATTAAAAAGTCAAGAAGGTTGTGATGACTTCAGATTTTGGTCAGACAATTGCACTGGCCAAAACCGAAACAGGATTTTGTTTTTTATGTATCTGTACGCTGCTAAACAGATTAATTTGAATATAAAGCATACTTTTCTTGAAGTTGACCACACTCAAAATGAAGGCGATTCCATACACGCCACTATTGAAAGAGCTTCAAAATATAAAAATGGAGCTCATTGATTAGATGGGCGAAATCAAAAGGAAGTCCTTATAACGTCATAGACGTAGCTCAAAATATGATTTATGACTTCAAAAAGATGCAGTCTAATACACACTTTAATTGGACTAAAAACTCAGAAGGACAAAAAAATATTTGGTCTAAAATAAAACAGATTCATGTCAGGCGAGATAAACCATACGTTTTATACCATAAATATGATTTAAGTGAAGATGCTATTGAAAATCATATTAAAATTTTAGATCAGCCAGTACGAACAAAAAGGCAAATTGCCGATAGACCTACAAATATTCCTCTGCAACTATGTTATAATCAGCTGTTACTAGCAGCAATTTCTAGTAATGTTTATTTTGGTAATCTTATTACTTGATTATACTACAGACATTTTTTTATTTTGTTTTCACCAGATAGGTTTTTAATTTTGTTATTTTTTTGTAAATATACTTATTAAGAAAATAATGTAAATAATGTGAAGTACATTATTTTGTTAATCAAACTAAAATCACCAGTAACAGTTTCCTTCTTCCTAATTTTTTTTTTGTTATTTTTTTATTATGAAAATACCAAAAAGACTGAAAACGGGTCCATGAGTGAAGTTTTAAGGCTAATTCAATTTTTATTTCAATAAATGATTAAAACTATTGCATGTTTTTTAATTAATCAAATGATCTAACTGAAAACTCAGTTCGTAGGGTACCAGATTGTAAAACGTATAAGTGTCAATGTGACATAAATAACTAAATATCTAAATAGCTTACATTTTTGTTAATTAATTATGAACTACTTCAATTGATACTTGATTTTATGGGTAAAAAATGTAAAAAATATATACTTTAAGCCAATTAGCGTAATACTCGTATAATGGCCAAAATGACACATTGGCCCTTTTAGGGTGTTTTTAAAGAAACATAATTTAAACAAAAACTAACGTAGAAGGACCAATATGACTTTAAAAAAAAACCTATATATGTATATATATAATACTTTAGTATAAATGAGGAGGATAGTTGTCTTAGCAAACAAGCAAATAATCGTAAAGTTCGGTTTTATCAATCTGAAGTTACAGTAAATTTAAACTTTGGAAGCCTCTCCTGTAAAGTTGTAATTTTGCATTTTGGCCCATATACATAGGACCCATCGATTTGGTATAATCGTCGCTCATTTATGATTGCTAAGATATCATATCAGATCATTTGTCTGCTCTTTTACACAAAAAGTCATCATATTATGTTTCTGTGAAAAGTGTAAAGAGCTTAAGTTCGACGGTTCATTAATCTGTCGTCACCACCCGACACTGGCAGTATAGTCGACAACATAGTATTGGAGACTTCATTGCCAAAGAAGAAAAAAAAACGTGTAAAGAGCGCAAATGACCCAACTACCTAAGTCAGTGAGTATTTATTTAAAAAGGCGGTAAGAGTAAAAAAATGAATACAGACGTTTGACTGTCTTTTTCTAGTTTCTCCTCTTGGTTTATTACCTAATGTTATATTCTAAAACATATTACACGATAATCAACTCTATTCTATTGATTTTAAAACCATTAATCACAGTTCACAATAATGGATTAAACATGACGATAATCATTTTCAATGAAATCATCATCAGAAAAGCGATCAAGTCGATAATTATAGTGTAGTATTCGATAATGCGTATTAATTACACGGGTATCGCATCGAAATCGTTAATTGCAGCGGTTTATGATTGAGGACATTGAGGACAGAGCTCAGCGTTCGGTACTGATGGTTATATTATAACCATATCGTTATTATCATTATTGTACCAATTATAGAGGTATAACAATTAGACCGAGAGACTGCCTCGTTGGCCGAGTGGTTTCGGGTTCAATTTCCGGGTCGGGCAAAATATTACTGAGTTTTTTTATAAATTCTCAGTAGTAAAACGGAGTCTGGGATTGCGCCCGATATATGGCAATAGGCTCACCCCCATTACATGGGACTCGTAACATAAATAGTGAAAAGTGGGTGTTATATTGTACAGTGGCATAATGTACACCTCTGCCTACCCCTTTAGGGATAAAAGGCGTGACGTTATATTATGCTAGACCGAGTAATAAGAGATTAAACAATTGATAAAAACGAATAAGTATTATTAAGTTTATATTTTTTTATATCTATTTTAGACCAACATTCTTAATTTAGCTGTTGCCCGCGTAGTATATAAGTTTTAAGGCATAGTAAGGCCAGTAAGTCCCTTCAAAATAGGTCCAGTCATTTCAAAGATAAGCCATTTCTAAGACAGATAGACAGACAAAAATTAAAAACAAAGACATTTTGGTTTTTTAAGGGGAAATATCATCGAATGACTGCTCCCGCCTGGGTGAAGACATTTTGGTATAGGTATCGTATGTATATTCGTATGCATGTAATAAAGAGCGGTAATTTCAATATTACAAACAGACAATCCGATTTAATTAATCTATATAGATTGGTAAATATTGAGCATTGTAAAAAGAGTCCTGTTATGATTTACGAAATTGAGTCAAAGACACTTACATAAATAAATAAAAAGAATAACGATAGAAAACGCTAACATAAATGTCAATAGAAAAAATTTTTACAAATAAAATAGTTAAGTAGCTACTTCAATTCGGTTATTGGGTAATTTGGTTGATTTTAATACGCGTTCTAAGTTACTTGTGAAATTAATATTTTATGTTCTTGTAAACTAAATAAGTGTTTAGACAGTATCATTAGTATAGTGGTTGCCAGTGCGTCTGTTAAATAAGGAGTTTCGCTAGTATTATAAAAATAAATTTCTGATAAAAAAAGAATTAAATGGTATTGTTACAGTCACATATTTTATCGCTCACTTTATTTATATTTGTGACTAATAATATTGTCTAAGTATTTCAAACACTAAAATGCCGAATAGTAATATTATGAATTGATTTGGTTTTCGAACGTGGCAACACTATCCCTGTCGGGTATTCGCGCGGTTTTGTTATTGACAGCAACAGATTAATTTTTGTAAAACAACATAGAACAAGTGAATACCAATTATTTTTGAAGAAGTCTGAGTTTTAATTAAGATCACCATCCTTCTGAGCGTTTTAGTATGAAAATTCAAAATCTAATTAGTCCGGCAGTTGAGGTAATGAAAAAATATTACACACGTATTTTTTTATTTTGTCGTATAAGAAAACAATACTTAGAAAAATCAGATATATCAATAGAATCCAAGTTTCGGAGTGGAAGGTAGCAACGTCATTTTAAATCCTATCCTAAATCGTATTCAAAAGTGACGTCATGCGATATTTTATAAGACTCCTCTCCAAAGAAAACACCAAGATCTCCAGCAGACAAACAATATTTATTTCTTTAGGTAATTATTTCCAACTGAGTATAGCTTACACAACCGTACAGTTCCGTGAGCTCGCTCCTAATGCCGCCATTGTCCAAGTGTTCCCCATTGAAAAATGTCATTTTATTTTTTAAATGATTTCGTTTGGTGATACCAATTAAGCAACTTATTTTACTATTAAAAATTATAAAATATGAAATTAAATGTAGATGCAGGGTCTAAAACTATGACTAACCTTACACTCGTCCATCCTGACACCGTGTATGTCCCCATACACGTTCCCGGTGGATTAACCTTACACTTGGCCAATAGCGATATTTTACAAAATTTATTAAAGATAAGGGTGAAACAAAATTAATTTAATGAAAATAAATCTAAATACATCAAAGTAATTCTAAAGACGAGTTCATCATAATAGATCAATAATTAAATAAAAGTAAAAAAAAATAAAAATTAATGGAAATAACTCTAAATACATTTAAATTGATTACATGAATGAGTTTATAGTACATTAATGAATAAAAATTAAATAAAAACGGATATATCTGACAGAAATACATCGAAATTCGTTTAAATTAATAATAAAGTGAGTTCATCATAATATGTAAATTAATATTTTTAACTGACTGTATCAAATTACCCTTAAGAGTTACTGATTATATTAATCGCTAAATCCTTCAACCAGTCAATTCTGAAGGACTACCTATCCCTCAACCAATCAATTCTGAGGGTTTCAACTAGACTAACTCCTTCAACCAATCAATTCTGAAGGACTACCTATCCCTCAACCAATCAATTCTGAGGGTTTCAACTAGACTAACTCCTTCAACCAATCAATTCTGAAGGACTACCTATCCCTCAACCAATCAATTCTGAGGGTTTCAACTAGACTAACTCCTTCAACCAATCAATTCTGAAGGAGAAACTAGAATGCCTTGAACCAATCAATTCTCAAGGGCTTACATCATAAACTCATCACGTGCCTCGAACCAATCAATTCTCGAGGACTTTTGACTAATCTCTCTCTCGAATCTCTAAACCAATCACTTCTTAGAGTCGAGGAGCGATATCTGTAACAATACAAAATTCATACAATGAACAAGTATCCGGTAAAATCAACTAAATCACATAATATCATGTCCTTTACAAAGCTCATCTACATTTCATCACCACTACTATCATCGTTCGATTCATTCATGCAACCAGTGCCGTCATCGTCCACCCCCAGTGACTTGATATGAATCCAAGGACGCATTCGATCCACAGCCACAGTAGTGTTGCGCCTGTTTTTCATGCCCTCAAATCCCGGGATAGGAGCCAGTTTATACCTGTCGTTACCCAAGACCTTCGAAACTCTAAAAGGCCCCTCGAATGAAGGTAAAAGCTTTGAACTTTTACCGTCATTCTGCAAATTCACTTTGGTAATTTTGACCAAATCTCCTTTACTATAAATCCTAGCCTGCTTTCTACTCTTATCATAATACTCCTTTTGATATTTTTGTTGTTTATCTATTCTAGTTTTAACTTCTTCGCGAACTAATTCAATATTGTGATCAAGGTCATTAGCTTGGGTTACTTCGTTTAATATAGGACTTATTTCACTATTTATAGATACACCAAACATAACCTCCGCGGGTGTTCTACCTATAGTCTTCTGCAAGCTATTGTTCAGACCCCACTGAATTTTTCCTATCTTACTGTCCCATTCTTTTTCGTTATTGCCCATGTTCTGCGCCTTCAATGCTTCTAATATTGGGCGATTATATCGCTCTACTTGTCCGTTTGAGCGCGGACAAGCCACCGCGTTCAAAACATGTTTTACGCCCCTATCTAGACAAAACCTTTTAAACGCATGAGAAGTAAAACAACTACCGCGATCGCTTATTAAACGGGTGGGCGTCCTAAAAGTATCAAATATATCATTTAAGACCTTGATAACATTCTGTGTATTAGTGTTCCTAACGGCTCTAATAAATACGAACTTTGTAAAACCATCAACTACGACCAGTATATGAGTATGTCCCAATTTTGATTTAACAAAAGGCCCCAAGTGGTCTAAATGGAGTGTGTGAAACGGTGACTCTATTTTGACTATAGGATGCAAAACTCCTTCTTTAGAACAGTTTTTCTTGGAATATGCACACTTTATACATGCTTCTACATATTTCTTTACGAATCTTGACATCTTGGAGAACCAGTAGTTCTTCTTGATCCGATCCAGTGTTTTCTCTAACCCTAAGTGCCCTATCTCATCGTGATTAAGCCTACATAATTGCCATCGAGCACCCTTGGGCACCACCCATCGGATGTTTTCCTTATCACCACCGATACACCTATACAACCTATTATTACGAATAATATAATTCTCCTTTATGTAAGTTAACTCCTTAGAATCTAAATTACTACTGAGAATGTCCTTGATTCGAGCTAACTCTGGGTCCCCCAGTTGCAAGGTGAGTAACCAATCATCGCTACTTATTGACATCACAGCAGCAATTGGTTCGTCATCTAGATCTTCTTCGGTAGCTGGATTTCTAGACAAAGCATCTACGTGCGCCATTTTAGTTCCTGCCCGATATTCAACGGAACAGTCGAACTCCTGCAATGTCAACCACCAACGCGCAATACGGGGAATAAGGTCTCGTTTCGCAAATGTCGAACGTAGCGCACTGCAATCTGTAACGACTCGAAACTGTCTCCCTAACAAATAAATCCGAAACTTTCGTAAAGAGCAAACAACCGCTAATGTTTCAAGCTCATACGCATGAAAGTTTTTCTCCTCCGGCGATGTTTGGCGGCTATAAAATGCTACAGGCTGAAATGGGTCCCTATTCTGAAGGCGCTGCAAGAGAATGCCTCCAATACCTACTCGACTCGCATCCGTGTGAAGCTCAAACTCGGCAGAAGGGTCGAAGATAGCTAATATTGGCCTATTCGATAGTTTTTCCTTAAGAACTGTGAAAGCCCGCTCTTGGTCCTCTGTCCATTCCCAGGTGCCATGTTTCTTCAGCAACTTGTTCAAAGGAAAAGCTACCTCTGCAAATCCCTGAATAAACTTCCGGAAGTAACTAACCAAACCCAAGAATTGCCGGACCCCGTGGACATCTCTTGGTCGCGGAAAATTTACTACACAGTGAATTTTGTTTTGGCCCGGCCGCATGCCTGCCGAAGAAATTTCATACCCTAGATAATCTATTTGGCTTTGCAAGAAACTACATTTTGATAAGTTTAATTTCAATTTAGCTTGATCTAATAAATGAAAGACGTCTTCTAACGTTTGTAAGCATTCGGTAGGGGTTATCCCAAATATCAATAAATCATCGATGTATACCGTAGCCTTTTGAAAACGTGCCGCACCTAATACATGGTTCATCATCCTTTGAAACACGGCAGGTGCATTTGCCAGCCCAAACGGCATTCGGTTGAACTCATACTGACCGTCCGGGGTGACAAACGCTGTAAGATGCTTGCTTTGTTCTGCTATTGGTACTTGGTAATAACCAGACATTAAATCAAGGGTGATGAACCATCCCTGACCAGACAATCGAGCTACCTCGTCTTCAATAATTGGCATCGGATATCGTTCCTTCACGGTCACAGAATTTAGCTTCCTATAATCTATACACATCCTGGTTTTACCATCTTTCTTACGCACCAAAATAATGGGGCTAGCATAATTTGATACTGAATCGCGGATGATTCCCGCTTCCAACATATCCGATACCATTTCTCTTACCTGACCTCGTTCGTGATGTGACAACCGATACGGCCTAAACACTACTGGACGCTGGTCGTTGACTTCTATGTGCATCTCGGTTACGTTCGTACCTTGTAAGTCATCTAAATTCTTTGCGAAAATGTGTCTGAAACGGCGAAGCAGATCAAGCAACCTGTTCCTATCATCTTCCGAAACTAATTCACCCATTTTAATATTGCCGATGTCAAAACAATCATCGTTATCATTGACCCTATCTGTTGTCTCCGAGTACGTACCCGAGATCCTATTTACAACATCAATTCGTTCACCTCGAGAAAAGATGGAATTATCATAAATGACACAAGGAATTGAAAAAAGGAGTAACGGTCACCATTAACATGCCCTGTCTGACTTCGTAGACTCCACCATTTACAATATATCTGTCACTAGGCTTCCCTATGGTCTTAGTTTCCAACAGTATCGAACCTGAGAAATCAAAATCAGTTGCAGCCCTAATGGTTGCTGTCCCGTAAAGTGTAGCGTGTCCAGACTTCCTAATTCTAACAGTTTTATTATTATCGTTATCATCTGAATAATGCGGCATTTCGGCATTAAGGTTTGAGAATTTAAGCTCATTAAAATCTTTGTAAATAACTACATGTGGTTGTTCGGTAAACGTCTGCCCGATAAGAATGGGTGTGTCTAATAAATCATCGTTTACGACCTTGCAAGAAACAACCGCGTTTACCTCATCTAATGTTAAACTTAGATCAACGGAACCTAGTGATCTTATAATACTATTTCCGAAACCCTTCATAGTAGTTGACCTTTTATCATGTGGAATCATTAATTTCGATAAGGAAGATTCTCTTATGAGGGTAACATCGCTACCTAAGTCAATAAATGCCTCCATTTGTAATCCATTGATTTGTACAGGCTTGATAAATTTAGAGTTACCAATAGCTGTGGATTCGATAATGCACATAGTTTTCTGGATGGAATCCACTTTGGCGTTAGATCCATCTTGTTTACTGAAACAGTTGTCGGATTTATGACCTACTTTTTTGCATTTATCGCATCTGATCAAAGGCCTCGGACATTGAAGGTAAGGATGTCCTTTCTGCTTACAATTAAAACAGAAAACTGTGCTAGTTCCTAGTTTTTCCGATGATTTTCCCTGACTACCTACATCCGAATTATAATTTTTCTTTTGCGGGAAAGTCGCATAAGATTCTTTATTGCTAATCAAAAACTGAAGTAACTGGTCAGGCATAGAACATCGCAAAGCAAGTGCACTGGATTTCACGGTCCGGTCACTGATTCCATGAATAATGCAATCTACAGCTCGTTTTCCCGTGATATCGCACTGATTCAGTAGAGCCAATTTTTCATAATAATAAACCTCGATGGGTTCGTTGTACCTACTTCTACGTTTAAGCATGTCCTCCAGGGATTGGCCATAATTTTGTTCGCAAGGGAATGCACTAAGTAATTTTTCTTGCCACTCCTGCCATGTAAACAGTATAGAGCTTAAGCTCTCGTACCAAGTTTTGGCCAATCCCTGTAGCTTCTGCATAGCAAAATGTATAGTTATTTTGTCGTCCCAACCATAGACCGAGGCGCACTCGTTTACCTTTTTAAGCCAAACATCCATGCGTTGATTTTTAGTGGCCGGGTTAAAATCAGGCAATATGTTTTTGAAATCGAAATGTTTCGATGGTGCGCCTTGAGCCATTGATTGAGACGGTGACGGTACACGTTTAACAGAATTTAATAGCTTTAAAAGATCGTTAGTAGTAAAAACTGGACTACATGACCTTCGTGATGGTTGCTGTTCCCGGTTGACGTCCAGGTGCCCGTCGTTGCAGTGCTGCGCTGATGGCTGCTGGCTCCGAGAACCGCTGCGTGCGTGGCCCGATGACCGGCGCCGACGTGGCCTGTCCCGATTAGGCTCGCTGCGACGTGACCCGCTGCGCTTCCCTCGTTGCACTTCGTCGCGCTCCTGCTGTAGGTCTCGCTCCATACGCCGGATCCGTTCCCGTTCCCTCTCGAGAGCCCTCTCTCGCTCATCCAGACGGCGACTGCGACTCCTGCTTCGACTGCGAGTGTGGCTGCTTCTCCGCGATTCTCTTCCCGGCGTCTCCAGCCTGTGCTGAGTCTTGCTGCCAGTGGGATCCATGGTCTGGTCTGGCAACTCACATAAAAAAAAATATTATCTCACCTTAGATTTATTCACGATAACAAAATGATAGAATAGATGAATAGATAAAACCGTAAATATCTCAAAAACGGTAGCTATGATTGCAGAAATAACTGAAAAAGCGCACTCTTTTATAAAACTACCGTTATGCAAAATTTGCTACCTACCGAGATTTTTTTTTTTTATTATTATATTTTTTTTAAAGGGTAGTTTTATAAAAACGAGGATTGAAAGAAAATGTACTAAAACGTGGTTTAACCAAAAATAAACCTTAGAGAGCGACATTGCATCTTTATTTTAGCCACCAAATAAATAAGAGCTTAGACACAAAGCGTTGAAATCAAATTAATTAAGACTAGCCAGCCTAATCATAATCACGTATAGCCCACCAATATGTTAATAATTATTTATTGGGTTAAAATATCCAATACGTCAGTTCTAAATCCAAATGGCTAACGGCAAAAGTAAAACAACACACAAAAATAAAAATATAGTAGACGTGTACTTACGCAGTATTTGCGCCGTATCCCACTTCTGAGATATAAGACTCCTCTCCAAAGAAAACACCAAGATCTCCAGCAGACAAACAATATTTATTTCTTTAGGTAATTATTTCCAACTGAGTATAGCTTACACAACCGTACAGTTCCGTGAGCTCGCTCCTAATGCCGCCATTGTCCAAGTGTTCCCCATTGAAAAATGTCATTTTATTTTTTAAATGATTTCGTTTGGTGATACCAATTAAGCAACTTATTTTACTATTAAAAATTATAAAATATGAAATTAAATGTAGATGCAGGGTCTAAAACTATGACTAACCTTACAATTTCAAATCAATATGTTTTCGAAACTATTCGTTTCCGTAAGAAAATAAAAAAACACGTGTCTAATGTTTTTAAATAATCTACTAGACGGACATTAAAATGAAAATTATAATCTACCGTCGAATATAAACTTATTTATAGACAAAATGTTAATAGCCATTTGTTTACGACGGTAACAGTCCCACAGTTAATATTAACAACTTGTTGGCTATGATAAAAACCTATAAACGTTACTGCTTTTCACTATTCACAGCTTCATAAAATATTTAGTAGGTAGTTATATACCTGCGTTATTTTTGTATTTCATCGAACATTTGTGATGTGGAGTTATTTTGTGTTTAGTATTTTTAGGATAACAGCTAATAAATTAAATATGTGAGTTTTGTTTTACTTAACATCAAGGTAGCGTCACATCTTTAATTCTTTATTGGGATAGGCAGAAGTGCACAAATGCACATGCCCATATACAATGTAACACTCACTTTTAACTTAAAACATATATATATATATATATTCTTGTATTCATAAATTATTCATACATATAAAATGTTGATCGATAAAATCATCGTAATAGTCATATATTTTATTTATACTAACTATATTTCGCAAGACGATCTCCAGCCACCGTAAGCGCGGGTCTGCGGACGGCGAGCATGGGTGACTCGTCGCCCAAACAGAACCATATCCGAGCGTACGGCGCGTCGCGTTCCGCGCGCGCCTCAAAGAGACATCAGACCACCACGGATGGGGCCCAATAGGGCTGATGCCAATTCGGAGTCGCGGAGAACATAACGGATTACCGGGGCTCCGGTTCGAAGTGCAGGAGAGGGAACGGGGTGGTTTTTAGTCAGTAAGAGTCTGAGGCTCCCTCCCACCTAGGCGGGGAGTCATTCGATGATTTTCCCCCCTTAAAAAAATACTCACTATATTTATACTTGTGACTAATAATAGGTACTATTTAAGTATTTCAAACACTAAACTTCCAAAAATCGACTAAAGATATTTTTAAATAAAATGGTTATTATAATTCTGGATAAAAAATTAAACTAGAGGTAGTTCGTAATTTGTGAATTGGGAATAATAGACGGTGGATTTAATCAGTAGTAGATCTGTATTGTACTTACATGATCGTTATCGAGATTGTTTTAAGAGTTCGAATTCGAACAACAGAATAAAAATTCAATAATTATTTTCTCAACTCTGTAGAACATGAAACCCGTTATTTAGCAGTCACATTTACACCCACTCGGTTTCGGTACAAACGAGTCAGTCCTTACAAATTTCCACTAAGTACTAGGATATAAGCAAAGTGCGTATTACAAATGATATTTGATTCCTTTATCTTTTCCTACTTTGATACTTACGTCGTTATCTTTTTCTCATTTTTCTTCAATCATTTCCTTTTGTGTTCACATCATCGCTTGGCACGTTTGTTTTCTTTTTATTATATCTATTTCTTCCATTTTCCTTATAACCTTCGAGAATATACAGCACCAATAAAATTGAGCGAAATTTTATATTACACCATCCTAATGCGGTAATCGTATAATTCTGATCAATATTATCACGGTTATCTTTCATTTAGGGAGTGGCTATAAAAACCTGTAGAAAATTTTATTGTACCTAGTTTTTAATTTTTTCTTATTTAATTTCTATGGTATAATTTGAAGACAACAATACAACAATGGAACAATACGACGATAGGACACAATAATATGTATAACCTCAAAAAAGTTTGTATTGTTTTTGTACATTATGACCAGTTTCAAGCCACGCGAGGAGCGGATAATCATGAAATACCTTGTTAATCGAGTACTATATACTAAAATACTGTAATACGACTGCCTCATGCCTCAGCACGGAGTCTGGAATAGTGTCCGGTATATGGCAATAGGCTCACCTCCTATTACATGGGACTCATAACATAAATAGTGAAAAGTAGGTGTTACATTTAACAGTGGCATTAAGTGCCGTAATGTGTACCTCTGCCTACCCCTTCGGGAATAATAGGCGTGATGTTATGTATGTATCAAGGTTTTTATAACAAGTTCATACCAAAAACTTAGTTTCCAACTAATAGAATATAGACCAGTATCACAATGAACAATGCTTGTATTCTAACTTTTAGTTTTAATAAAATACACCGTTTGTTAACAACTTTCATCTTTTGATGCACTTCAAAGTTTTAAACGGGATTCTATACGCTATGTTGTTTAAAACGTTGGGGTATGGAGTCCTTTTGTGTTATAGTATTAGATATTTTTTTGACGTTCAGTCATCTTTAGCAGGAATATCTTTTGGTTTTTTCATACTTATGTCTCATTACATAATGATGGTAGTTCCTTAATTTATAAGATTTCTTTCAAAAAGTAACATCACACTAATTCTTTAATAAACTACGTTTAAATTAAACCGGATTTAACCACCTCGGTAAATTAATATACTAAAATATTCAACTCTTTTATGAAAACCGTATTAAAATCAGTTCAGCCAATCGCGAGATATTCGCGCACAAAGAAACAAACATGCAAACATACATATATATAGGCCAAACTAAGAATCTCCTTCTTTTTTCGAAGTCAGTTAAAAATAGTGTTCTAATTTTCGAATTCTAAAAATTGCAGGCAGAATTATTTAAGCTTATGAAGACCTAATTTTTTGTATCTACAGTTAAGCTGGATTTTTGGACTCATACCCTTATTCACCTGGAATATTTTATATTATCATAATATAACATTATACAGACAACATAAATTTTTACTTTATAACCAAATCTAGATCAAACATTTCATACATTTGCTCAATAATAACCAAACTTAAGGTTAAAATAATCGGCAATTTAACGTTAAAATGTCGCAAACGTTCATTATCTCCCGTTATCTGCCTGTTAAATAACAAATTGTTTAACTTTATGGTTATGAGCAGTCGTTGCTCTCAAATACTGGTATTCAAATTAATTTCCCAAAGTTATCCTCAAATTCCATTTTGAACTTTGTGAAATATTGCTTGCTTATTATAATGGAATGAGTTATATACATAATTATAATAGTAAGCCTGTATATATAGGCTAGATCGTGATGGGGGTAATGGAGTAGGTAGGTATGGAACTATAGATAGTACATAATCTGTCTTGTATTTTCATCTAAGAGCAAGTTGGCACTTCAAGGTACTTGGGACAATGTAGAAGAATATGATTTTGTTCCAAGTGCAGACCCTTCTGCGTATTATTGCTATTGATTACATAATTGGCGTGGTAGCTAGGCAAATGGCTTCCGCGCAGCTTGTAGCGGGTTCGATTTCCATATGGAGCAACTCTTTGTGTGATCACCAAATTATTGTTCTGGGTCTGGGTGTCATGTGAATGTGAAATTGTATATTTGCAGACACACCCTCAACACAGGAGAAAGTCCTAGTGTGAGGCAACGTTTTCTTAAATTCTTTTTAAAATCAAAAAAGAGAAATAAAAGTATTTAAAATCTAGGTAGAAAAGGTCACCCACATCGCATAAGGATGTCATTAGTTTCATTGAACCAAAAAAACCAAACCAAACGAACACCAACCGTCCACTAAAAAACCTTTCCAGTGATATCAAATTGAAATAGACGCACCCATGACAGAGGAGAAAGTCCTAGTGTGGGGCAAAAAAAGAATCACAATTAAATTATGTTTCAAGTAAACAAATAAACAGTATAGTAATAACGGTCTAACAAAACAACAGTTTACATACATACATTATACGCGCGCGGTACGACGAAAACTTCTCCAAGGCCAGCGTCTAGCCTTGATTTTCCTATGTAAGGCCTATAGGACGGTTAGCACTGAGGCCCTTTTTTTTTTTTTTAAGGGGGGAAAATCATCGAATGACTGCTCCCGCCTGGGTGAGGCGGAAGGGAGTGTCAGACTCTTACTGACTAAAACCCACCCCGTTCCTTCTCCTGCACGTCGAGCCGGAGCCCCGGTTACCCGTTAGGTTCTCCGCAACTCCGAATCGGCATCGGCCCTATTGGGCCCCATCTGTGGTGGTCTGATGGCTCTTTGAGGCGCGCGCGGAACGCGACGCGCCGTACGCTCGGGTCTGTTTCTGGTCGGACGGGGAGCCACCCATGCTCGCCGTCCGCAGGCCCGCGCTTACGGTGGCCGGAGATCGTATCGCGATCCCCGACGCCCGGTGTGTCTTTCGCGATGGCTGGGTTGCGAGGAAGCAGCGCTTCGCTGCCTCACGCGTCCCGCCTCCCGCTTAGCCAGCATGACTGCTTCGCAAAAGGAGGAGACGGCCTCCCAATCCCTCTCGCTCCGCATCATGGCCTGCACTAGGCCCGGACGCGAGAGGTCGCCATCGCCGATCACTTCCCTGAGGGCACGGCGGTGCTCAGCCCACGCAGGGCATTCTCCCACTGTGTGTTCCACCGTGTCCTCAGGGCGGTCCTCGCAGTGATGACACCCAGGCGTTTCCTCCCGCCCCATCAGACACAGGTACCTCCCGAAACTTCCATGTCCGGTGAGGACCTGCGTCAGGCGGTAGGTGAGGACGCCGTAGCGTCTCTCAAGCCACTCCTCAAAGAGGGGACTTACCGCTGCAATGGCAGCGAGCCCAGCACTGAGGCCCTACCTGTGCTCGCAGGCGTCCTTCCGGTAGATCTTGAGGTGCAGCGACGTGCTGCTATGTACTACAGTGCGAGGCCTAATTTGTCAGCAAGCTTTCTAGCACAACGTGATAGAAATAAAATTGATAGATTGTTTAAGCCAGTGACGGACGTTTGGGGCGAGCTTATAACCGAATGGCAGTGTAGATGGGCATCTTCTATTAAGGGCCGCCACCTGTATCAGTTCTTCCCATCCGTGCATGAGCGGCTGGAGAGGACATGGTTGGAGGTGGATCACTGTGTTGCCCAATTTCTTACTGGCCACGGCAACTTTAAAAGCAAATTGTTCTCATTTAAACTTATTGATTCACCATGGTGCCAATGTTCGACAGAGGAGTTGCGATACGAGGAGTCGGCCCATCACATACTCTGGGAGTGTGATCTCTGGCAATATGAACGTTACACGATGTTAAATAATTTAATTGTTTCGTCAGGTGTAGTTTATTATACGGACCTTGTGGAATCTAGAACGAATTTCCGTGCGTTTAGGCGTTTTTGCCATACCTATTATTGGAAGCAAGTATAACAGCTCACACATAGGACCCACTTAGTTTTTAGTCAAATTTCCGTGGTGCTTGGCGACTGGGCTTCACCCAGTTGTACAGTCTCTTCTTTGTGCCTTTAGGCTTAATTCATTCTGTCTCCTGCAGTAATTCACCGAGGGAAGTGAAAACCATAGTTTTTTCTTCTTCTCCTCTTATAATATCTTCTGATTCACTTCGTTGCGGGAACCAAGACAGTTACTCATGTCCCTGGGACGCGCCGGACTTCAGTGTTCCGGTGTTTTCATGGTTGTATCTACTGTAGATCCTGGCTTACAGGAGTTGCAGCGGTTTTGGGAGGTTGTGGCGGGCTTGTCCCAAAAAAAAAAAATACATACATTATGTACTCACTCATCATTATTATTTACCACAAACATAACATAATTTTCCCACAAAACCGGAACTTTAATGTACCTACTAATTCACATAAGCACCTAACATTACATTTTCAAATAGTACTCATGCCAGACCACATTTTATATAGCTCTATGTTAATATTTTAGCTGTAAATACCTATATTCAAATAATTAAGAATGTTTTTAGCTAAAAAAATAATTACATTCATTTTAGTATACAACATAACATCACGCTTTTTATCCCCGAAGGGGTAGGCAGAGGTGCACATGCCACTGTACCTCTACAATGTAACACCCACTTTTCACTATTTATGTTATGAGTCCCATGTAATAGGGGGTAAGTCTATTGCCATATACCGGGCACAATGCCAGACTCTGTGCTACTACTGTGAATTTTTTTGAAAAATCCAGTAATACTTTGCCAGACCCGGGAATCGAACCCGAAACCCCTTGCCCGGCAGTCGCACTTGCAACTAGTCTGCCAACGAGGCAGTCGTATTTTATAGTACAGTATTTTAGTATGTAGTACTTGATTAACAAGGTATTTCATGATTATGGGCTCCTTGCATGGCTTGAAACTGGTCGGCTTAGCTCGAATGCTAACGTGTGTAAGCCGTAAAACATGTTTGTTGAATTCAATACACACTGATTCATGAAAGTTCTGTAGTCAATTGTCAGGCCTGCATAGTTAGTTCAGTGACTTGGCAACTGGCTGCTTTGCAACGTATCGTGTGTTCGACTTCCAGGACAGGTATAGAATGACAGATTTTTATGTGATTCTCAAATTGCTGTTCTGGGTCTAGTTGTGATATCAAGTGAAAATCCCAGTGTTTTTTTTAATGAGGGAAAATCATCGAATGACTGCTCCCGCCTGGGTGAGGCGGGAGCAGTCAGACTCTTACTGACTAAAAACCACCCCGTTCCTTCTCCTGCACATCGAGCTGGACCCCCGGTTACCCGTTAGGTTCACCGCAACAAAAAAAACCCGGTGTAGGGCAACCTTTTATCTAACGAAATAAAATAAAGTTAAAATGTATACATATATTAATAAAATTATTTGCTGGCACATTCTCATTGAAGCTATGTGGCAGACATATTGGGTGGAGAAAATGCAAATTCTTTCCATTGAACATGAACGTATTGAGTGTACACACGGCACAAGCTATAAAAACCAGTTTAACATGGTCTCGTTTTATATACCCGCGTATTCAAAGATCAGTTTATACTGGTTTATATAGCTTGATGTGTAATACATAACTGGCTGAACCAGAGAGAGCAAAACGAACATGTCATTTGAAGACGAATATTTTACATCAGCTTTTCATTTTGTGATTGAAAAAGAATTTCATGTTATTAAATGGTGTTTTTACTCTTTTATTTGGAGTTAATAGTACTGGATGCATGTGTAGTGAATAACGAATGTGGAGTAATTATCTGTGGTATTATTTTGTTTACAATGTCGCCGTGTAGATTAGTGGTGGGAATTAACACCATACATATCCCCACTGACTTGTGATGGGGTGGATAGTGACAACGAGTTGAAAAAAAGATTAATATCAATATTATAAAATAAATAAAAATCATTTATTTCGGACATCTAAGAGATCCATAAAATTAATTAATACCATACATCATTAATACAATACCATCGCAGTTATACAAAACTTAGTCAAATATCATAATTACATTAAAATCAGTCATCCTTAAACTTAAAAAGAAGATGTCAACACAGATTCAAAAGTTCCAACCAGCCAGAAATACAATTATTATTAAATTAAATTATTAAATAACTCTTCTCACAAATGACCTACAGAGTGGGGATGAGAATCTATCCGCCACAGTCTCCAGGATTTTGTTCCGGCTGCCACGCAATCTGCAGATCAGGGATGCTGTCTTTTTGCGAATAACGGCGTGAAATCCATCATTGCGATATAGTGCGAACATCCCCGACTACAGAATCGGGGCAGCCCCAACATCATCCTGAAGATATTGTTATATTGTTATGCTTAGGTTCAAAAATTTTTTGTAATCACTATTGTGAGATATACTAAATTAACTAAAAATCGTGGGTTACTCACTAGGCTGCGCAACATCGCCGCGACCGCGCACGCTGCTCATGAGGAAGAACCCCTCTGTGGTTCGAAACTAGTAGAGCTTTTTTCAGTATATTCACGTTAGTAACCCGCGATTTTTAGTTAATGAAATAATTTTACTATGATACTATAACCATAATACACTATTATATCAGGATCCCTATAATATAATTACTATAATAGAGGTACAATAATTTGACTAAGATGATACTACACCACAAAAAACTCACACACACAAATCCAAAGCATGTACCTTCACCCCAATCTATGCCTTCCTCTCAGCTTCGACCCATTTTCACGCACCGTTGAATTATCCTTTATCATCAAACATTTCATCGATTCGATCCGATTCACAATCAATGCCAGTTGCCACAAACCTCAAATCAGTGGCAACCACATTTCATTCGTCTACTGTTTTATTAATACTAAACATGACGATATATTTCCTACCTTCCAAGGGTAGTTTTGGTGTAGATATTAAGGCGTGTCTAGAATGCTATTTTTGTATTGTATCTATCTTTGTATTTTAGAAATTGTAGTGGCCTAACCATTATAACAGTGTCTCTATGCAGTTATTGGTAGAATAAGAAATCATCATCATCATCATCATCAACAGCCTATAAATGCCCACTGCTGAGCAAAGCCTCTTCTCACACGGAGAAGGTTTGAGCATTAAGCACCACCATTTATTACTTATAATACATATGAACTTATAATTAGAAATTATAAGCCCAGGTTACCTCACGATGTTTTCCTTAAACTTTTGTCAGTGGTGTCTATATATATAATCTTAGAAAGTACAGATAACTCAGAAAAAGTCACATTGGTAGTTGCCGTTGGAAGGTTTCGACCCCGCACCCTCATGCATGAGAAGCGGGCATCTTAAACCTCCGGGCCACCACAACCAAAGAATAATAAATACAAAAATATATTTAATTATGTCGTGTGTTTTCGTGGATCACTGAGCAGTTGGCTATTAGATCAAGATGTTTTTTGTAGCTGCAGCTGAGATTATTAATTAAAAACTGCTACGAAACAATCTTAAATTATGGACTTCTTTGACATCAGAGGGTATGCCGTAATGTCCACGTCTGATAGGTTGGATCATAGTTTAAAAGAATCAGTTTCAGGAGAAAGCATTCTTACCTGGTGTAGTGTCCCAGTCGGCTTTTACCACACATCATATTCACAGTAGGAGTAGCGATAGTGTTGAGAAATGAGTTCTATATGTCGGAACCTTGCATCATGACGTCAGTTAATCAATTAGTGTGACCAGTTTATTTGATTATTATTCTTCCAAATAATTTGTAACGGAAACGTCAAGTACTACACTTGGGTAAGGTCGATTCACGTGGCAACACTGGTTGTATGATTACCGATTGACACATGACGTTTGACCTTTTAAAACGTCAGTGGAGGCTTGCGGTAGAGAGGGGACAGTGTCACGGGATTCGAGTTGGAAGCGCAAGCGTCAACGGTCGTTGCCACGTGCTATCGAACTTGCCGCGTTTTCCGTCTTGATAATCCGCCTGTATCTGTGCCATCCGTTGTTATTTTGAATCTTAAATTAAATCTAAAGACTAATAAGGTGTTTTACTGTGTCGACATAATTGTATTTACGGACAATTAACGATGGCTGTCTGATAACGAGGCGACCCACCAGGTCCCGATATCAGAATTGGGATTAGAAAACGCCAGCCCACGTGCTCGTAATAGTGATTTCACTGATGTGAATAGTGATGAAAAGTGGCAGCAACTACTAATGCAGCAGAATAAGAACTTTGAGATCGGTAACGATGGCGTCTTGATGGCACGAACAAGCGTTCGTGCCATCAAGACGCCATCGTTACCTATGGAGTTGCGATTACCCGATTTTGACCCCGATAAATCGGATGTGGATACACGTGCATGGATTTCAACCGCTAGCCTGTGTATTAACGATGAATATCGCCAGGGTACGCAGTTAATGGTTGCTTTGAGCCGTGCCTTGAAGGGCCAAGCCTCCACGTGGCTGTCAACAGTGTCGTTTCCGGGAATGACTTGGAGCAACTTCAAGGAGCTATTCATTCAAAGGTACGATTGTCCTGAAACTGTTGCCTCGTTTTTGATAAATTTGAATGAACGTAAGCCCAAAGAAAACGAATGCTTAGCTACCTACGCCGCCTCGTTAATGACTTCCATTATGTCAAGATGGAAAGATTTGACGACTGAACAGCTTGCTATCGCTACAGTTTTGGCACATGTTTCCCGCTTCGATAGACGTGTTCAGCGACTATCATTTACGACCGAAGTAACTACCCGCAATCAGCTACAACAAGAGCTCAAGGCTGTCTCGTTCCTCAAACGAAAAGCTGGTAGTGATTATGACATGGTGGATCCGAAGAAGACACGCGCCGGCCACACTTCTACTCCATTAAAGTGTTTTTACTGTGGGAAGTTGGGTCACAAGTCTACAGTCTGCCTATCAAAGAGACAAGATATGAGAAGACCAGATAACCGTTCGAGTTCTCAGCAAGCCAAGAACTACTCCTCGAAGCCGCAGTCATCTGCCACGAAGCCTGCGATCACCTGCTTTCGTTGCCAAGGCCAGGGCCACTATGCATCAAACTGCACTAAGCAACGCAGCCAGGGGAGCAGCAGCGAGGCCGGATCTGATGCAGCCAAGCAGAAACGTGTCGACCTGTGCTCTGTCAGTACGCTTGTTGGACGGCTACGTCATAGTGGTGAGCAGTTTTCATTTTATTATGATTCTGGTGCAGAGTGCTCATTGATTAAGGAGTCTGTTGCTACTAAACTTAGTGGTAAAAGAATTAACAATACTGTAACTATGATAGGTATAGGTCAAACCTCTGTGCACTCTACATTCTCTTGATGACATAAATTTAGAAATTCTTTTCCATGTTTTACCTGACTATTGCTTACGTCATGACATTATGGTAGGACGTGAAGTTCTAAAACAAGGCATAGCGATTCACATGTCTGCTGAAAGACTGGTTTTCGTAAATGAGCATGTTGTTCAGCTGTGTGAATCTCGTTCAAACGAGAGTGTGAATCTCGATGCAATTGATACAGATGTACCATTGTCAAACCGAGGTGAGTTGATGGCCGCAGCCTATTGTTCTTTAATTGTGTCTATAATGACGGTACTCAAACGGTTAATAGGTAATCTTATACCGCGTCATGTATTAGTAGATTATTGTGTCTTAAGTGAATTCCGCGAAGTTAATGTGATTTTGTTCATTTGTTCGCAATCTAACGTGATAGGTACAGATCGCTGTGAGAAGTGTTTTTAACAAAAAAAAAGTTAAAAGCTGCTAAGTGTTAGGAGTCCTCTAAAGTCCTACGCTCGTTTAGGATTATTTTTGGGTTAGAGAATAGTTAAAGTAATACACGTAATTGAATGAGAAGCATGCTTCCTACAAACTTTCAGTAGTGGGTGTCTATTCTAAGAATCAAACATTCTGATTTATTTTACGGCATCGTGTGCGTTATTGCGGCAGGGCTCTAATCCTTATTATAAACTGCAGTCGTGATTGACTTGTAATGACTTGGAAGTCCTTGCGAGTGACTATCCACACTTAGTGACGGTCCACATTGTGGTTACCTTGAGAATCTTGATATTGACGGTTGATCATTTTAGTTTTGATTTAAAGTTACCTTGACATGAGACATGCTTCCGTTAAGTACAATGTAGTCCTTGGATAGGCTGTTAGGTGGTCATTCAAGGTGTAACCAGGTCGGGTTTTGTCTACGAGAAAACCGCGGAGTAACGAGACGACTAGTTATTTCGTTTTTATAGTGTCTAAAATGTATATCGCGTCTAATTGCATCAAAGCCCTAAAGTCTAGCGTATCTTTATTCTGAGCACCTCATCGCGTCATAGCTGATCAAGGTCGTTGTTTTGCCAGTAAATGCTTTAAAGATTTCTGCGATTCCCATAATATTGCCTTGCACTTAATAGCCACTGGTTCATGTAGAGCTAATGGTCAAGTTGAACGAATAATGAGAACTTTAAAAGGTATTCTTACTGCTGTTGAAACAAGATGTCATATAAGAGAACAAGCGGCCCTGGGTATAACTAAAAATGCTGAATATGATAAAATTCGTTTTGATAAGACTAAAGCTGTTTTGAAAAGGTTTCAAGTTGGAGACTTTGTGCTCATTGCTAATGAGGAACATAACCAAACTAAATTAGATCCTAAATTTAAAGGTGGTTTTTAAAAAATATTAGATGGTGATAGACATTTGTTGAAATCTTTAAGTAATAATAGGGTTTACAAATATGCCCATGACCGTGTAAGAAAAATGCCTGAATGTCCAGTCACTGTTAATGATGATGTCAATGATGATGAAGATGATGTTGGATCTGTTTCTGACATAGCATAGCTCGATTGACAAGATGTTTCTACTATATTTAGATCAGGATGTCTACCCTGTATCCTGCTTATTAGTTGTCTGTTTGACGCCTTAGTTGTCTGTTTGACGCCTTAGTTGTCTATATGACGCTTTGGTTGTCTCTATGACGCTTTGGTTGTCTATATGACGCTTTGGTTGTCTATATGCCGCGTTGGCTGTCTTGAATGCCTGTCAGACGCCGGGATGGTTGTCTTGAATGGCTGTCAGACGCCGCGTTGGTGGTTTTGAATGCTTGTTAGTCGCCGCGTTGGCTGTCTTGAATGCCTGTCAGACGCCGGGATGGTTGTCTTGAATGGCTGTCAAACGCCGCGTTGGTGGTTTTGAATGCTTGTTAGTCGCCGCGTTGGCTGTCTTGAATGCCTGTCAGACGCCGGGATGGTTGTCTTGAATGGCTGTCAAACGCCGCGTTGGTGGTTTTGAATGCTTGTTAGTCGCCGCGTTGGCTGTCTTGAATGCCTGTCAGACGCCGGGAGGGTTGTCTTGAATGGCTGTCAGACGCCGCGTTGGTGGTTTTGAATGCTTGTTAGTCGCCGCGTTGGCTGTCTTGAATGCCTGTCAGACGCCGGGATGGTTGTCTTGAATGGCTGTCAGACGCCACGTTGGTTGTCTCCAAGGGCTGTCGAATGCCGGAATGGTTGTCTTGAGAATGCCTGTCAGACGCTGGGATGGTTGTCTTGAAGGGTAAAAAAAAACTATCAGACGCCAGATGGAGGTTCTTGAGTCATTGATGGATTTTAGAAAGAGGTTGTTCTCATGTTTATTTGTTTTCACATTAAGTTCTGTTAGACAGATTAGTTTTCTGTCTTGTTGTGATAATTGAAGTTCGCTTCTTAAGAGAATATTTAATATTGTCATTAAGAAGTTTCAAAGTACTGAGATCTCTTAAATCTGAATTTCGAATTAACCAAAATTTGTAAATTGATTACTGATGATGATTAATGAAGATTATGTTGAGAGTTCGCCTATCATTGGTCAGGTTGGCCGAGCGAGTGGACGCATTTACTGTGTGAACTTTTTGTTATAGGTACCTCACACGAGGACGTGTGAGATGTCAGGACGGCCGTGTCGGAACCTTGCATCATGACGTCAGTTAATCAATTAGTGTGACCAGTTTATTTGATTATTATTCTTCCAAATAATTTGTAACGGAAACGTCAAGTACTACACTTGGGTAAGGTCGATTCACGTGGCAACACTGGTTGTATGATTACCGATTGACACATGACGTTTGACCTTTTAAAACGTCAGTGGAGGCTTGCGGTAGAGAGGGGACAGTGTCACGGGATTCGAGTTGGAAGCGCAAGCGTCAACGGTCGTTGCCACGTGCTATCGAACTTGCCGCGTTTTCCGTCTTGATAATCCGCCTGTATCTGTGCCATCCGTTGTTATTTTGAATCTTAAATTAAATCTAAAGACTAATAAGGTGTTTTACTGTGTCGACATAATTGTATTTACGGACAATTAACGATGGCTGTCTGATAACGAGGCGACCCACCAGGTCCCGATATATATATATATATATAATAAGTGTTAATGTTATATTATTCTCCAAATACAATCTGAACGTGCCTTTACAGGCAAACGTTATCGATGTTATTACGCTAGTGACTTGTGAATTCGATACGAAAATACTAGTTATTTGAGAGCTGAACACGAGATATTTCCGAGGAAAACTCGTATTGGTAGCGTGCTTTACTTCTCCTATATTTCGCAGTCCAAATTGTACTGCGATCGTGATATGTTTGAACTTGTATTCCTATGTTTCTTTTATTTCAATTTGATATCACTGGAAAGGTTTTTTAGTAGATGGTTGGTGTTTGTTTGGTTTGGTTTGCAATGACACTAATGACACCTTTATGCGATGTGATTGACCCTTTCTACTCAGACTATAAATACTTTACTTTCTTTCTTTAAAAAAAAACGATGCCCCACACTCGGATTTTCTCCAGTGTGGGGTATTCAGGGGGGTTTCAGTTCTGGGTGTCATTGTGTGTGGACTTGTATGTTTGTAAACGAGCCCAGGACACAGGAGAAAATCTTAATGTGGAGCAACGTCGCGGAGAACCTAATGGGTAACCGGGGCTCCGGCTCGACGTGCAGGAGAAGGAACGGGGTGGTTTTTAGTCAGTTAGAGTCTGACACTCCCTCCCGCGTCACCCAGGCGGGAGCAAACATTCGATGATTTTCCCCCCTTACAAAAAAATGTGGAGCAACGTTTTTATTTTTAAGAAATGATCGTTTCTGATGGATGGAATGATTTCTTTTTAATTCGTAAAGCGTTTTAATTCGTTGTTTATGCTTAGTTCTTTAGTGAGATACTACAGGCGGTGCCGGTTACATATGTATTAAAGAAATTTGACAAAAAGGAAATGGAATGATAATTTAGAAACTTGTCACTAGTCCGTTTGTAACTGGACCAAACCATCCATAAAATATAGTAAACAATTTATTCACAAAACAATATCATTGTGTTTATATCCATTGTTATTCAATGATAAAAATATAATTCATATCCGTTGGCACATATCCAATGTTTCGACTTTATCTAGCGTGCACAACGAGCCTTCATGCGAGAACTTGATAACATAAACAAAAGTATAGGAGAAAATTCGAACGCTTTGAGAAAATCATTTGAATTTTTCTTTGCATTATGGTGTGAGTGTGATGAAGATTGATTTATAATCTTTTGTATTGTGTCAGTTATTTGTGAAGGTGTGGATTTATGTTATTTGAGTACTTTGTTGCGTATTTTTGGGCTGAAGTATAACAAAGTATCTTTGAATTTGAACTTTTCAGCAACAACAGGAAGTTATTTTTCTGTTGACAATCGGTTGGTTTTTTATAATAAATATCGTGAGAAATACTAGATTAACTAAAAATCGCTGGCTACTTACGTGTGTATGTGTAATACGGCCGCCAACGCACACGCTGCTCATGAGGAAGAACCCCTCTGTGGTTCGAAACTAGTTAAGCTTGTCTCAGTATATACATGTAAGTAACCCGCAATTTTTAGTTAATCGGTTGGTTACATTATGATCGGGAACGTTCTATGAACATATTGTTATGTTTTCGGCTTACTCACGTAATTATTTGACGAGGAACTCGAATAGTTTCAAGCCATACTAGAGGCTCATATTCATGAGCAGCATTTCGCGACCCGCGACGCGGCGTTTTGTACTGTGTTCTATGAACAATTGACTTGACAGTGTAAGAAAAAAATACCACTTCATATATCTTCGAGAAACAATAATAATTGTGGTGATATGTCATTAGTAAAAAAATAGCAGCATACTAACTGAATTTTCTGTTACAATTTAATACGAAGTTATGACCTCTATAGGATGAAATTCATAATCTTCTTACAAGCATTGGGAAAGAGATCTTATCATCGTTCGATAAAACTTGATTTCTAATATCAAAATATTTGTTGCAGTCGGACCAACGTTGCAAGCGAAGTATCCAGTGGTGATCTTCATTCACGGAGAGTCCTTTGAGTGGAACTCAGGGAACGTGTATGACGGTTCCGTCTTAGCCAGCTATGGTGGTCTCGTCGTCATAACCATCAACTATCGACTTGGTATTCTAGGTAAGTATTCATTTTGGCGATTTTTGAAAACCGTCTTTATTTCATCTTGAATGTTTCGGTTCGATGAATGAACGATTCGGTTTTGGCTGAAGCTCGAATACCATTCGAGCTTCAGCCAAAACCGAATCCTTTTATAAAGATATCATAGATTTTAGTTTAATACCAAGAACTGAACTGGTTAATCTGATATGGTCGATTACTTTAAACTAAATTCAGGACAATGTAAAGAGAAGTCTACTTAAATATCATGTGTATAAAAATTAATTTAATTTGACAGTCCATATGAAGCGTGATCAAAAACTAGACAAAGGATTGTCGGGTGGGAGAAGTCATTGTATGATTTAACCCCCTCAAAAAAAAACAAAGGATTGTTTACTGAATCCTACTACCTATATAAAATTGTTGTTTTCATATAATGTACTAAACTGATGGACTTTATTACATAGTTAAGATTCATTGAAAATTAAACTCTATAGTTGTAGCAACAGATAATATTTTTGACTGTCGTATGTTAAATTATTTTAACTTCTTTGTGGCAAAAGGTAATTTAAGTCTGTCTATCTTGCCATTTGTGGAAAAAGACGAATAGACGTACGCGGGTGTTAGCAATACGGTCCAGTTTTACACTTTGGGCACGGAACCCTAAAAACAAAAACCTCAATACCTTTGTTGTTTATTTCCACTTTCATCGGTTTACCCCTTTTACCTTGAAAAAGAAAATCTTCAAAGGAAATGAAAATCAAAAATAAATAATTTTCATTCTGTTTTCTTAGAATTTGATAAATGTTTTCTTTGTTACTAAGATATTGTGTACAATAGAGCTTCTTATTCCATCAACGTTATCTTGATTTTAATAAATTTTATTTATTTCTTTGTTTTAGTTAGGACAGAAGGAATTTAATTAATCTTGAATATATAAGGTAATTTTATTGAAACTAGGAAGTTGTTTTGTTTGTTTCCGATTCTTAATAACGATTAAAGCGTCTTATAAAGACACATACAACAATTCACGCCTGGGAAATAAGCGTAAGCAGAGACTGTGGCGACACAAGTCACAAGTCAACGGATGACGTCATAAAATCCTACATCGCACATGCGAAATTTACATTCGATTTAACACGGATAGAAAATCCCAACGAGCAACTGTTGGGCAGAAAGCCCGCCAGGCACGATCACCTCGCCTGGTCGGAGGATCCTCCTTTTCCGATCTTAGGGAACTATACTCTCTGTTCCCTAAAGAGACTATGGAACGCGATATGCTACATATAATTCTTACATTTTTTTTACTTCCTCAATAGTCAAAAACTTTCTCTATATTATACTAAATTACTTTTTTTTTATAAAAAATTGTCTAAATTTTGTTCTAGTTCTAAGAAAAATGGTGTCAGACTACTCAGTCTACAGACATTTACAGACACTATAATAGTCAGCTAACCCAAGCTGTTAAAGTAAATAAAAAATAAATCCCATAATAAAAAAATACTAAATACCTTTTTTTTCCTTTGACTGCCAACAGAAAACTGCTAAAGGCAAATCCTCCGCTAACCCTACGTTACACCGGTCACCGGTGACCTAAGCGACGGTTAACGTGTTAATCTCAAATTTAATATCAAGGTTTTATCAACAGGTTTCCTAAACGCGAACCCCATACCGCATCTAAAAGCCCGAGTAGCAAACTATGGTTTGATGGACCAGATAGCAGCTTTACACTGGGTGCAACAGAATATTGCCCTGTTCGGAGGTGACGCTGGTAACGTCACTATGCTGGGCCATGGTTCAGGAGCCGCCTGCATCAATTTCCTGATGATATCTCCTACTGTTATGCCAGGTGAGTACCTATTTGAAGTATATAGAGGTAGAAATCAAGCAACAATTTTAATCGTCTTCTCAAGTGTAAAAGTCATGTTACAATTATCAAAATTGGCCAAAATCGATTTTTCATTATAAATGGTCGTAAGAATATTTGATTTAATTATCGGTTCGGGCTTATGGAAGTGATAAAATCTCAATAACAGCAGGTGGTTTCAATATGGTAAATAACTGCCTACCTCTTCAAAGAAAATTCAGACGTTGTGTTGTATTCTGTGAAGTCTTTAAGCCTTATTATTTTAAGGACATCTACATCCCTATGATTTAAGCAAATAACTTTTTTCATTAGTTTAAATCTACAAAGTATGTCCGAATATTTCGATAACTCAGGGTTCTAAGTGGTTATACCTTTTTTAAGCCAGGTCCCTGTTTTTTGCAAATCATACCTACAGAACCTTAGTCAGACCTTCGCAACATATTACACAACCGCGAGTCCTCTCTGTGGGGTATATTACCTGACCTTTTTCAAAAACACCAATAACACGATAAGGTCGTTGTGTGTCCTTCTAGGCCGGTCCTTGCTGAGCCTTCTATTGACATTTCCATCCTTAGAAGTCCTTTTTTTAATCGCTTGCCCTACATTTACTCCATAGATACGTTTTGTCATACGAGGTAAAATGGAGAAAAAACTGTATTATAAAATTTTCGATAGAAATATTCTGTGTCTGGTCTGAAATTGCTGTACTATAAAATGGTATTATAATATTATAGCCGTTTATTCAGATCCTTAACTTACATTACGTTACACTAACATTTAAAAGCAACTTAACTCTTTGAGTACCATCATTATAGACACAATTATAGAAGAATAGGTTGCGGTCACCGGTGTCCTCGCGTTGTTTGACAGTTTAAAGTTAAAAATTAATTTATTATTTGTTGTTTGGTGATCTTTTGCTGATCTGTGTGCCAATCGACAAAGGCCTTCTCCAACTTTTTCCATTGTGTCCTTACTTAAGCCACTCTGTTCCACTATAAGATACCTGAAATAAAAATCTTTCCCCGTACCAATTCCTTCTGCAAACGATTTAAAAAAATCGATCCTAAATTGATAGTTACACGTTTCAATTTGCACTGCACAAACGTAGTGCAAAGTGTTCATTTGCCCAAAGTAATCATCAGTCGCCCAACCTGTATAAATTCAGCAAAATTGAACCCAAAATGTATTCCCTCACTTTTACAATTAGAGCACTTTTGGGATTCCAAATTTATTCCAACGTGCAAACTAGAATTTTCAATGAAATTGCCTATTACGATCGATCTGCTATTTTTCGGGAACTAGGAAGCTTTAGAGTTGAATATTTATGATAGGGTTCGAATATAAAAGGGAAAATGGTCCAGGATTAAAAAAGTTTAATAAAAATACGAAGGCAATAAGAATAGAATTTAGTTTTTAACTTCTTTCTTGGTAATAATATTGTAGGCCGTTGCTAAAAGAGCAGGTAAATGTAAAAGTAAACTAAACGATGTTTTAATTAAATCTCTGGGTAGTTAAAACGTGGCTCTTAGTCTTTTTAATACTCTTGAGACTTTACCTTTCAACTAAAGATTACAAAGGAACTTGGGTAAAAGCTAGGATCCTAGTTCTTTATGTCTCTGTTGTTGCCTTGATTGCATTCTGCGTTTGCTTTTTCAATGAAAAAATTAAATATTTTATGCTAACGTCCATTTTATCTTTCTAATTAAATTTCTTTGTAATGGAAATTTTTCTTAAAACTGTTTAGTTGAAGATATTAACGTACTTCGCAAAAATGTTTTGTAGTAAAATGAAGTAAATTATGAAGACGTTTAACAACCAACTTTGTTACAGGCCTATTTCACCGTTCGATTCTGCTATCAGGGTCAGCATTAAGCTCATGGGCTCTTGTCGAAGACCCAGTCAGTTTCTCCGTCCAATTAGCGAAACAGGCTAACTGCACGCTCCCAGAAGACATTGTAAAAGACCATGAGCTCATAGTAGACTGCCTAAGAGAAGTGCCACTTGACGAACTAATGTCTGCAGAAATCAGTACACCAAGTTACTTGACAGCATTCGGTCCATCAGTAGACGGTGTGGTTGTCAAAACTGATTATGCGAAAGAACTCTTAACATTTTTCATTCCCAATGATCTTCAAGGTTTTTCAAGTGTGTCAGGAGTAAACAACATGAAGGCTGATAAAAGAAGTGGAGAAAGGATGTTTGGGATAAGGGGAGGTCAGAATAAGTATGATCTCCTCTTCGGAGTCGTCACTAGTGAAGCGCTGTGGAAATTTTCCGCACAGGATATACAAAATGGGTTCGAAGGCGAACGAAGGGATAGAATAATAAGGTAAGGTCGATGTATATTCAGCAAATTGATGTTTGAACGGTATACGGTCATGGAACGTTTTCTTGTGAATAGGTTGTCATCAAACGTATTGGGTAGTGGAGTTGGATAGCGAAATATTTTGAAGAATTTATTGAAAAGCAGATCGATAGTCACGTAGATGTGTTATTGGGATCGTGAAATATTATTTCGTGGTACCGAGTACTAGAAAATGTTACATAATGTAACATGTTTACCAACATTTTCAAATAAACATACTAGTCTAGTTCGACTACATTACTATTAAGTATACGGTTCTTATTTCCATATTGTGTTAATAAAATAGGGTTCATCATAATTTTATTGGAGATACATACATACATTAATACAAATGAATGGGTTCAAAGGAGATCATTATCACAGAAAAGTATTATATATATTTTTTTGTTAAACTGACTCCAATAACTCATAAGAGCTGTACCTTTCTTGATATAACACGTCAAGCCACATGTAAGATTCAGTTTTCATTTGTTTCCATCTTAAAGAAATGCCTTCGTTACACAGAGCGTAACTGACGAAATACGTTTATTTTACCTACGATCCAAGTAAAATGGCCGCGATGAGAATGAGCGTTATAAATCCACATTTTAATGTGAATGTGCAACTCTCTAGAGTTTCCCTTTGATGTCTTTCAACAGACAAATTACGGGTTTATTCATCACAAAAATACGAGGTTTTTAATAAAGCTGAAACAACGGTCTTTTGATGTTGTATCGTATGCTGGGTGTGTGATTAATTGTATCATTTTGATAGTCTTTGTATGGAGTTTGTTTAACAATCTCACTCTGATAGGATTATTAAATGCTTGTTGCTGGTGAAAAATTGGTTAACTGTAGGCAATCGCTATTTTGCTAACATTTTTGGCAAAATTGTCTCTGGTGGTCTCCACAATATTAGTGAATGGGAAGTAAATAAATATTATTATGATTTGTAGTATTTGTTTTTAAATTTATCTACCCATACTTACTTTTTCTTTGTATTAATTAATGTACCTATGTATTTAAGTATTTCATATTAGGTATGTTTACTTAGCTTTGGTTTATTAACCCCATTAAACGTAAAACACAATGTTCCTACCGTTCTTAAAATTACAAAATCTCCAAGTCAACCGTCATTTCAATATTTTACTCCAAATTTTGTAGCAACGCAGCAATAAGATGTAATATTCGTGTTAGGGTTGGTAATACGAATGAAGTGAGACAGGTTATTGGGCCATTACCTTCTAGTGCCCGCAAGTACAACAATCTTACCCGATTTAGAGTCTCCCTTATGTAATAACTATTGGGCACAGGTATTTCAATCGATACCCCTAGAATTGCTTCAAGGAAAATATTTTTCTTCTAGGTCGTATTTATTAATAGTTTTTTTTGCCTTAAGAATTGTTCGGTTTTGGGTAAGGCTTTCGCAAATGTATTGTAAGATAAGAGGCGGTTTTCCTCGCGTAGTTGGTAAATGCGTTGAATGGGGTAATTGTTTTCGAGTTATGGGTCTGGTAAAGTGTCTTCGAGTACGACATGCTTAATAGGTTCTAATATTATGAAAAGGTACTGTAAAGGCCTTTAATTATGATTGTTTATTCTTTGGGATATTTATTGTTATTTACGCATAGTCATGGATTTTATAGACGAAACTGATATTTTTAGTTGGGTTTCACAATAACGTTATTATTTTCTTATCGCCAAATTGTTTAGTGCTTGTAAACAGTCATGTCAGTTAGATTATTGATCTATATTCTATATTAAAACAGTGGCTTTAAAAGTATCCCAATGTGTAACATCTATATAGCTGTTTATGAATTCTACCAACATATTTTACAATTTATTTTTTTTCTCCCTCTATTGTGAGAGTTGCTATTCCTTTGTTAATATTCCTTCAAGTATTAATTACCTCATTTGTTTCAGGACTTACGTCAGAAACGCATACACATATCATTTGAGCGAAATATTCTTCACAATAGTTAATGAGTACACCGACTGGGAAAGGACTGTGCAGGTAATTATAACTTTATTTATTGGACCAATAATTTATTCACCACTGGCCTATAATACTTGTTCGTTCACATTATTGGGACTTTAATGTGAATTTATTTATATGGAGGTGACATTATTCATGTCAAATATTTGATGTTTGTTGATAATACCTCTATTATGTGTGGTTGAAAGTTATGATTCATTTCGTGTGAAAGGTAATTTATGAATGAAATTAATAACCAATTTCTAAATCGAATCCATGTCTGATAGAAATTTATGAAAAATATTTGGATACAAAAACAATCATTGAATTAATTAATATCAAAAATTAACTACGATGTGTCGTGGTGTCCCTGATTACCTCCGGGACGCCCGTTTCTCATACATGAGGGCGCGGGATCGAAACCTACCAACGGCAAGTACCTACCAATGTGACTTTTTCCGAGTTATATGTACTTTCTAAGATTCTTTAGACGCCACCGACGAACGTTGAAGGAAATCTGGGCTTATAATTTCTAATTATAAGTTTGAAATCGCCTCGTTGGCCGAGCGGTCGCAAGTGCGACTACTGGGCAAGGAATCTCGGGTTCGATTCCCGGGTCGGGCAAAGTATTACTGGGTTTTTAAAAATCTCAGTAGTAGCACGGAGTCTGGAAATGTGCCCGGTATATGGCAATAGGCTCACCCCCTATTACATGGGACTCATAACATAAATAGTGAAAAGCGGGTGTTACTTCTGTGTGCACCTCTGCCTACCCCTTCGGGGATAAAAGGCGTGATGTTATGTTGTTATGTTGAAATCGCCAACCGGCAATGAGCAAGCGTGGCGATTGATGCTCAAAACCTTCTCAGTGTAAAAAGAGTCTTTGCTAACAATGGCTGTTGATAATTGAATTAGAATGCAAAGATTTTGAAGTAATGTCGGTTATAAATTTTAGTCGTTCTAAGGATAATCATTCTATAAATCTCGTTAAAAAATAATATACCTGGTAGGTTCTATAACCGTGTTTAACAATAAAACTGTCTAATCCTGAATCTAGAGGTAGTAAACAAATAATAACTACCTCTACGTCAAAATTCAGTCAAATTTTCGACTCAAACTTATGTACATCATCTATCCAACAATCGAATTTCATGAAACAACGCCTAGAGTTGCCCCGACTTGACCCACATGGGACTTGACCCACATGGGACTTGACCCACATGGGACTTTTTTTTTTTTTAAGGGGGAAAATCATCGAATGACTGCTCCCGCCTGGGTGAGGCGGGAGGGAGTGTCAGACTCTTACTGACTAAAAACCACCCTGTTCCTTCTCCTGCACGTCGAGCCGGAGCCCCGGTTACCCGTTAGGTTCTCCGCGACTCCGAATCGGCATCGGCCGTATTGGGCCCCATCTGTGGTGGTCTGATGGCTCTTTGAGGCGCGCGCGGAACGCGACGCGCCGTACGCTCGGGTCTGTTTCTGGTCGGACGGGGAGCCACCCATGCTCGCCGTCCGCTGGCCCGCGCTTACGGTGGCCGGAGATCGTCTCGCGATCCCCGACGCCCGGTGTGTCCTTCGCGATGGCTGGGTTGCGCTTCGCTGCCTCACGCGTCGCGCCTCCTCCTTAGCTAGCATGACTGCTTCGCAAAAGGAAGAGACGGCATCCCAGTCCCCCTCGCTCCGCATCATGGCCTGCACTAGGCCCGGACGCGAGAGGTCGCCATCGCCGATCACTTCCCTGAGGACACGGCGGTGCTCAGCCCACGAAGGGCATTCTCCCACCGTGTGTTCCACCGTGTCCTCAGGGCGGCCCTCGCAGTGATGACACCCGGGCGTTTCCTCCCGCCCCATCAGACACAGGTACCTCCCGAAACTTCCATGTCCGGTGAGGACCTGCGTCAGGCGGTAGGTGAGGACGCCGTAGCGTCTCTCAAGCCACTCCTCAATGAGGGGACTTACCGCTGCGATGGCAGCGAGCCCAACCCACATGGGACTAGGTGACACACGTCTATAGGTAATGACTTGGCAGGGATTTCAAAAGGCTTGGCATTTGCCTCTTAATTCCTCTCACTGCCAAATGGTCACTGTTTTCTAGTTCAGACGACATATTGATTGTCCCAAAATATACTAGAGGTAAATACGATAAACTTGAATATTTTCTTAACTGCTTATGTAATTTGTATTGAAGTTTTTCTTTCTATTATTATTATTATTTTTTATTTATTTATTTACACCAGGCAACAAAGGGCCCATATTGATACAATAATACTATATGAAACATAAAATACTATAAATACATAATTATACAAGTTATTAATTTACACACGATGTGCGTGTTTAGAGGTACGCTGTTCGGTGTCAAGTGTCAATTATCATCACATTTTTATTGTTTTGTTATTAATGCATTTTAAACTTTATATCTCATGTATTAGAATTACTTGTATTGTAATTTCATTTTCTCTCCTACCAACATAACATTTTGAACATCTGAATAGGTGGCAGTATTATGATACTAATAATATTTTCTAAATATTCAGGCCTCTGCTCATGATCATTTTGAAGATAAATGGTATTATGCTATAGGGTATTCACTGCCAATCAAAAGGTCATAAGTTCAAACACAACCCTGCTAATGATTGTGGTGGAATTTTAATAAAGGCTTTCTGTTTATTGATTTGAGTTTCAAGCTAAATAGGATTAGTTATGTTATTGGTAGCCAGTTTAATGTCTAACACTTAATTTATTTTTAATCCTGTTCTGATACTTATTTACTTGACGTTTTAGAAAATGTTCCTATTAATTATCTCTTTGAACGTCATCTCACCACAACCTTTTTGTTCAAACAATTCCTCACAATATCAATGAAAGTCTGTTTCTGTGAATCTTTCGAAAAATCCTTTTTTTTGGTCCCAAAAAAGCTTACCTGCCAAATCCTAGTTTTCTACAATCCGTCTTTTCGGCTGTGCCACTTCAGTAATCAATCACTAAGTCATGGAAGAATTTTATATGACCCTGTGTTGCACATGCTGTGTTGAACTGCTACAGTGCTATATATATGTGCCAATACTTCGTCTTGTCTTCGTAGTGAAGAATAGTATAAAACAAAGTCTTTTATTCGCTGTCTGTCTGTACCTATGTATGCTTAGATCTTTAAAACTATGCAACGGATTTTGATGCGGTTTTTTTTAATAGATAGAGTGATTCTTAAGGAAGGTTTGTGTATAATACATGCATATTACACCCGTGCGAAGCCGGGGCGGGTCGTATGAAATAATTATAATACGAATAACATTATGTTTCTTTTTTTCTTCTTTCGCAGTATTCATATGAATACTGTATATACTATTCACTGACTAGCTCAACCCACGGCTCGCTCACGTTCACGTATGATACAAGTAGCCTATGTGTTACTTCAGACCATAATGTATCGGTGATCCAAATTCCATCCCGATCCCTTCAGCGTTTCCGTTTTAGCGTAATTGAGTAACAAACATACAGACAAGATTTCGCATTTATTAATATTATTAATAAGATTGATTCATAATCATTTATAGTTAAATACAGTACAATAATTCTTAATTTCTCTTTTGTACCAGCACCCCATAAACACAAGAGATGCAGCAGTACTAGCATTATCAGATGCTCAATACGTGGCACCTCTGGTCCAAACTGGAGATTTCCTCAGTTCACCAGACACATCACCAAGGACATTCTTCTACGTGTTCGATTACCAGACGAAGGATGGGGATTATCCGCAGGTGAGGGTTAGAATGTTTTTATACTCTTTACTTTTGAAGTTATTTTCATTATACTGTATCTCATTATCTATAGTTTGGTTAGTGTCTATCTGGTCATTTTAAATAGATGTTTAAAATATTCAATGAGTTGGAAATAGCTTCATGAACCATAATTGCAGTATTTCATTTCATCTAATAGTCTTGTTCTTACATGTTTATCTAGCTCTATTAATTATTAATAAACAATGTATCGAATCTGTTCTATGTAAATATTTTTCTATTATCTAAATCAATCATTTTGATAATTCACACAATATAGCAATAAAGCGTATTTTCTATACTCACATAGATTTTTCTTACTTTCTACTATGAAATTGATCTTAAAAATATCATGTTCCATTCAATACACTCTAAAGTACAGCATGGGTTTCAGCGTACAATGGCAGTCTCTCAATAGTTTTCTCTTAAACATTTTACGACTACAACTATTTATTACACATTACATTCTTTGAAAAATGAATGAATTCTATCACAAGATTCAACATTGTCACTTCAAAGCAAGGACGTTGGCAGCCATAGTTTTTTGAAACACCGACTATGGCACCTGGCTACTATAGACTTACATTCAGAATACACACACATTGACACAAAGGACATCTGTCGTGTGACATGACCCGCTATCACAATTCATCTTTGATCAACAATAGCAAATAGATAAAGGGTTACGTACAAAATCAAGCTCCAGTTCTGTCCGTGTGAATAATGGTAAAAAAATAACAAACAGAGAAAAATGTTTTAAAATAGTTTTAAGTTCAACCTAATAACAACCATGGCACCTAATAATAAAGTCATAAATCGTCAAAATATTATCTAATACTTACGACCATTCGTCACATAAGACGAGAAAGTATTTTCTTACTCCTGTCACATAGAAATTAAAAGACATAAGTTATACAATATCTAGTTGGAATTCAACCTTAAGTCTGAAAAGATAAAGATATTTTTCCATTATTGTCTTGCGATCTATATCGTTTTGTTTTGTTTCGTTTTGCTTTTTCAAATTTCGAATTTCGCTACAGGAGGTATGTATGGAGTCGCGTTGGACACTAAAATAATTTTATAATATGAAAATTACGATTTCGGGATCTTAGATACATCACTTATTTTTATTAGCGGTACGTTTTTATGTATGATATGTTTATTTACTTTATCATTAAAAGTCTAAGTCTAAGTCAAAATCATTTATTTCAGTTAGACCAGGGAGGCACTTTTTAACGTCAACAATATAAATTTAAAAGTGAAGCTATTTGCTCATTCCAAGGTGTAGATTCCTATGGAGAGGAACGAGCAAGAAACTCCATAGGTTAGATACTCTTTTCCAATCAGGTTACAATACAATTTTTTTTTACAATACTAATCGACTCAATGCATCCACTGTTCTGTTTAAACAAATGTTTGTGCGCTTGTTGGCGACAAGGAATCGCCAACACATGCACAAACATTGGTGGCGTTGGTTTATAATTGGTAATTTTGTCTAATTTGATATTATTTACTAGTTTATAAGCTTAAAATATAACTTATACTTTTTGTACTTATCGTAAGTAAGACACTCCGGCCGTTATACTGCTTTTTCGGTTATTATTTTTGCAACTTGCAATTACGCACTGCGGCATCGTGAGACGTAAGTACGTTGGCCGTGTTTGGAGCATACTAAACAAAATAAGAGCTCACTTCTCAAGTGAGCTCTTATTTGTCGAGACGATTTTCTTGCGCCGACCCGATATCTAGTTGTTATTGTTGATCGAAGCAATTCATATATTACGATGTTGCATTACACGTACACATAAAAACACAAAAGACATTTTGGTGCTTCAATCATGTCATAGTAACTTTACTGCAAAGCAAGTAAAGCAAGGACATTGAAATACAGGCGTCCGCCTTTACAGTACAAAATATATTTATTGTTCATATGACTCAATTAAATTCGATTATAGATATTAATTCAGCTATTAAATTATCATACTAATATCCCTTTATATTTCAGAGGATGGGGTCAGTTCACGGTGAAGAGCTCCCGTACTTATTCGGAGCACCATTAGTTGATGGGCTCGGCCATTTTCCGAGAAACTACACGAAGTCTGAAGTGGCTTTGTCAGAGGCATTCATACTTTATATGGCTAATTTTGCGAGGACCGGGTGAGTTCCACCAAATGTTTTGTTTACTCGTCTAAGAATTGGTTTGTTAAATGCTCAGTTCGTTTATTTGAACGAGCGTTATTTGTTTCGTATTTTGAGGACGTCAAAGTTCGGTTCCATAGCTCGAATAGGGACTATTCATATTTTGGAATCGATTGTGTTTTAAGTGCTTTCAAAATGTCAGTTTGGAATATATGACATCAAAATATGTATTTTCGATATACATAAATTATGTTTTGTTATTATGTAGCTAATATTATTATAGTCCGCTTTTTGTATTATCTCCAAATTAAATTAAGTGTAAAATGGTCCTGGGTTATAGCAATAAGATAGATGAATAATTTTGAAATATCGCAAATATATATAAAATATAATGGTTTGAAATATCTCATGACGTCACTTTTAAGTACGATTTATACTCTAAAATAACGTAGCTACGTTATTTTACCTCGCACTCCTAAAATTTGATTCGTTTTATCTAAGTAGGTACTGTTTTCTTATACGACAAAATAAAAAAATACGTGTCTAATATTGTTTCATTACCTAACTGACGGAGTAATTAGATTTTTAATTTCCATACCCTGTGTCATCATCCCTATTGTCTAACTTGTCAATACATACTGAAACTACCAAGATAACTAACGAAAAGTGCATGTAGTCGACATTGCATTGAAAACAAAGGAAGATATTTAAATAAGATAACAAAGATTGCTAATGTAATTTAGACTAATATGCAATTTCCACAAACAAAATAACCTTTATTCTCTGTGCAATACAGTATACTTTACCATAATTAATTTAATATAGTCTTTATCCTATATCTTTATATGTATAATACATAGTCTCTTAATGGACTGTCAGTCACATCGGTCAGTGGTCAGCACTTGATGCAACTACACCATCGCCGTCATCCATTATAACCTGCGAAATGTGACGTCGAAAATATGGTACTTTGTGGTCAATTCATTATTTTGATAAATTATTCATTTAATTTATACGATAGTTATTTACGGATTTGGTTTAAATTTTTAAAATTATTTGTGGCCAAATACATACACAGATACTGTTTACAATACTATGTTAACAGTCAAAGTCATAGGTATAGGTACACTTTGTCATGTCTATCTCCCATTTGGATAGTGACAGAAAGGAGAATGAAATGATTATGAGAAATCTCTTTTTCTTTGAGAATATTTTTATGAATGCTCATTAGTCAAAGGAGCTCTTTACATAACATCACGCCTTTTGCCCCCGAAGGAGTAGCCAGAGGTGCACATTACGGCACTTAGGTAATGCCACTGTACAATGTACCACCCACTTTCACTATTTATGTCATGAGTCTCATGTAATAGGGTGAGACTATTGCCATATACCGGGCACATTTTCAAAATTTGTGCTACTACTGAGTTTTAAAAACCCAGTAGTATTACACCCCACTCGGGAACCGAACCCGAGACCCCTTGCCGGATAGTCGCACTGGTGACCATTCGGCCAATGAGGTAGTCTTTATTGATGAGGAAATCTTTACTTGATCTTTTTAATCGTCACATAAATGGTTGACGTAATAACGAATGGCGTCGACAAGCGACGACGTATACCTACTGACGTAACTTAATGCAAATTTTGAGGCTGCTCCTAAAATTAAAAATATTAAAGTACATAACTGAGAACCACAAACAACAAGCAGGTTACTGTTATAAAGTTCCTAAATACATGTTTACCCACTTCAAGAAAAGAAAATCAATACTAAGCTTTAAGTTAAGCGAAGTAAATCAGAATTGCGTGCGTAGTAAATCCATATCGGTCACACCACTTAGCGTGAACATTATTTCTCACAACACCGCATTAGTCTGGACGAACAAAAACAACAAAATATTTTATCATTATATTAATTTTTTCTTTAATAAATAAAGTGGTGATCTTTTCTAGTACCTAATCGCAGATTTTTAGAAACGATATTTCGATTTAAGTTTGTATTTGGGTTGTTAGGTGTCTAAATTCGCAGAGCATATCTATAGAGGTATTAATAATTTCGTCAAGGGGTACGGTAGACTCGATCGAAACATTACCTGAAAAACAAAACATAAAAAAATATCGATTTCGAGTCGGCAACATATTCGGATTACGGAGATTATTTCGTTTTATTAATTCATTTTAATGACACTGATAGACAAACCGCAGTCGCCATGTTGAGTAGACAATAAACGTTCCGTTTCATACTAACTCTCAAATACGCCTCGCCAATCAACACGTTGTCGCGTCAAAAAAGTATAAATTAACAAGAAACATGAATAATTTCACGCGAACGAAGTCGCGGGTAACAGCTAGTATATTATATATTTGCTATACTCTCTCGAATATATAGAGGAAGCATAACAGTCTACCAGTGACCTGTTACAAGTAGTTGAGTTTCATCTGTCTAAATAGTCAGTGGTAATAAATCACATATTATAAATGTTTCGATCATGGTGACAAGTCTAACTAGACTAGCCCATTACGCAGGAGAATAATTAGGTATATTGCAATAGTATGCAAACACATAGTACACTCTCTGTTCCCTCACTCTTTGTACCCGATAGGACATGGTAGCTCAACACGACCAAATAGAGATTAGGCGCAGGACCACCGGCTTTACGTGCTTTCCGAAGCGCGGAAGTAAAGCACCGCCGAACTTCTTCGGGCTAAAATGGCAATTTCAGTCAGAAAATGCCATTATCACTTTTCGACGGTGCGAAAATCAAAATCAAACGTTGCAAAGCAGTGGGTCACCCAACCATTGCGCCAATCACATATTATGTGACATGTGGGACCAACTAGATAAAAATGACTAAAGAAAAATGCATCTATTTTAGCTTTTTAGCGTTTAGGGATACAAATGGCATTTAGTAGGTAATAACCTCTATTAGGTGAACATATCAACAGAATCAAAAGGTTTACTCTTGACCAAACTACCTCTATAGTCAAGTAATATTTTTTATCGCTCAGTAGTTTCATCCAAAGTGTTGCCAAACCAATAATAATCAAATTAATGGACTCCAGAAAACTATACCGATAATGGCATTGAACATGTTTTAACTTTATCGAAAAAAAGTGCCCATTTTATGACGAGCGTCTAAAAACGTGCCGATATTTTATGACAACATTTTACACCGACCATGGCACATTTAGTTACGTGCAATAACGAGCGAAATATGTGTGAAGCTATCGCGAATTAATTTCAAACTACATACATACATAACCTCACGTCTGTCTCCCTTGGGGTTTTTTTTTCTTTTTTACGGGGGGAAATCATCGAATGACTGCTCCCGCCTGGGTGAGGCGGGAGGGAGTGTCAGACTCTTACTGACTAAAAACCACCCCGTTCCTTCTCCTGCACGTCGAGCCGGAGCCCCGGTTACCCGTTTGGTTCTCCGTGAATCCGAATCCCTTGGGGGGTAGGCAGAGACTATGGAACGCCAATTGCTACGATTCTTACATAAGATTTTATGTGTTTATAGAAGATAAATAAAATTGTTATTTTTTGTTAGTTGACATTATACTATGCTGAAGAATATTGGCAATATGTCTTTGATAAAACCAATTTTGTTTCCTATTTCTAAAACATACATATGTGAACTAGGTCTTCCTCTATTTTTTAATTTAAATCTTTCTTTGATAATAGCTTATGATTGGCCCCTATGTCAATATTATGATATCTTTAAAATCTTTAATTAGACCAACTTTTTACAATTTCGAGTCTTATATTAGTAATAAAAACTCAAGACTAAAACAATTCTGGACTCTTCTATTTTACATACGTGTGTCCTTGAAAAATGTAACAAATCCTTTCTAAGAACTAGAAAATGTTATCTTTAAATTACGACTTACTAAGTACTAGCTACTAATCGAGTAGTTAGTACTTAGTATCTACGTACTATCGAGTTCTGAATTCAAATGGTTTTCCTAATAAAACAGTAAGTCAGGCTTTCCTCATAAATGAGTTTTTCTCATAGAGTTAGCTTGAATTACAAGTATTATGCTTCAGTCAATTTAGTAATAGTTGGTTAATTCCATGAATTAAATCTTTTAGCACAAATTTAATCTTCATATTATTGTCTCTGAGTATTTCTAAATGTATACGAGATACGTATAATATCCAGTAACTTTGCGAAAATATTGTGGTTAATTAACAAACTTAATATAACATCACGCCTTTTATCCCCGAAGGGGTAGGCAGAGGTGTACATTATGTCACTGTACAATGTAACCACCCACTTTTCAATATTTAAGTTATGAGTCCCATGTAATAGGGGGTGAGCCTATTGTCATATGCCGGGCACAATTCCAGACTCCATGCTACTACTGACTATTTTTTTTAAAAACCCCGTAATAATTTGGGCGACCCGGAAATCGAACCCGAGACCCCTTGCCCGGCAGTTGCACTTGCGACCACTCGGTCCACGAGGCAGTCACATGTCTATGTATAACATTCTCTATCAAATTGAGGCAACGTCCATTACAAACTGACTACCCATAATGGTATGGCCACGGTAGGCTTTCGCCAACCGTGGCCATACGCATTGTGTCGTAAGTTCGATTAGTCGGCGAAACTACTCTTTACTCTTTTTGTGTGATCGACAAGTTGTTGTTACGAGTTCGTTCTTCTCCATTCGAATCTACGTTTTGGAATGAGCACCTAGCTTCACCTAGCTTCACTGACGGAGTGACTGATAGACTATTATTTATTTTGTATTTGTTGACGTTTCAAAAGTACCAAACTATGGTTTGATTGAAATAAATGCTTTGACTTTGACTTTACTATGGTTTAATTGAAATAAATGCTTTGACTTTGAGTCTGGGTGTCATGTATATATTTTTAAAAGAAAAAAAATAAAACAATACTTTCCTAGCGTTGTTTTATGTAGATTTTCTGTGAGGCCATGATATCACTTCGATCGAGCCGGCCCATTCGCGCCAAAGCATGGCTCTCTGGCTCTCCCACACTTGAATTTATATATCTATGTAACGTAACCAAAAATTTAACAGAACCTGCTGATGATGTCGTCGCAGTTTTAGAAAAACATAATGTAGTATGTACTAGATACTTCTAAGCGTTTGACACTCGAACGTCTGTCACGTCTGTCAAATACAGCTCTCAAACATTTCGAAACGCCTGGTCGACACATCTCGTGACCAGAGGGCTGGTCTTTTTCTCGGTCAGAGGTTAAGCATTGCCATACAACGTGGCAATGCTGCCAGCCTTCTGGGTACTTTCCCCACTGACGTCGATGCGGACGAGTTTTTCGATGCCTTATAAATAGTTTATGTAAATAGTTGTTTTTGTTTTTTCTATAATTAATTTTAATCTTTAGTTGTATATATTTAATTTTAATTTTATTTAAGTAATAGTTAGTTTTAATTTAAGTTTTTTAATGTATGTAAATATTAAAATTGAGTATGTACTTAGATAGATTTCGTATTTTTGATTTCATTTATTTGTTTATTTTATTTTCAGCCGTGATTTTCTCACTGCAGGGTAAAGGCCTCCCTACCCTCCTTCCACTCCTCTCTATGTAAAGCTTTTTGCGGCCAATCCTTGTCATAGATGTCCAGTTCGTCCCGCCATCTCCGTTTGGGCCTGCCGCGACGTCTATTTACGTTGAGTGGGCTTCACCCAGTAGTAGTATTTTTGATTATCGAACTAAAAATATAAACATTCCCATTTATAACATTAGCTGAATGAAACTAAAAACCTATCGCAAGCCTCGCTGAGTATATTTCAGTGTTTCCCTGAACATTTTCCGACGAAACTTTATTTCAGTACCATTTGTTGTTTGTTTGTTTTGAATTTTAATTGAAATAACAGTTATTTTCCTAAACTAGTCGACAACGAAATTTTGGACGAAAAATATTTCATTTATTATTATTGAAGTTCAACTATTTCGAGACAAGCAAGCTGTTCCAATCTGTTTTGAATAAAACTTGTAATGCTTAACTTCAAGTTTCAGTTTGTCTAAATGATAAATTAATTTGGACGTGAATTTGCTGGAATTTTTAGCGAATTTGTCTTTGTTTTACGGAGTTAACGCTCAAATACTGAAACGCACTTAAATATAGTTCTGTCACTACACATTCGATATATAAGTATACCTTTAAATTGGGTAGCCTTTCAGTATTTGGGCGTATGTGATATAAGACTTGTAAACATAATTAAGTTGTCTGTAATACGATCTCTTATATCTTTAGGTGGTTGTATTATACAGAAAGCTGTATAGCATTAACCATTTTTCTTTTGATTTAATTTTTAACTTCATGCGTGTATTGTTAAAGTTGTTCTCTTTCTTTAGAAATCCAAATGAAGTTCATCGCCAGGAGTCGGTACTACCAATATCAAGAGAGAGGAATAAGTACAAAAGCATCCTGTGGGACGAGTATGACACTTTGTATCAGAAATATTTGGAAATAGGTAAGCAGAAAAAGGCCGTGTTATTTTCATAGATATAAGTATCTTCGCTTTATTTCATTTGTAGTCATTTCAAGTGTAGTCATCCAGAGAAAAGCCACAAATTTATTAGATATCAGTCTGAATTACCCATTCAAAGAAACCTATTATCATAACTCAATATAGCAATAAACGTTCTTATCAAAAATCTAATATCAGAATGTTATCTTCCCATTAAATCTACAAAAGACTTTTAATCTCATTCACCTCACGACCGCGGCAATATCAATTCCAAAAGTTAATTGCGTAGACCTTTTCCATTAGTTCGGGTCACACAATTTTATCCTCTGAAATGCCGTAACCCGTTACACAATCATAAATTCCATTGCAGGCATGAAACCGCGGATGAAAAACCATTATAGGGCACATCAGCTGTCCGTGTGGCTTCGGTTGATCCCCGAAATCCACCGCGCAGGGATGAAAGACGTGGTTGCGAAACACAACCTTTTTAGGAACCACAACGATCCAGAGTTGTACGACGGCCTGGTCAGGCCGGACCCTCTCACACGCGCCAACTATTTCGATCCCACAATGGAGCTATACCGCAAACCGACCTACAACCTCACATTAGACATGCCCTCCACTACGATGGACACTTACGTCACGACGTGTATTAGTGTGATGTCCGCGCGACCAGGGTCCGCCGTCACACAGAGCCAAGTTCCAAACAATACGCACACACAGGACGTATCTAATTTGGAAGTGGCCGGCTATACTGCTTACTCCACGGCCCTCAGTGTAACTATAGCCATTGGATGCTCTCTTCTAATTCTAAATGTCCTTATTTTCGCCGGCGTGTACTATCAAAGAGACAAAACAAGACTACAAGTAAAAGCACTTCAGCAGCAACAGAAAAGGAATCATAACTCAACGTTCGATAGCGTATCGTCGAAGCATCCCCATTACTTCGTCGGGCATTCGCAGAGCTCGAGTACGATTGTCGACATCGATCATCAGGACAAAAACGCGATAATCGCAATGACAAATCGAGTTCCCCACTTCACTACAGCGAACTGCCCGAACGTTTGTCACACGGGGATACAAATGTCGAATTTGTCGCAGAAATCGAGCCCGCCAACAAATAGGGGACAATGTACGACTTTGCCGAGGAAAGTGGGGTTCAGTTATCAGCAAAATCAGATATGTAACGCGTCGAATTGTATGACGCTACCGAAGAACGCAACTTTTATGAGCAGTGCGGGGAATTTGCCTGACGTACAGGCTCAGACGGGGCAGTCTCAAGGGCCTGGGAACGGGTCTGTGCTGCCCCCTCCCTCTTCGCCGCCCTCTCAACACTTCTCGCAGTCTCGCGTCCCTCAAGCAGCGATGTCTGAAATGAACGTATGAGACATGGAAGATATTTACAATTATGTGTAATGTGACCATAAAAACATTTAGTGTGTGTGTCACGGGACAAGCCATGGTTGTAAATATCGAATGAACACAGTGTACATACGATGTTAAATTAATGTAATATGTAATACAGGTGAAGTTTTAAGTATTCATAGATGTAATTGTAATTATAGGTTTCTGAATAAATTGACTTTTTTAAAACGATAATCCAATTTTTCCGAGATCGACATCAATAAATCTGTACATTTTGAACATTTTTGTTAAACGTGTAAATAGCATTATTGTAATTTCATCGCCATTTTAAATGGATGACAGAGGTCATTTGTATGAAGATAAACTCGACAATCTTATTATGGTACGAACTGTAATTAAAGTTGTACACGCAGATGAACTACACGAACATGTCGCCACGGGTCAATCAGAGCATGCAGCAGAATTAACAAACAAATTGTTACTTCACTTAGTACTGTCATTGTAAATGACTATTATTGTAAATAAATTAGAATCTTAAAGACTGTATACTTAAAATAAGATACTTTCAGTTCAAAGAGCCATGTGACACAGATCATTAACTTCATTGTTGCAGAAGAATTACTTGGGAATGTTAAAATGCCGGCGGCATTAGGAAGTTTTTAGGGCTGCGAATTATCTTTATTTTTCCGTCTAAGTACGTGCTTGGAACTTTCTAGAACAAAAAAGTAATTTGTTTCATTTGCACGAAGAACCTAACCGAGTATTAAATTGAGTATCTAGAAAACGAGAATTTGTAAAATAAAATAAATACGAGCGATGAAGAAGCTCTCACAAATTTCGTTGATTTACTTATTTGTTTTGAGTTGGAAGTTGTTGAATAATGTAGTGCGTTATTTAAATTATCTAACATTTTCGTTTCAATATTTTTTTGAACTGTTTCGTAATGATACTTTTGTTGATATATTATGTGGATTAGTGTCTTTTTTCTTTTTCATCGGCGAATAAGTCATTCATGATTGAAGTTTTTTTTAGTTTGTCTTTGATAAAATATTACTTAAATCGATTTCAATAGATTGGATCTAATGGATAGTAGATTATTAACAATACTGCTGATCGTTTAGTCTCAGACATGCGTACCGTTTTATGCAATGGAAAAATTATGTTTATACAACGTAGGACGAATCATTATTATCACTGTGAAATATGGATGTTTCCTACGCATTCACGAAAGATTAGGTGACCAGATCTGATGGACAAGTTTTTCCTAGTATGTAGTAGTAGCTATGTAGTAGGTACCTACCCATTTAGTATCAAATAAAATGAAGACCTTCAAAACGAAATTAGAACAGACACAACTGTTAAATATTTTGATAAAACAAAACATTTAGTTGAAATGGCACAAAGCCAATTACACAAAGCTTGGCTCCAGCCATTCTGTTACCTTTCACTCATAAATAAACTGTTGGAAGTTATCGTGAACGAGCGAACAATCCTGATTTATAGATACGCTTACAAATCCCCTTTTAAAAGAATCGCTTTCAAACAATACATGATTTAAATGTTCCACGAAATGTATTTACTGTTTTATGTCGAAGAAAATTGTTTTGAGATAATACAGATACCTACATGAGAAGTAAGAGTTTGAACTGACATGATAAAGAGGTTGTTCTGACTACGGAACATATTAAAATGACAGGTGTAATTTTTATATTGTTTTTTAACATTCTGCACTTTTTTTTAAGGGGGGAAAATCATCGAATGACTGCTCCCGCCTGGGTGAGGCGGGAGGGAGTGTCAGACTCTTACTGACTAAAAACCACCCCGTTCCTTTTCCTGCACGTCGAGCCGGAGCCCCGGTTACCCGTTAGCAGTAGGATTTGTTCTGTGTCATGATGGGTGCGGTTGCAAATACAATCTATGCACCCAGTTTCCTCGAAAGTATTATACACCAAACGACTCTTAATTCTAAGCAAATAGTAAGTAAACCAAACCAAACAGTAATTAACGTAACTTTACATCCCAAAATTGAATGAATAAACCCCAAAAGAATATCCAACCACTCATAAAACGACCAAAAAATTAGAATCATAACACAAACACCAACACAGACGATACTAATTTAACTCTTAAACTGTCAAACACCAAGCGGTCACCAGTGACCGCAACCTATTGTTCTATAATTGTGTCTACAAAACCGGTACTCGACGAGTTAATAAAAAACTGTCCAATTTACTAACACAAGCATAATTAATAGACTACGCAGACTTTAAAGCATACTGTATATAAATATTTTTATCAAAAACTGAGTACATTATCATATACAGGCGGACCAGTGAAAAATATATGAGAGAAAAAAAGAGGAAATATTTTGCGCTGAGAATTACAGAGATTTTTAATATCAACACGCTGTTTATGAGGTCAGGAAATCTAGCTATAAACTAGAGGCTCGTTGAATAGCTTGCTCGGGTGTGAGTTTTCGAGGTCGGTAGTACCGTACACAGCTACACAATAAGTTACACGGTCCAGTATAAATTGACCCTCGATATGTGCGGGAAGGTTATACAAAGTAGGACCTTGATAAACTGGTGTACATAGTTCGATGTGTGTGGGTACATGTTACACTGAACCAATTTAGGACTCACGCATCACCTATTTTTGGCTGAGTTACGGCTCCGTGATAGGGAAATGTCGGTTTAGTACGGTTTTCTTACATGTGTAAAATATTTTTTTTTGTTTTTTATTGAACGCTGTACGAAAATACGTAAGTTATGCTTGTTATGCTTTCTAAGATTATTTAGACACCTCTGACAAACGGTGAAGGAAAATATCGTGAGGAAAACTAAGCTTATAATTTCTAATCATAAGTTTAACCCTTTGAGTCCCGTTATTATAGACACAATTAAAGAACAATAGGTTGTGGTTACCGGTGTCCTTGCGGTGTTTCACAGTTTAAAATCGCCAACCCGCATTTAGCAAGCGTGGCGATTAATGCTCATACCTTCTCCGTGCGAGAAGACGCCTTTGGTCAGCAGTAGCCACTAGGTTGTTGATGATTTTAATGTTTGTTTTGTGTCTGTTAAGTTTTCACTTATTTTAAGAAATACGTTGTTGTTTAGAACATTTGAAATATTTGTTATGAGTCCGTGATACTATGAAAACTCAATTTTAATTTTTTTTTGAAATTTCCTATATAATACCTACGTTACTTTTGTCGACTTTATTTTATTTTAAGGGGGGAAAATCATTTAATCACTGCTCCCGCCTGGGTGAGGCGGGAGGGAGTGTCAGACTCTTACTGACTAAAAACCACCCCGTTCCTGTACGTCGAGCCGGAGCCCCGGCAACATACTCTCAGTTCTTCGCGGCTCCGTATCGGCATTATCTCTATTGGGCCCCATCTGTGGTGGTCTGATGGCTCTTTGAGGCGCGCGCGGAACGCGACACGCCGTACGGTCGGATTTAGTTCTGGTCGTGTTCGTATTCGTGCTCACAGGTCCGTGCATAGATTTGCTTAGGTTCTCCGGATAAGTACAAGTAGGTACTTTAAAAAAGGTTTGTTCAAACCTTGAGTATATCAGAAGTAATTATAAATTCACCCAAAATGAAGCAAGTCTGTGTCACATGCACTCTGTATTTAATTATTTTAACTCTTGTTCTACGTTTTTATATTGATGTATATTTTTATGACTTAATGACTGTTGTACTATAATATCATCGTACGTTTTTGTGTAACGTGTATTTGGTTTCTTGACTATGACGTTAAAAAATATTGTATTAAATTGACACATAAATACTTCGATTTTTGGTTGTCTTATGTGAGTAATTCTGTGTACAAATTTGATTATTTGTTGTCCTAATAGGCGCATTCTTAAACGTTACCCATTTTTATAGTCTCTCAAAAAACAATTATAATGTGTCTGTCACTGTTAAAATTTTCATAGTGACAGAAATACATTTTTAAATTGATTAGCGTTTGAGTATAAGCTCTTAAATTCGCTATAGTCCAGGAGCCAAAAACATTTTATCTTTAAGTAAGTTTTGTATCGAAATGTTTTTTCTGAATATAATTTGTGTAAAAATCATTATAATTATTAACTTGGTAATTATCATAATATGTTGGAAATTTATAAAATAACATGTTATCTAACCGTTACTATGAAATCTTATGACAAGTATCAAAATTTAAAAAAATAAGACAGAATAAAATTCGTGATAAAACCTTTTTTTGGGATTTGTTTTATTTTAAACTTGAAACTTAAACAGGTTATAAGATATTCTGAAAAATTATAAACCTTTATAGGAAAGGACAATGCCAGGTGCTCAGTACATCTTAGAAGTCATCTATAAGTATGCAGTATTCAGCATCGTGTAGTTTGTTAATTACCGATACTTAGACATTTGTCCTGAAATCTATAAAACTTGCGGTTTTTGTTTAAAACACAAAACAATAATGATAACTATCGCGAAAACAACGGAAACGTAGAGAGCGAATGAAAGATAATATTGACACTGACAGCTGACAACTGACAAGCGCTTTAAAACGTTTCGTTACACAAAAAAAATCATAACTAATAATAGTTATCGTTTCTTTTATATTTTCGTGATTTCATCTGTAATCATTAATAAATAAATAAATGTTATACATAATTGATATAATATTTTATGTATAATGATATATTTTTTAAATCAAATCAAATCAAATCAAATCATTTATTCATTTGCGAACATGGGTACAAAAAAAAAAGAGGTCTTATAAATACAAAATAGTGTCCATTAACCATATTCTACCTTAAAGGCATGCAAATTTAAAAGAAAGATACAATAACACATATTAGGCACCAATAAACTAGTATTTTACAAATGAGGTAACATTATATAAGCTTATCCTGTAAATATTCTGTGACAGAGTAATATGCTTTTTTCAGTAACAGTGTTTTAACATTGTTTTTAAATATATTTTCATCACTTATGCCCAGAAATGAATTTGGTAAATGATTATATATGCGTGGAGCCATACATAATATACTTTTATTTAATAATGTTGTTTTGTTGCTTGGTAGACATACATTGAATTTGTGTCTTTTACTGTGTAACTTATTAAAATAGTGTGTATTCCTTCTAACAAACATTATAACTTCGAATATATATATGCAAGGTAAAGTAAGAATATTTAATTTCAAAAACAATGGTCTACAGCTGTCAGTTATTTTTATACTAGTTATGGCTCGGATACACCTCTTCTGGGCTTTAAACACAGCTTCTTTATTGGTAGTATTGCCCCAAAAAATAACACAATACTTCAAAATAGGTACAACATAGCCATTGTAGGCTGTAAGGACTGTAGAAATATTAACCGTTTGTTTAATTTTGAACAATGCATAAGAAAAGGCATTCAATTTAGTGCACAGTAGATGGATATGTTCCTTAAAATTTATATTGTTGTCTATGTATATACCCAGAAATCTCGTAACGTCAACTTCTTGGATCTTGGTGTCGCGATAATTTATATTCATGTTTGCTATTTTACTAACTCTATTTCTGAATGTCATGAAATTTGTTTTGTTGAGATTTATGTGTAGATTGTTTAATGTTAGCCAATTTATGATGTTTTCTAAAGTCATGTTTATCTCAAGTTCCATGCGTGATTTACTATCTCCTGTGAACATTATAGTACTGTCATCAGCAAACAAAATCGTGTTGTATTTAGTGGCCTTTGGGAGATCATTAATGTATATTATAAAAAGAAGCGGGCCCAGTACACTTCCTTGTGGAACTCCAGATATTACTTTTCTACATGAGGATGAATAATTTATATTTTTTTTGGCATAGGGACATATCCTTGTTATTTGCGTTACTTGTGATCTATTACCTAAGTATGATTTAATCAAGTTATGTATATTTCCTCTGACACCGTAAGCGTACAATTTATTAAGGAGTATTTTGTGGTCCACATAATCAAATGCCTTTGTGAGGTCCATAAACAATGCACATGTTTGTCCGCCTTTATCCATGTCAGTTAATATGTTTTGTAGAAAATTATATACTGCTATATTAATCGATTTATTTTTACGAAAACCAATTTGTTCGGTACAAAATAAGTTATTTTTCTCAAAATAATTGTAAATACTATCATGGATCACTTTCTCAAATATCTTTGATATGACTGGTACAAGAGCTATTGGGCGGTAGCAGTTCACCTCATTTTTATTGCCTTTTTTAAATAAAGGTTTAATTACAGTTAATTTCAGTTTTTCTGGGAATACTCCATTTGTTATACTTAAATTTATTATATGACTAAGAATATACGATAACTTAGTAGATACGTGTTTTAATATTTTTGTTGATATATCATCATATCCAGTACTATTTGTGTTCTTGAGGCCTTTAATTATTCTGTATATATCTGCTGGTATAGTTGGATACATAAATATAGAATTTGGTTCGAATGGGATTTCGCGCGTTATTCGAGATCTTGGATTATTTGGTGCGGAAATTTTAATTTTGTCAATGAAGAAATTGTTGAAATAGTTAGCAATCTGTTTAGGTTCAGTTATTATATTACCATCAACAGTTATCTGTTGCATTTGATCTTTAGGGACATTAAATTTATTTGTATTTATTATCTTCCAAGTAGCTTGTGACTTATTTCGAGCAGTATTTATGTAATTATCATTACGTGACTTTTGCGTTGATTTTATGATCTGATTTAATTTTGAAGACAAAGATAAGAATGATTTTTTATTATTATCTGTAGGATTTTTCTGTATTCCCACAAAAGTTGTCGTTTACGCTTACAGCATACTCTAAGACCTTTTGTGATCCATCGAGGACGAGATCTTGTTGATATTCTTATCTGTATAGTTGGGAAGCAAAGATTATAGAATAGGTGAAATATTTCATAGAAGTCATTGAATGCTAGGTTTGGATCTGTGTTCAAGAAGACGTCATTGAAATGTAGAGAATTTATGCATTGTTTGAATTTACAAATGTTTTCTTTAGAATAATCTCTTTTTTCTATGTTCCATGATTTAAGAGAGAAACTAGATTTAACTTGACATGAAAGCAACTGTGCGGTGTGATCAGAAAGTGCAAATTCAATAACCTTTGCGGAACATCCTTTAACATTAAATATAATATTATCGATACATGTCTTACTTATTATCCGCGTTGGTTCATTGATGCCCAATTTTAGGTTGTAACTGTGTAGAATTTGCATAAATTCAGTTGCTTCATAAGTTTTTTTAAGCATATTTATATTAAAGTCACCGCAAATTATTACTTTTTTTTTACCATAACAAAGTCGACCAAGAAGGAAGTTTAGGTTCTGGAAGAATTTATGTATATCCTCTGTATTTGGTCTTGGAGGTCTGTAGACACATATGACGTATATTTTATAGTCTATTAACTCAATGCCAGAACATTCAATTATATTTTCAAGTGAGTAACTACTGAAATCATTTATTGGTGCATATTGAAATGAATTTTCTATTAAGATACAGGATCCACCGCGGCGATTTTTCCTATAGAAACAAGAAGCCAGTTTATAATTATTAATATTTAATATGTTACTGTCCGTTTCTACCATATTATGTTCAGTAATGCATAGCACATTTATAGGATTTAGTTCATTTTCAAGAGCTAACATTAAAAGTTCTGACTTAGAGACAAGGCCATTTATGTTTTGGTGCAGAATATTTATATGTTTAAACACGAAAAAGCTCTTTTGATACTTGTGGAGTAGATGTATTATCTATAGTTTGATTCTGCAATGTGAGGGTTGGAGAACAAGTATCACTAGGAGATGGAAATTTATTGTTCTGAAGTATAGATTCATTGTAGTGTCGATTTGATTTAACATCTGTTAATTTTGAAAAATAATATGGAATAGTGCCAGGTTTTAATTGACTAATTTTATTTAAATTTTCTGTTGTATCTCCAGTGTCATAATTATGTTCATAAAATGTGTTTAAGTATTGTATATATTTATTTAGTTTATAAAATATTTTTTCCATTCCAATATTATTCACTTTTCCCGTAAATTTACAGTTACTTACTTTTTTATTTTCATAGTTTCGTACAAGCGATGCGTATGATGTAACGCAAATAGTCAGTCGACAAAATGGAAGACGCATTGCAAAAAAGTATTTCCGGGATTGAATTCTTTTTTTATTAAATTGCAAACCGCAAGTTTAAAAATAAAAATATTTATTGTGAAAAGGTTCCTTATTCGTCTAAATTATTTTCATCAATTTACTTTTTTTGTAAATGATATTATGACTGGGTCAGGATTTGGCATTGTCATTTTTCGTAACATTAAAGATCATCTCACATTTATAAAGCACGGATCTGGCGCGGCGTCGCTCGGCGCGGTGACCACGCGCTTCCAGCTCGCGAGCGGCGCGCGGTCGTGCCGGCTGTGAGGTGAAATCTTTTAACAATATTAACTACGAGTCGACGCCGCGCTGTCAGCCCGAGGGTAGCGCGCCGTAAGCATGCGGGCGCCTCGACTACACTTCGAGTGGACCGCGCGCTGACTACCCACCGTCGGCTTTTTGTATTGACGTTATGAAATATATCACACGACATACGATTTAAAGTTAATATTTAAATCACAACTTAATGACTGGGTTGGAGCCGTACTTTTTAAACGAGGGATGACCTTCACAGTTTAATTGCACATGCCCATGCCTCTAACATTTACATCACAGATACAGCTTTTACACAATAAATCAAATCAATATTATAAAAATCTACACCTAACTCGCACAAAAACAAAACCAAATAAATACACCAACCACGTGAGACCAACAAAACGAAACTTTTCTAAACAAAAATAAAAATGCCGACTACGTCGTTCCTAAAGGACCAATATTCAAATAGAATGTAAAAAAGCCCGCAATGTATTAAGAACATTACGAAACCTTTGACCGGCTGGTGATCGATCGCCCATTGACCGGCCATGAACTCGGTACAGTTGGCGCTGAACTCGTAAAAATATGGCATTCATTTGTTTTATGATTTCAATGCTAAATGAGTTTGTTATGGATATACCGAAAAGGTATGCAGCGGTGTTAATGCCCACTTTATACTAGTTATATTATAAATCTCACAATTTAGATATTACCTCTATAATTGTGATATTATTATATTGATTACTTACTAGCTTCTGTCCGCAACTTCGTACGCACATTTCCGTTTCGTCTCGTTCCCATAGGATTTTCAGGATTTGTTTTCTTATGACAGAAAAAGAAAACCTTCGTTTCCGTTTTTCATTTTCTAGAAGGTTCTCCTGACAATAACAAAAAAGATAGTGAAATCGGTCCAGTCGTTCACGCGTGATGGCGTGACCAAGAGATATAAAGGAGAAGATGCTATATGTAACATTATCCACTTAAGATCCCCTACTTTCTTATTTCTGCGAACAATTTCGAAATTTGAAACCAAATAATACTTTTGCCGAGTTGGCCGAGTTGTCGCAAGTGCGACTACCGGGCAAGGGGTCCCGGTTTCGATTCCCGGATCGTGGAAGTTCGTGGAAGAGTTTTTATAAATTCTCAGTAGTAGCACGGAGTCTGGAATTGTGCCCGGTATATAGCAATAGGCTCACCCCCTATTACATGGGACTCATAACATAAATAATGATAAGTGGGGGTTACATTGTACAATGGCATAATGTACACGTCTGCCTACCCCTTCGGGGATAAAAGGCGTGATGTATTTTTTATAGTTAACGACTTTTTAATAGACGAATCGATTATGTTATGGGTAATTAGATCACAATAGTTAGATTGTTATCAATACATAGGCATATAATTGACGCAGTAATTGCGCTGTCATTCCCTGAACGGATAGGTGTACTAAACATTTGATCGGTTTAATTCTGCCTATGTTAATGGTTAGATCTAATTGCACATATGGCATAGTAATTGGACGACTGGTTCCTGCACTATGTTACGCCACTTCAATACACACATGTAGCCATGATTTGTGTCATTCACTTCAGTTCTAGTTTTCCGCGTGGTGTGTCATAGAGCTGTGTTTGTGGACGTAAAACGCATATCTTGAAAAAATAAAAAGCATACCATAACATCAGGCCTTTTTACCTACAGGCGGTATAAGCTGAGGTGCACATTACGACACTTAACTCGTCGAGTACCGGTTTTGTAGACACAATTATAGAACAATAGGTTGCGGTCACCGGTGACCGCTTGGTGTTTGACAGTTTAATGCCACTGTAGAGGTATAAGGTAACACCCACTTTTCACTTTTTATGTTATGAGTACCATGTAATAGGGGGTGAGTCTATTGTCATCTACCGGGCACAATTCCACACTCCGTGCTACTAATGAGATTTTTTTAAAACCCAGTAATACTTTGCCCGACCCGGGTATCGAACCCGAGACCCATTGACCGGTAGTCGCACTTGCGACAACTCGGTCAACGACGCAGGCAGAAAAAATAAAAAATTCTTGCGAAAAAAAATTTACGAAGAAAATTAAATATCCATAATTTGAATTAAATTTACTGACCATGTTATCGACAATCGCAATTATGACAAGTTAATGAGTATACATTACATAACAATTGTCTACAGTCTACAAAATAAGGAGAATACAAGCAAGGCTACAAAAGTAGACAACTTGACATCATGCTTAGAAGTCGATTAGGCTAACGTGAAGGCGCAGATGTTCGTCTCAAATTTTAAAACTAAGTTTGATAGCTTTCGGGCTAAGCGTAAGTACAGTGTAGATTTAATTTAGAAGGTATGATGGTGTGTGGGGCTGATGGTGTTATTATGGAGAATTAAGGGAAAGGAGGGTAAGAGCTTAACCGTTTATTACCTTTGAGGAGACGAAGCTAAGGTAAGTTTATTCATTTTTTATAATGTACTAGTTGAAACGTCGAACCAATAAAACTATGTAATCAGTAAATTGTATTGTGAACCTGATTGACAAAGAGTAACCTATAGAGTTTCTTGCTCGTTCTCAGATGATGTATGATGTATAATGATGTATCAGAGACATTGTAGAACATACTTTTTTTTAAAAGAGTAACGAATGGAGTTTCTTCCTCGTTCTTCTCCATTCGAATCTACGTTTTGGAATGAGCACCTAGCTTCACCTAATTTCACTGACGGACTGACTGACATACTATTATTTATTTTGTATTTGTTGACGTTTCAAAAGTACCAAACTATGGTTTAATTGAAATAAATGCTTTGACTTTGACTTCTCCATACGAATCTACATCTTGGAATGAGCAAATAGCTTCAATTTTTTTTTGTTGACGTTCATAGGTGCCTTATTGGTCTAAGTAAAATAAATGATTTTGACTTTGACTTTTAAACGTCAAACTTTATACCACCTTAAAAAAATCTCACCTATTGAACCTTTCCTGGACTTATACTAATATTTTAAGAACAAAATTAACCTAATCTATTGAAAGAAGAAAGAAAGAAAGAAAGAAATGAAATTCGTATTTATTCCTAGAGGTATAGAAGATTGATGGGAAGATTATGCCATTACACAAAACATACTGTAGTTTCTTTCCGGAATGGATGATGTACCTTTGAGAATTTTGAATGAGAATTTTGAAAACATTAAAATATAAGATTTCAACGTAACATAACATCACGCCTTTTAACATCACAGAAGAGGTAGGCAGAGGAGTACATTATGCCACTGCACAATGTAATACCCACTTTTCACAATTTATGTTATATACGTCCCATATAATAGGGGGTGAGCCTATTGTCATATACCGAGCATTATTCCAGACTCCGTGCTACTACTGAGAATATACCTCTATAAAAAACCTCAGTAGTACTTTGCCCGACTTTCGGGATCGAACCCGAGACCCCTTGCCCGGTAGTCGCACTTGCGACCACTTGGCCAACGAGGCAGATTTAATTGCGCTAAAAATATTCACCCATATCCCTAAATTGTTGTCTTGTCTTGTCGCGAAGAACCTTAACGGGTTACCGGGGCTCCGGCTCGACGTGCAGGAGAAGGAACGGGGTGGGTTTTAGTCAGTAAGAGTCTGACACTCCCTCCCGCCTCACCCAGGCGGGAAAAGCCATTCTATGATTTTCCCGCCTTAAGAAAAATCCCTAAATCTCTTCGGAACTCTAAAACATTAGTCTAAAACGCGAACTACTAGTAGTAACTGTTGTTAAAGTCACCCAGAGTCGCTTCTAAAAGCGAATTGTCCATTTCCTTGTGAAAGGCACTTTGATGCTTTTTAGCTAGAAAAGGATACCTACATATCTTTATAAAGAGCCACCTATTGAATGAAGTTATCTTGTCCCATCTTTTTCATGGTACACATTACGTCACCCTACGTTCCATGGTTTTAGAGGCGTAAAATATAACGGCGTCATTTTCTACTCTATTTTATATTTAGGTATAACGTAAGTAGCTTTAGCTCCGTGGCTAAGCTTGGATTATTTTATTAAAATTTCGTTTTTTGAGGTGATTTACTTGATTTTTATGTTCATTGTAAAGAAAATGAATCGAACTTCGATAAGATTGTTTTAACCAAATATTTTAAAGGAGAAACGAGCTGCAAGGCCTTTATAACAAAAAAAAATAACTTAAAAGAAATAAATTATGTTCTTATTTTTTTTTTAAACTTTGCCCCACACTAGGATTTTCTCCTGTGTCGTGGGTGCGTTTACAAACATACAAGTTCACATATACATATGACATCCACACCAGGAACAACAATTTGTGGATCACACAAAGCATTGTTCAGTGCGGGAATCGAACCCGCGACACGTTGCGCGGCAGCCAGTTGCCCAGCCACCGCGCCAACCGTGCAGTCTTGTCTTGGATCTGTCATCCGAAAAAATTATAAATCTTCTCTAATAGACACAATCTTATGTCAATATAAACGCGATCATCTATCTTAATATCAAAACGCATTATTAAGCAACGCAACCGATTAAGTAATTTACCGTTAGAAACATACAAACTCACATTCCTATTTTGATATTAGTAAGAACATCTGATGTGGTGTTACTTTTTCACATGACGACACGGGAAGGGACGTTGATGACGGAAATTTTAGGTTATTTCAAGTTGTTATACGTTGTAAGACTTAAGCGGGATCGTGAACATTTTTGTGATTATTCCAGAGATAAAAAAAATTTGATCTATTAATGATTTGCGTTTCATTTACATTTAGTAATTTAGGGTTTTGATTAAATTATAATAACTTACAATACTAGACTGCCTCGTTGGCCGTGTGGTCGCAACTGTGACTACCGGGCAAGGGGTCTCGGGTTCAATTCCTGGGGTGGGCAAAGTATTACTGGGTTTTTTAAAAATTCTCAGTAGTAGCACGAAGTTTGGAATTGTGCCCGGTGTATGGCAATAGGCTCACCCCCTATTACATGGGACTCGTAACATAAATAGTGAAAAGTCATCTCAGCCTACTCCTTCGGGGATAAAAATGCGTGATGTTATGGATGTTATGTATGTAATACTAAAATAAGCGTCAAATTGCGAAAGATTAGTAGAAGAGAATTCATTTGTAATTAATTACAAAAATAAAAAGTTAAAATATATTTCTATTTTAACTTTAGTGAGACATGTTAAATTAATTATTATGTTTTCGGCATATTCACGTAATTATTTGACGACGAATTTGACTAGTTTCAAGCCATGCTAGAGGCTCGCGACGCGGTGACTGACTAGTAGCAGCGCGACAGTCGCCGCGTCGCGTGACGCGAAGTGCTGCTCATGAATATGATCCTAGTAATATGAAACTAGTCGAGTTCCTAGTCAAATAATTACGTGAGTAAGCCGAAAAAATTATAATTTAATAAGCTAAAATATATTTACGTGTATAGGTGTAGCAGGGAAGATTATACAAATGATAGTACATATACTACAAATTTAAAATAAAAGCAACAGGAAATATAAATATTATTAACGATACATCAAAGCCTTTGTTCGTCTGTACACGTACCTACATAAAAAGGGTTCAGTATCCCGGCTCCATCGTAAAGTAAGATTTGTCGTATAGAACAGAAACGTTGCCTATGATAATTTACACAGAAACGGTCTCCCGAGCCACATTCAAGAAAGAAAGTTTATTTGATCGTCTTCTCTATTCTGAATCACAAGTAAAATCAGAATTTTACTACTGAAAGTAAGCAGAAGTTTAGTTTGGAACTTTTATACTATTCTTATTAATGAAAGTAATAAGCTAAGTTTATTTAGCTATTATTATGACATAATATAACATTTCTTTCTCATGTTGATAAGTTATAACATCAAAAGGCTTAGAGACTTCTCACACGGAGAAGGTTTGAGTATTATTCACCACGATTGCTCAATACGGGTTTGCGATTTTAAACTTATAGTTAGAAATTATAGTTCTTATAGGAGGCTATATTCTGAAATTATACGTCCTGGTTTCCTCACGATGTTTTCTTTCACCGTTTATCAGTGGTATCTGAATAATCTTAGAAAGTACATATAACTCGGTAAAATTCACATTGGTTCTTGCTGTTGGTAAGTTTTAGACCTGCAGCATCATGCATGAGAAGCTGGCGTCTTGGTTGGAGAACCTAACGGCTAACCGGGGCTCCGGCTCGACGTGCAGGAGAAGGAACGGGGTGGTTTTTAGTCAGTAAGAGTCTGACACTCCCTTCCGCCTCGCCCAGGCGGGAGCAGTCATTCGATGATTTCCCCCCTTAAAAAAAAACCCACCGGGCTGCCACGACTACTCGATAAGTTATGAATGATTAACATAAATGATATTTGAATAATAAGAATTGATTAGCAAAGAGGATTAGCGAGTTCATCCTTAAGATTTGAAATTCTACAATTTTGGAACCTGAACTTACGTAAGTAATTCCAGGTTTCCTAACCAATAAAGTATACAAGTAAAAATGGTTTCAAAGATTACGGCTGTATTATGCAATTTGGGGGTGACAATGCTCATGCTATAATAATTTTCCGAAGAGGTAAATGATTAAAAGTGTTCTAAGATAGTTTAAAATTAAACAGCCTAGCTTCACAAGATCTTACGCTTTTAATAAGTTAAGTGTACACAGTAACCCGTAGTGGCATATTGAAGATTTTAATGGTCGATAAAAATCTGCACCGTTGGATAGCTCTGGAGAAAATGGGTCATAGCCGTTAGTGATAGGCTAGTGAACGTCACCATTTATGAAGAATTATGATATTCCAACTTATCTTTAGTACATTTTATCTTAGAAGAAGTTATGTGGCGCCGGTTGTAGGGAATGGTGAGAGAAAAGATATGTATGACAAAATGTCAAGCTTGCTATTTTTGGAAGTCGTAGATATTGTTAGTAGGCAAAGTTTACATTAGTGTATGCTAATATTCTCGTTACAATAAAAACAAACCAATTACTAGGTACACAAAGCTCAATTTACAAGTCGGAAATTTCAATACGTATGCTCCAATGAGAAACTTTGTGCCTAAAAAACCAAGGCAACATAATAAAGCAAAATAAATGACTGACGACTAAGGGCCGATTTTCCAATCATCAGTTAATTCTTAATTGTATTGTATGGCATTGGGAAAATCGGCCCTAAATCTATATTTTTTATATTCCTGTCCAACTAAAACCTGACATTAATCCTGAAATGTAACAGAAAATACCGACCAAAGAGTCAACAATATAAAAGAGTCCACTTGCCATTTTGAATGCATTTAAAATTTATTCCAGTACCATTTCTCGACCGTCAAACCTCAATCTGTGCCTCTCAACCCCGAAGCTAAAATAACAGCTCCCGAAACGAACTCAAAACGCCAGAAATGAAGACTAATCAAATTAAAAATTTTGCTAGACAGAAACTTTTGCGTCTGCTGACCCAAATTACGGGGCCCTCTGGTGCAGTGGAGGGCTCTTGCCGTCGCCACAGCGTGTGCAACATCGGTAGGGCTGGCCAACGACAAATTCTGATCTGAATATTGCAGTGTAGATAAAATCGAAGGCATCTAGATAATTTGTAGGAAAATGATTAGTAGGAAATAGAAAATAGATAAAAATATAGGTAAATAACATAAACTGTATTTTTTATAGCGTAAACGAGCAGACGGATCACCTGATGGTAAGCAATCAACGCCACCCATGGACATCCGAAACACCAAGGCGTTACAATTGCGTTACCGGCCTTTTGGGATTTGGGAATTTGAGGATTGTAGAAGATTCGGGGATTCGGGAGACTAGGGAGGGGGGTAAAACCTGTATGGTGATTACAAAGCAACTGGTTCATCATTAAAAATAAATTACATCGAATATTCGTTTCATTTGCGTTTAAAATGTCAATTTTGTGGGAAATGGCTGTATGGAATAATGCTACACAATCTCATTGAGTCTACTTATACGATAGCCAGTTTCATTGTGTATAAGGCTCTTAATACTGTCCAATCAAATTGCAATTATTAATTCGAAATCAGCTCAGTACGAATTGATATTCTGGGAATTGTGAACGATCGGATCATGTTTGAGCTCTTTACTGTAACGTGTTCAATAAAAAGCATTGAAATTTATTTCACTAAATTGGTTCTTAGTACGATGTCTTCGATGGCAGAATACTGATGTGTTGTTTTTCGAGAAATTAATATAATCGGTTATTTATTATTTATATTATTTTTAAATTAATAAGTTTAATATTATAATTAAACGATTGCAAGTATCACTAAAATCTTGTCTTGTATCGTTTTAATTTAATTATATTAGAATTTGCGATCATTTAAAATAATAAATAGCAATAACATCTTTATCTTCTTCGGTTTTCACTTTGTAACTCAGAAAAGAATAGAACGAAACCAGAATTGTTCGAATACAATTGCAGAAAAATCGCGATTCAAGACACTCTATTCATACATATAAACAAAATGAAAGTCTTTCCCTTCACAATTTGAATCCACAGAAAAACAAAAGAGGGATATTTTTCCAAACAAAATACTACATCGTGCAAATGAAGTGAATATCAACGATACGGACAAATTGTTATAAGACGACTTGCAGACATGTTGGCGGCTCGGTATAATTGCCGCTGTAATAGTCGTCAGCGTCGGGAAGGAAGTAATAAACCAACAATATTATCATATAAAAGCAATTACGTTGTTATTATTTATGAGAATGCGGTTTTGCGGGACGGTGTGAAGGGATTATTACGTGGATTGGTAACACGTGGATTTGAGGCGATTAGATCAATATCGTTGTGATAATATTTTTCTATGTTTTTTTTGGAAATTTGTAGGTAAGTTATTCATAGATGAGGACCAAGGTGTTGAGAAACTGTTGATTTGATAATTATTAATTATAATTCCACATCTAGAATTCAGTTAAAGAAGGGCTCATAATAACGGCTCAAAAGTTACTCCACACTATTACTACCTTCTAGATCGCAGGATAATGTAAAAATAATCTTCCAATCGTGCAACTATTTACTACCCAGAAGGTCTAAACTAACTTCAACAAGGCAAATAAAAAAAAAGTGTTATAAGCCGGTTATCGAGCAGATGGATAACCTGATGGTAAGCAATTGGCGCTGCCCATGGACACCTGAAACATCCGAGACGTTTCAAGTGCATTACCGGCCTTTTGGTAATTTGAAATTTGAGGATTGTGGGGGATTCAGGGATGGGGACACTGGAGAGACTGGACTGGACCCCACTCACACAACGAAATACAACGCAAGCGTTATTTCACGTCGGTTTTCTGTGAGGCCGTGGTATCCTTCCGGTCGAGCCGGTCCATTTGTGCCGAAGCATGGCTGACCCACAAGTCAAACAAATGGTCACGAAAGAAAAAAAAATCTTTGTTAATAACGCTAATAACAACCAGTGGCAGCCCTACACATATAAAAGGGGCTACAAGAGTCATTTCAGCACTTAAAATGTCTAACGTGTAGCTGAGATTTCGTCACATGCGCAGCTCACGTAGGATATTAGTCGAGTCGCCCCACATTATCATTTTGACGGCAGTTAGGCAGTAGTTAATGTCAGGTAAAATTATATTATCGTACTTATAGCTTCATTAGGCCACGATGTGTTGCAGTTCATGTAAAACTGGGTGTTTACGTTTTAGATAGTGGTTTTAGGATATAGATGGTGTTTTGACATGAAGTAACTTTTTGGGAGAGTGCCAATGTTTAGAACGTGAATTTTTAAATATACTTTAATCAAAGCTAGAAGCTCTAATGAAATGATTTTTAATATTGCAAATAGATTACAATGTAACCCTGTTAATCTTTAAATTACTAGACGAGGGCCGGCATTTCCTACTTGACTACTCTAAGAAGAAACAATTTCAGAAGTCATTGTCTCTTTTAAAGTCCAAATTGTGGACAACTATTTTAGTTTATGACACCCGTTCAATTGGGAACAATTGTGTCCAGCATAGGACAAAAAGGAATATCTTATTAGAAACATAGAGTGAATTTATAACGTACCTAAGCAGTAATCATTAAAATTTTATTGCAGTGAAAAAAAGTTTAGACAGTGTCATTGAAAACAGCAACAACGCAGCCATGTCTAACGAACCAAATTCTTGCAACAATTTCGACAACCGATCTCCAAAAAGCAAAAAAGTATAACAATAACCAATCTTCTCGTCTTTCGGTTAAAATAAAAAAAAGCATCTAAAAACTTCGCAACGTCAGAACGACCCGTTTTCTCTTAGGAACTCTTAAAACTTGGGCAGCATGACAAGATATTTTTTGTATAGGCCACGAATCTCTGCAAGATTTCTCATTGAGACTGTTTGCCAATTGAAAGAAAGTACAACTTAAGTGCCAGCCTAATTAGAGACTCCAAAACGAAACAGAATTTTTTATTTTAAGCGAATTTCTTTAAAGCAAAATGGGAATTTCATTGGATCAAGACGAGAGGCAATAGTTTTCATGTCCTCTACATTCTTCTCTACATTCAAGAAATTTTTTCTTCTGCTATTTAGCTGACTCCTGTATTAATTTTGAGATTCGATTTTGGTTTTAAGCACTTTTTTTTAAGGGGGGAATATCATCGAATGACTGCTATCGCCTGGGCGGTAGGGAGCGAGTGTCAGACTCTTACTGACTAAAAACCACCCCGTTCCTTCTCCTGAACTTCGAGCCGGAGCCCCGGTAACCCGGTAGGTGTCGGGCCCCATCCGTAGTGGTCTGATGGCTCTTTGAGGCGCACGCGGAAAGCGACGCGCCGTACGCTCGGGTCTGGAACTTGAACTTAAAATATTTTATTTGCCTATTGACTTGCGGACACGACGACTCAATAAAAATATGTGACTCATAACAATGGATGGGAACTGAAACGAGAACAAAGCAACTGCTTATAAATAATATAAGACTTATGTACTGAATGAACATAAATATTTATATCAACCTTCCTAACTTCTTGTACGGTAATGTAGTTAACATTACCGTACAAAAATAAACATATTCATAATTATTACATAGGCAATTTTAAACTTCAGCTACACGTTTATTATGAACGTAATATATTTATTCAGGATTGTAAATTATTGTAACGTTGGGGACAGTATGTACGGCGCAGAGTTTTTATCATACTATTTAAGCAAAATATTGTAGTCACTTGTGGATATAGGCCCCTCTTTGCTTGTGCCAAGCAAAACGTTCCTGTGCAGGTCTCATTCAGGATATACCTGTCTGCGTTGACACAATGTCGTCTGCCCATCTGGTCATATAGTACATACTTACTTTTGATTACATTGCTGATATTATATTATGTAACTAAACTAGAGTAAGTAAATTAGACTGCCTCACTGGCCGAGTGGTCGCAAGTGCGACTGCCGGGCAAGGGGTCTCGGGTTCGATTCCTGGGTCGGGCAAAGTATTACTGGGTTTTTCTCAGTGGTGGCACGAAGTCTGAAACTGTGCCCGGTATATGGCAATAGGCACACCCCCTATTACATGGGACCCATAACATAAATAGTGAAAAGTGGGTGTTACATTACAGTGGTTTTAAGTGCCGTAATGTGCACCTCTGCCTACCCTTTCGGGGATAAAAGGCGTGATGTTATGTTATGTTGAATTAGAATGAGCAGTGTTAGTATTCATGGAAGTTTATTATGCACGTCTTGTTGTGAAAGAACGGAGTCTCCTAACACAGGCAGATCTTACTTAAAAGTAGGCTGATTTCGAAAAAAACTTACTATCGCTATAACCGGTTCATTATTTTATATACTTTAAACTAAGTTGGTTAATTATTGACTTTTTCCATTTAACTTAATTGGAGTGTATTATGAGGCGTCCAATCCCAACTGTTCTTGACCTACCTGGGAATTGTAGCTAATATTCTACGATGGAGATCACACTGATGCTCATAGTCATCAAATTCGCTTAAATATTAAGGAACTGCTAAGTTAAAATAGATGACATCTATCTAAACATTTACCTGTAAGTGACACCTAAGTTCACCTAATAGATAAAGAATCAACTTAGTGAGTTACTCATGTAAATATACTGAAAAAACTCCTGGTGTCCGGCAGAGGGCGCGGTGGGCTCGCAGCGCAAGTAGAAACACCGATGCGAGCGCCAACGCTGCTCATGAAGAAGAATCCCTCTGTGGTTCGAAACTAGTAGAGGTAAAGAGTAAGTTTAGGTGAAGCCTCTTGTTAAGAATGTAGTTCTTAAGAGATGCTTTAGAGGCGGCATCTTACGATCAGTGAAGCAAGATCATAATTCATAAGTATGATTTCAAAACTGATGTTTTATCAAAAAAAAAACTTACAGAAAGTAAACACAAAAAACAAGTTACTAAGGCTATCTTACAATTAATCATAAGTAAAATAAAGAAGAAAGAAAAATGTAAATAAAATATCGCACTTTTGAAACAAATGACCATCCTAATCTTCTCATTACTTTAGGTGTTATGAAAATATTCTGAAGGTTCATTCACTTGGTACAAAAATTCATTAGAAAAGTTCTACAGAACATTTTGTTAGACTACATTAAGTTGGTGTGCACTGAGTAACTGACCTTCAGACTGAAATTATTTCAGTTCTTTTTTGTTTTTGGTGCAGATTATGGTCCTGATCTTTTTGTAGTCATGTTAAAATGTCTAGAGTGTTTAGTTTAGTGTATCTACCTCTATAATACCTATACCTATTATTAATTTTGACATTACATTAATATCAAATAAAATGCCCTTCCTCTACATACATATACATAACATCACGCCTTTTATCCCCGAAGGGATAGACAGAGGTGTTTATTACAGCACTTAATGCCGCTGTACAATGTAACACCCACTTTTCACTATTTATGTTATGAGTCCCTTGTAATAGGGGGGAGCCTATTGCCATATACCGGGCACAACTCCAGGCTCCGTGCTACCACTGAGATTTTTGAAAAAACGCAGTTTTTCAAGGGGTCTCTGGTTGAATACCAGAGTCGGCCCTGGATTCGAACCCGAGACCCCTTACCCAGCAGTCGCACTTGCGACCAGTCGACAAACGAGGCAATCTATCCTCTCTCCGACCAATTTTTAATTTTTCTGTGTTCGACAGGGTCCATAACTGTTACTATTGTTTTTTATACCCACCTGTATGTGTACATTATGAATGCACTAAATACTTGATTTATGTATATTTGAAGACACATTTGTGCATTGTTATATCTCCAGACTCTCTAGCGAAGATGACCTGTAATTAGTTAGACAACCCTTATAATGACACTGAATAAATAAGCACACAATTTCCAAAAGCTATTTTCCTTACTTTCTGTCAGTGGACCCGAACTCAAGCGCCTTTACTGGTAATTTTTTTATATTTGATAGCCCGACGTGTGGCCATTATCTCGCCTGGTGGTAAGCCATGATGCGGTCTACGATGGAGCTCGCCTGCCCATAAGCAACCTATTTACTCGAGCCTTAAAGATACCCAGGTTATACCCTTCAAGAAACGTCATATTTTTAGTACAATAATCTCATTAACTTATTTTAGTCATATAATTTTGCTACCTAGACCAAAGACTTCAGTGTTGGTACATACTTTCAAAAATTTCACACACAAATGCAGAAGTAAATATCTACCTCAATTCAACCTTCACAGCTAAGAATGACCACGCACATGGACAAAATGTTAATCAAATCCCGGAAGTCAGGGACATAACCTAACAAGTGATAAAACAAGAAATTGGAACCAGGACTTTTAGTGTCCATACGATTCTGAATGGCTCGTATTTTTTATTTCCCAACTGGAATAGACGCGATTTGCTTTCTGTCCACCGCTTTGCTACCTGGATTTGTAAATGAAGCTGTAACATATAGCAATTGGGTTTGGGTTTATGAGGCTAATAGCATGTGTGAAGGATTTCCGTGACTACCAGGGTAACATAAATGTGAGGCGTTAAAACCAGGGCTTATTAGGAACGGTGTGTTGTAAGTTTATGGGTCCAAGGTCGTTAATATTTGGGTTGAGTATGTAAATATAATGTAGAGGTAGTTTTGTTTAGTAATCAATATTTGAGCCGGGGAATTTACTTTTCTTTTGCGTTAGCTATGTCTATGTATGTGATAGAAAACACGCTATCGGACTAGTCTTAGAAAGTTTGTTTGAATAACAGCTATTCATTGAGAAGTACACGAGAGCACTAAGAGACGATATTAGTGCTCACACTCTTAATGTATTCCTTATTGGATTTCTTTTGATGAGTCATATTATGATTCCTGATTGCTATGTAGTTCCTTCAATTCTTAGTTAACTATATCTATATCTATAGACCTCATTTTCCATTACTCATCGAAACGAAAAACTCCAAAATTTTCCCAATCAATCTTCCAAAGCTCCTTAACAATTCATTCGAGACTCGAACACCGTATAAATATCTATCAGAACTTGACCTATATGCCAAATTAATTTCACCCCACCCTCCACTCCCTTACAAGATTAGTTACGGCGTTTAATTCCCCCTAATTTAAACACGAGCTCCACGAACAGATGGGAGCAACTCCCTTGAAACATGAAATAATTTGCAATTTCGTACATCAGTGAAAAAAGTTGTAATTTAATAATTAATGGAGTAACATCACAGGGAATGATTAACTTGTACATGAAAATTTAGAGACGGAATTAAATTTTCTTACTTACTCCACGTTCGTGTGAATTAAGTATGTTATGAGGAGTTAGTCGGAATTTTCTGTTCTATTATTTGTTATGATGTTTATTTTTTAAATGGTGTTTTGACTACCTCTTTGGCGGTGGTTGAATCTCAAGAACGTCTAGAACTAAGAACTTGGCGTTCAGTTCAGTAGATTTTCCAAAAATTTCCATTGTACAGGACTTCTAAATAAGTTCAATCCAATAACATAGTTCATGAAATTCTCTCTATCAAACTAATACAAAATTATGTGACTTTGAAAACCTTCACCCATTTTACAAAAAAAAACTGTTTTAGATAAAATAACATAACATCACGCCTTTTATCCCCTAAGGGGTAGGCAGAGGTGCACACTATACCACTGTACCATGTAACACCCACTTTTCACTATTTATATTATTAGTCCCATGTAATAGGGAGTGAGCCTAATGTCATATACCGGGCACAATACCAGACTCCGTGCTACTACTGAGAATTTACTACTGTAAAAAATACTGCTTGATTATTTTATTGGTCTGACTGCCGAGTTAGGTAACTACTAACTAGTGTTTCATGAATGTACATAATATTAGCATAGTATTTGTGATTCCGTAACGTATGTGGGTGTGCCTATTGCCATATACCGGGCACAATTCCAGACTCCGTGCTACTACTGAGAATATAAAAAAACCCAGTAATACTTTGCCCGACCCGGGAATCCAACTCGAGACCTTGCCCGGCAGTCGCACTTACGATCATTCGGCCAACGAGGCAGTCCTTTGGCATATAACCAAAATAGAATAACCTAAAAACAACACAGTTACCCACAATCCATGCAAATGCTCAAGTTACATCGTAATTATTATCAAATGAACGTTACATTTTTATTTCAGGTTCGAAACAGGTTCGTTTATTATTTTGTATGAATTTAAATGTGGGATCATATTGCTATGACGTAGATTGTTTCTATATGAATTATCTGGGTGTTTCTAAATGTGTTCTAAAAATAATAATACTTGATGTTACTTTAGTGAACTGAAACACCTGTAAAATTGTATTACATTGTAAACCAACTGCCCTTTAGGTAAAGTTGAGTTTACTACGTGAGTATGTACAAATCTTTGTGAAGAAATCAAGTCTAGAAAAGATCGGGAGAAGGAAAGCATTTGTCTTAGAATTGAGAGGATGCTAATATCTAGGTAAGTAACGTGGAACATTTGACTTTGCTCAGAATATTAACAAAATAATCCGTACATGACATACGTTTGCTATAATTGGTTTATTTATTATTTATTTATGTACAGAAACAACACAGACAATATATAGGAAAAAATTTACCAAAACAAAGGTGTATATATAGGTACTGAATATCCATGCAGCCATGTTTATGACTAATGCAGAAAAACTCATTCAAATCACACATATTTTTGCTAACAGCTAAAAAGCAAAATATAAATTATTCCAGTTGTAGTCCTCACCACCATATAGATCAGCAAACGCGGATAGAGACAAAAAGAGATAGAAATGGAGGGAGGGAGTGGAGCGCGAAAATGCGTTTTTATTTTTTTCATTTATTCCGCCTTTTACGCCAGTCAGCGACTAATGGACAGATATATTGTTCGAAAGCCTTTTAGCTGTGTCTATGTAAAACTTTAGCAAGATGATTTTAGTCTTATTTCCAAGTCTCTCGGGTAATTATTCTGATAGTGCTGTTTTTAAAGAAGACGTTTTTATGTTGAATTGTGAAATAATAACAATGAGACAAAGTGCTAAGATATACGAGTACTTAGCACTTTTGCAAAACATGATTTTAGTTTCAATTGTGAAGTAAGCCTTTGTGGTCGACACTTAGACATTAAGATTTTTTACTTATTCCATATGAATAACCCGTTACAATCTTAGGGGTTTACCATAATCGATGGTGTTTTAAGTTTGTTAAAAAACATAGTTTATGTATTAAAAGGTGCAGGGTTATCCAGGGCCAACTTAGACTACACTGGGGCCGTTATTTCGAGGCTCTTCTGGAATGTTTTTTTTTATCGCTGCACTACACTAGAATTTTCTTTAGTATTGTGGGTGCCACGCAACGTGTAGTTGGTGTGTGTTAGTCGTAGAAATTGTAGATCATTCGGGGCCTCCTGAGTACTGGGGTCATGAGCCCCGAGTGCCCTTATGGTTAAGACGGTGCTGGGTTTATCGACTGCTATTTGGACTCTGTTCAAGTTGTTTGCAAATTGCAAATTTAGCTTGGGGTACACATATGATAATTTAAATTTTTAAATGAATCTAATTACTGTGTTATTATGTGTCTTCTGTACTTATGTTTTATGTACTTCTTCTTCTAAGTCTACTAATCTAATTAGGGAATAAAGTTAATAAGAAAAGTATTCGTGTTTATTTTTGCGTGTAAATGCGGCGAAGATTAATGTTTTCGAAGACCTAAAACTTAGCAACCTTAATAATATAATAAGATTAATGCTAAAGTTAGTATTTGACAAGTTGTATTAGAAGGACGAGTGGATGACTAATTTCACAATAGTTCTATATTAGTTCTGCTTTTAACTAATTACTTCTATAAGAAAGAACAAAGTAATAATAGTTTTGTATTGCGTTGTCAAAAACTGTGATTCATTTGTTTTATTTTACAATCATTAAATTTTTATATAAATGAATACGTTGTGTGAATCATTATAATTTGATTTGATTTGATTAATTGTAGAAGAACCATGCGTCTGCACGAATGGGCCGGCTCGACTGGAGTGATACCAAAGCCTCACAGAAAACCGACGTGAAGCAATGCTTGCGTTGTATCTCGTCATGTGAGTGAGGTTACGGGAGGCCCAACTCCCCAGTCTCCTCGATCCCCGAATCTCCCACAATCTTCAAATTCACAATTCCCAATCTCCTCCGGTAGCCTCCGGTGGTTCATGTGTCCATGGGCGGCGTCGATTGCTTACTAGGTAATCCGTATGCTCGTTTACCAGCTTAACCCATAAAAAACAACATCAAGTAACTTTAGTTAGGAAAGAGTAAATTAAATTTACAAAAAAAATTAGTCTGGGATGCGTTTTCTAACAAGTTTCATGCCTGTTATCGAAAATGAGTTTAGCTATCAAACAAATATGGGGATGTAAAAACTTTGGATCGTTGCCAAAGTGAACTGCAAAGGAAACTCAATCTAGTCGCTGTACCAGGAACAAGGATTTTGTTTCAATCAGCATTTAACGTAGTTTCCAAGTAAAACATGTGCAGAAACCAAATTACGACATGAACGTAAAAAGATTTTAGTATTTTTACTTTTAAATTCAATCAAAAATTTTCTATCAACGAACGATTTAGCGTTTTTTTATGTATGTATGAATCTACAATTTTCTAATTAATTAATCCTATATTATCAGGCAACTTTAGCCCATAGTTATATTCTTTACATACTTTGACTGCACGTCACGTTGACACCACGTTGAATCCACTACACGTTGCGCGGCAACCGACTGCCGCGCAACGTGTAGTGGATTCGATAGTAGGTAATGTAATACATTATTTAATACTTTAATTCTAATGTAGACAATCTAGTTTCCTTATGGCATCGAGCATTTCTTTCTTTATTGAAACAGAGTTTCCTTTTTCTTGTATAGAAGCACTATTTCTATGGATTGTCAGTATGCATATGTGAGCACCATGTTAGACTTCAGATTTTTTTTTATTTTAGTAAGTTATTAGTATAATGCGTCAAGCGTGTCTTTGCATTGTTCTTACATATGCGTACAGTATTGAAATATGTATCAGAGACATTGTAGAACATACTTTTTTTAAAAAGAGCAACGAATAGAGTTTCTTGCTCATTCTTCTCCATTCGAATCTACGTTTTGGAATGAGCACCTAGCTTCACCTAATTTCACTGACGGACTGACTGACAGACTATTATTTACTTTGTATTTGTTGACGTTTCAAAAGTACCAAACTATGGTTTAATTGAAATAAATGCTTTGACTGTGACTTTGACATACGGAGCAACTCTTTGTGTGATCCAGAAGTTATTTTTTCGGGTCTGGGTTTCAGATGTATGTTTGTAAACGCACCCACAACACGGGAGAAAAACCTAGTGTGGGGCGACGTCTTATTTAAAATGTAATAAAATAAGAAAGGCTTGGATAGATATTCTAATATACAGCTTCAATTTTAGTATATGTACTGCCGAAGCAAGTACTTCTAATATACAGTTGAGTAAATAAACTAAAGCCTGTGTTAGTAGCTGTTCACTATTGTACTAAGTCAATGTGCGCGCGTGTGTCACCTTGTCCGCGGAAGCAACTAAAGACTACTCCCATACATATACATCAAACTACTAATATAAACAACAGATACCGTCCACAAGAACCACAATTCGGCTAATTCGAAACTGTAGCTGCATACAAGTTATCAGTAATAGGATACGAAGTAAGCAATCAAACAAATATGGCCGTCGCAGACGATGACTGGACAGCTGCCAAAAGAAAATTGTGAAAGCAATCATAGGATAGTCGTGGAACCATTCGTCAGATTTTCTAACCCGCACAGAACTTCATATCAAGCTATAAACACCTGTATAAACTGACCGTCGAGTATGCGAAAAGGTCATCCAAAACGAGACCGTGATATACTGGTTTGTATAACTCGATGTGAAACCGTGTACCTAACATGCCTAAGATTAATTGGTAGAGGCGACGGTCCATTGAAATGTCTTGGAAAGTTTGAGCGATGAAATGGATAAATTATTTTTAAAAACTGCGATTGAAACTAAGGAAGGAAGTTTGTTTTGATAGTAGTTTGGTATATTTATTTAAAACTAACTTCTGCAAGCGGCTTCGCCTGCTGTCTCGTGGGATTAAAAGTAGCCTGTGTTATTTCTTACCATGTACCCTGTATATATTTATTTTTCAGGTTTTTAATTGTTCTTTGTCATAAGAATCTTCTCTTGGCAATAACAAATACAACAACATAAAAAAAATAGTGAAGTCGGTCCAGCAATCACGCGTGATGGCGTGACTAAGGTATTGAGTTTTATATATGTAAATGGTTTTATATAACATCCAGCAAAGCAGAATATGTTGTAAAATTTGTTCGTTTGGTAGCATTCTTTACCATCATCAATGGTCTGTGGTAGTTCACTGCAGAACTATGAATACGAACCTCCTCTAAATTAGGCAGTTTTGCTATAGCCTCGACGCCTGACAGGCGCCTGGAATTTGAGATTCAACTTTTTGAGTAAATAAACTAAAGAAAGAAAGAAAAACCATTTATTTTGCTACGACACAGAACAAGAATTTAGGAACACACAAAAAATCCTATGGTGCGTCGCAGCGCAAAAGGCTGGAGCTCAGCTTAATAAAGCTGTTTACTATTGCACTAAGTCAGAGGACGCTGCTGTTGTTCTCTGTCAAATTTGTAGCGTCTTAACGTTCTTTAGTTGGCTCATTTAAAATCTGCAAGAAGAGCAGCCAAATGTATTCTGTCGTCCAGCACACGGTATGGCAGTTTCTGTTTAACCTCAACCGGCTCGACCAAAGTGATACCACGGTTACTACCACAGCCTCACAGAAAACCAAAGTGAAACAACGCAAGTGTTGCGCTTCCTCGTCTGAAAGAGGTTACTGAAGGCCCAATCAACCCCCCCCCCCTTCCACAATCTCCTCAATACCTGAATCCCCAACAATCTTCAAATTCATAATCCCCCAAAACGTCAGTAACGCACTAGTAACGCCTCTGGTATTCTAAGTGAAGTGGTTGGTGATCAGGTAATCAGTCTACTCGCTTCCCGGCTTACACCATAAGCTTATAATAAAACCTTGAATCATGCTGTTCAAACTGATGGACTATTTGGTTTGCCTAATACAATCAAGATCAGCAGAAGTTTTATGTGAACTAAATATTTTGATTCTGACTTGACTTATATGGAACATACGCAATATAGAACTATAGACCATAATAATAAAACACGGTCGTAAAATATCAGATCAAAAGTTATTTATTCCAACTGATTTCGGTTTACGATTATATGATGTGTAGTTCCTTGCAATATAGGGGTGCCCTCAAAATTGTACCTAGAATCGTAAGAAAAATATTCGATATTAATAAAATATTTTATTGCCTCAAGGGTTAGGTCGTTGGACTAGTAAAGTTTAAGGAAATTTGGTAAATTATATTTTTATTGTAATTTTTTTAAATGGTTATTTTTTGACTGCCTCGTTGGCCGAGTGGTTGCAATCGTGACTGCTGGACAAAGGGTATCGGGTTCAATTCCAGGGTACTACTACCTACTGGGTTTTTGAAAATTTCTCAGTAGTAGCACGAAGCCTGGAAATGTGCCCAGTATATGGCAATAGACTCACCCCCTATTACATGGGATTCATAACATAAATAGTGAAAAGTGGGTGTTACATTGTACAGAGACATTAAGTGTCATAATGTGCGTCTCTGCCTACCCCTCGGGGATAAAAGGCATTTGTTGATTCGCAATAGAGGTTAAAACCCTGTAAGAGTTATCCATGTTTCTTCAGATTTAGACAGTTTTTAGGTATATATAAAGTATAATCCAAGCTGAATGCAAAATACATTAAAAGTGGGTATTACATTGTACAGTGGTATAATGTGCACCTCTGCCTACCCCTTCGGGGATAAAAGGCGTGATGTTATGTTATAATCCAAGCTGAATGCATAATACCTTATTTCCTCCAATTATAATGGTTCTCATAACTTATTTTCTTAAAGTTACATATCATAAGCTATTTTGCTCGCCTGAACTAGTGTTAATATGATCAAAATTATATCAACATTTTCGAAATCAGAATAAACGAAGCAACTCAGTGCTTATGCTGTAGTTAACATCCCCTAACATTATGATAATACAAAACTTTTACAAGGATTTGCGCTTTTAGCCCAACGTACAATGAACAATGTCGACAGGCCGCACATCATACCACCCAAACATACAAACTTCATTAATAAATTTTCAACTTTATCACCAAATTATAGGGTTGGAAGTCCATTGTAGTTATTTTGCAGATCGTAGTGTAGTAGGTTGCTTGCGATTGTACTATGAACAACTTTGTTCACTCTGTCTGTTTCTTTTGTTCGAACTTGACAATTGAAGATCGGTACAACTTCCACTATAGTTTTACTTGTGTGTATAAATAGGCGTAGCTAGCTTCATGAATTTGTTTTCATGTGATGGTATTTCGTAAATAAAGGGATTTATGAAAGATGTTTGGTGATTTCAAAGATGTGCTGAGTTCTATTAATGTATATTGGGGAGATATGCATGGAAACACTAATTCTGGAGCTGCGGGTCACCTAGCAGGTGCATGAGACAGAATGCATTAAGCCTAAAGGCACAAAAAGAGACTGTACAACTGGGTGAAGCCCTGTCGCCAAGCACCATGGAAATTTGACTAAAAACTAAGTGCGTCCTGTGTGTGAGCTATTATACTTGCTTCCAATAATAGGTATGGCAAAAGCGACTAAACGCATGGAAAGCGATAAGCTACACCTGATGAAACAATTAAATTATTTAACGTAGAGTTACGTTCATATCGCCAGAGATCTCACTCTCTCAAAGTATGTGATGATCTCAATTTAGTATATCGAACTTTAGACACACGGCTTGCAAATTATAGTTCCATTATTCAACTATTGAAACTAAAATTAGGATATTGTCTTAAATATTTTCTGTTTAAGCCTACCAACCTCCGTTCACCGACTCAAATCCTTTTCAGACCGTTTCCAGTACTCAGTCTATCAACAATATTGTCGTCACAATCTCGAATTGAAAGTTTTATTATTACTGTTCAAGGTTCAAGCACAGGGAGGTATCTGTCTTCCTATTAGCGATAAAGAGAATTGAAATGCCTTTTGCGCTGCGACGCACCATAGGCTATTTGTGTGTTCCTAAATTCTTGTTGTGTGTCCTAGCATGACAAATGATTTTCTTTCTTTCTTTAAAATGATGATGGTTGTATCTATCGATTTTATTTCTATAATATTTTGCTGTCCTTTATAACTTATACGTAACATCACACCTTTTAATCTCCGAAGGAATAAAACGAATTTTCTACAAATAAATGCGTTTACGTTGCGTAAAAGTTTCTATGTTTGTTTGCAACTCTTTCACGTCGAAACGGCTGGAGAGATCGGAATGATATTTTCAAAAGGGGTAGATTATGATATAAAATAACATAGAGGCTATTTTTTATCCCACGGTAACGCAGGCCAAACCGTTGGCAGAAGCTAGTTAGTAGTCCCATGTTATCGGAAGCAAATCTATTATCCTACACCAAGTGCAATTCCCATTTCTGTGCTCTTACTTACAAAAGTTCATAAACACAATTTCTATGCATACTTTTAAAAGGAAATCGGACGTGATACAAGTAAATTCCCATGCATATGTTCACGTTGAAGCAATAGACACCCTTGTCGTGACTATAAGAGCGGGACGTGCGTACATTCGACTAGGAATACCCATCGAGTTCACAGCTGTGCTTTCAACATGACTGTGCATTAGGTGTGTGACTGTCACACCGTACTTATTTGTTAAAAATATATCACGGCAAATATTTAAGAATTTATTTTATCGTTCCAAGATTAATTTGTCAGCTTGATTATCTGGCTGTTCTTAAATTATGGAATGTGTTCGAATAACTTAATGTGATGTTTCAATTTTCAGTGTAATAACTAGATAAGTTGTTGAACTAGGAAGATAGAAGTCAACAAAATATTTAACCACATCACTTTAAGTTAAGATCGGGTCGGTACGTATAATGATTTAGCTTTCTAGCACAAAAAAAACAGTATTATTTTTTGTTTATAAGTTACAAAATGCTATTTAGAATATATAATCTATTTATATCTCTTTTGCAGACATATATTATAACGATACGGTGTTACAGGCAGTCCCGCTTTCTCGCAACGTGCACGCAACACTCGCTTCAATGACGCACGATCGCTCCCAGCGCATAGCGTGTCGATAGCTGTTTAAATTGTGACAAAATATAGCTGTGAGCGTAACTGTATCTGCTATATTCCATAAGTTTCTGTATAACAGTAGTATTTCTATGTTTTATTGTTGTTTCTTGGTATTTCGCTACTTTATAGTTAATCTATGTTTTGTATCTAAGAACGGTCTCATAGCAAACTGATTTAATTTACTTAATGGTAATAGCCGGTATAATATTACAAATTAGAATAATAACTTCAAATTGATAAAAATGAACAGTACTTTTTTCTATTCAATTCTAAAATGAATAAAATTCTGTCAATTACGTAAACACGACCACGAACAAACGTAAGATGAATGTATGTCTACCTCTATGTTCTAAAAAATAAACTGAATGATAAATGGCCAATAAACAACCAACCAATAAGATTCAAAAAATATAAAAAGCATCGTCAAATGACATTCAATTACTTTATTAAAATTAAAAAAAAAATGAATTCTCCGAAATATTCAATTCACAACGAACGTTTTTGAAATAATGAAATTGTTTGATTACATTCCACTGCACAGCCTCGCATTAAGATCGGGATACATAATTATCCGTTGCTTGAAGATATGAATACGAAATAAAAACATATTTTGCTTATAAGAAACATGACTGTTTATAAAATTCGGTTACAACTTACGACTTTTAAACATACGACTTTTGTTAGGAGGATTTTAATCGCAATATTTATGACTATGCGTGAATAATAAATACTAAACCTAAATCTCAAAGTCGCTGTATTATTGTTACCAGAACCTTAGCATCAATTTTAGGGGTTGAATCTGTTTATTTAATTCAGGCAAATATTCTGTTATGGTATTGCCATACATAAATTACTATATTTTATGCTATATACTACTAGAGGTATACTATAAATTATACTTAAATAATAACAAGTTCGTTGTTATTAGGATTTTATGAATGTTTAAGTTACAGACATACAAAATAATCCAAAATTTGCGACACAGGCGAACCACGACACGAATTAACAAATACAGTATAAAAGTAGCGAGCGTGCGTCGACCTTAATAAATAAAAAAAGTGTACGAAAAATTTTTCGCGGAGACGACATACTCACGTAATAATATATTCATTTTGTTACGAAACTCAGTTACTTTCGAGTAAAAACATTTCGTGAATTTGTAATTGAGAGATGTTGAATATACATAGTCGCTTGTCATCGTACCTCTAATATTGCGTAAAAGCCGAGGTTCTAAAATAAATAAAATGTCAGAGCAATGACGTCAGAATGAGGTGGAGGTACTGAAGCTCGTTTGAGCGAGAGTAATTATTATTAATGTATCTTTAGATTTTTTATTTTTATACAATAAAAATCGAATTAGTTCGTTAGTTAGAAAATGAAAAAATATTAGACACGTATTTTTTTATTTCCTCGTATTAAGTGGCAATACTTAGATAAAATATGTAATAAGAGGTTGTTACGTCATAACGTGCTACAAAATGTGGGACGCTGTAAAGTCACACGATATTTCAAATTAATTTATATCGTCGAAATTATTTAATTTTGTGAGAAAAGAAAAAATACGTGGCTAAAGTTCTAAATTATTGTACCATATGGACATTTAAATAAAATTTAGGAAACTATCCTATTTTATAAAGGTTTCATCCCTGCATTTTGTGTAGTGAACTGATATGGCAGGGAGGCATATGTTCAGTTGTAGCTAATGTGATGTTGACGTAAATTATTGTCAAGCTCGTCCAAAACGAGGTTCAGTATAAAAACATACAAAGAGTATGCTGAATAAAAGTCAAGAACCAAATCCATCTTTAACAGAAAACTAGTCCGTTAAAAAGCTCTTTCACTTAAACTTGGAACTGAACAAAACCAATTCACACTTCACAAAACAATGCGTCTAAATAGTTCAAACACCACGAAGATATCGCCGCACAGAATCCATACGCATTGAAATTCTAAACCAATGAAATCCTCTACACCAAGGGTTCCCAACCTTTTTTTGGCCAGGGACCACTTGTGTATCATTCCAGTTAAGGTAAAGACCACTGTTACTATTACTATTTTTCGTGAGGCCGAAAATTCTCTCCAGAGTCATGGGGTTTGTTTTTATAAAAATAGTGACTTTAGGACTTATAATGCAAAAGTTCTTGAATCAATTGCTACTCGCAGTTGCCTTCCTTTATATAAGTTTAATTCGAACCTCAACCGTGGTATGTATTGGATAATTTTCTAATGTTCATTTTCGTCTTGCGGACCATGAGGTACTGTTACACATGCTAAAATGCGTTTTAGAATGCATAAAAAATCTTACGCCTATCAATTCGCAAGTATGCCCGAAATTAGCGTACTAATTTTGACACACATCCAACGTTTTTTCATGGAATAGTAGGCAAACGAGCAGACGGATCACCTGATGGTAAGCGATCAGCGCCGCCTATGGACAGAGGAGTCACAGGTGCGTTGCCGGCCTTTTAAAAACGAATTCTTTTCTTGAAGGTTTAAAGGTCGTATCGGTTCGGAAATACCACCGACGACAAAACAATTTCACAGTTCAGCTGTGCGTGGTAGAAAGGTCTGAGAAAAATGCACAATTGTGGCCTGCCAACCATTTATATGATGGAAATGAAAATGCTGTCGTTTGTCGCGGAGAACCTAACGGGTAACCGGGGCTCCGACTCGACGTGCAGGAGAAGGAACGGGATGGTTTTTAGTCAGTAAGGGTCTGACACTCCCTCCCGCCTTACCCAGGCGGGAGCAGTCATTCGATGATTTTCCCCCCTTAAAAAAAATAAATGGAACGACGGAGAATAGACGCGACAGGCATCAGAAACAGCCAAGTGACAAGTTGTCAATTGAAACAAACTTTCGTGTTTAAAATTAGCATGTGTAACAGTACCTTTGGTCTTCCGGACCACCGGTTGAGAACCACTGCTCTATACAAACAGCATTTGGTATGCAAATGTCTACTACTACATCGACGGTACAAATCATGCGAGTAACGGGCCCACGGCGAATCAGTTTCATGTGTGATCCGAATATTTTGATCACTGTTTATTTCTTGGTTCTTAGAGTTTAGAATGGGGATGAAATTCTTAAACTGGTTTGATTTTCGGTCCAAGCTGAATTAGGTGTGTTGTTTAGTGAGGGTTTGGCCTCGTATTTGTGTATTTCTTATGGTTTCTTGTAGTAAGTATAGGTTATATTGTTGTTTAAAACTTAATAAAGAATACTTTGTTTAAAACTTATCATAGCGTTACGTCTTTTAGTTCCCCAAAAGCTAGTGCGTATGCAATGTAAGGACCTACTTCTCATCTGTTAGGAATTTCATATAATAGTGTTAATGACCCTATTATTAAACACCGGTCATTATTCCAATCTTTGCATATAACCAAAAAAAAACATATATTTTTTACGGAAACTTAACTGATTCACAGATATTCTGTAGTATGCTATTTTGTTAGCATTGTAAAGGCTTTAATAAGTTATAATGTTTTCCTTCACTTCGATCTATTCTAGAAAATTCTATCACGTATCGTCTATCATCCTCAGAGGTACACATTTCCTGAGCCAGATTAAGGACGCGTCTACACCAGCGATGTGTGTGTATAGCGAAACTATACAATGATGTAGGGATGCAATATATGGAACTTTATTCCTAAATGGAGCCACTGCATTGATCCAAAGGTTGTTGTCTCTGTTCTGAGTACACAGATACATATTGTATGCAGGATTAATTTGTGTTTAACGAAGGTCTTTAAGTAATTTTTACTGTCTGTCTTTGTTGTAAGATTAAGCCAGCATAGTGTTTCAGTCAGATCCCCAAGCTTGATGTAACTCTTTTGAGCTTCAATGACAGCTGGTTTTAACAAATAAACTCAGTTCTTGTACTGCAATTATAGACCATGAAATAATCTTGGCAAATAATTATAACACGTTTTTCCCTGCGTAAAAACAGAGTTTATTTTCCGATCACTAGTGTAGACGCAGCCTTAGTCTACCTTTACCTACAATATCTCAAACCACAGAGTACACATTAACATAGCCAACCTGATTTATTCATAGTCGGGAGCGTCACGTTCCTGATGTTAATATTAAAGCTCGCTTGTGAGCGTATCAAAGAATTTGATGCCCGATACCATTACGTGCTATGGTGAATTTTATGGTACTGATTTTGGTAGGTAATCTTTCTACAGGAATTTCATTTATTGGGTCAATATTATAAATAGTTATACCAATTTTGCGTGAGCAATTTTTCTTTTAATAGATATCAGTATTTTGGATTAGGAATTCAATACAGTTAATACAGTTCACTCCAAAGGAGTGGGCACAGTGTAGCATGGCGTGCTCTGAAGCTAAGTCTATACTCGGAATTTTAATTCGATTCCAGATTTGACAATTTCAGTGTTGCAACGTTATGACAAGTACTAAATAGTGACGTTGCGAAATTATTCGATATGAAAATGCAATATTTCTGGATCGATTCTTCTCGTATATAATTTTACTTCCGTAAACTAAGTATATCAGGAAATTAAATATTTCTGAACCGATCATTTAGTTTTGACGATTAATTAACGATCTGAGACTTTTCTTTTATAATTGTGTGAAATAAATAAAAAAATGTAATCATGAAGGAACATGGCAAATAAAACAGATAGATGTATTATGGTAATAAGTTATTTTATAATTTGTCGTCGTCATCGCTATCGCTATCCTGTCACTTTCTGTAACATTTATTATAAAATACACACACTGTTTGTTTATCGATTTTTGTGTTCATCACTACACTATTATATGTGGTATCATTATTTCATAAAATGACAGTAGCTATTGTCAAATCTGGAATCTAAATAAAATTCTGACTATAGTAACAATGTCTGCATTATTATTATTATTACATTTTTCAGAAAAAATATATCCACTGCTGAACAAATTTACCTCTTAACAAGAGTTCTGTCATGGTCCACACTTGCCAAGGTTACGAAATCGGAGTTTGTCCAGCGAACATTTGGTGGATCTCTCCCCGTTTTTTAAGTGGTAGCAGTTTTAGTTCATAACTGGTTCCTTACGTATAATATGTATTCTAAACTCTAAAGTAACAAGTTAAGGCATTAAACTCTATCCAAAGGTTGTCTGTAAGAGATCGCCTTGTGCGATAAGACCGCCCATTGTACAGTACACTGTACAATGGGCGGTCTTATGTCTTATCTAAATGTAAATACAGTGTACAACACTGTATTTACATTTTGTGTCCAATAAAGTATTTATTAATGATTAAACGTTCGATAGTATTAAAACAAAACCACTTTTTTATATTTTACGAAACCATTATTCTATTTTTATTATTGTTCAGTTTCATGTCTTGTTACTTATTTGTAGCAACTGTCACGGTTTGAAGATTTTCTCTGGAAATCCTTTTATCAAATATCTGAAATTGTTTTACTTGATAATTTTTTATACAGATACATACTTTTTTTAGGGGAGAAATCATCGAATAACTGTTCCTGCTTGGGTGAGGCGGGAAGGAGTGTCACACTCTTACTGACTAAAAACTGCCCCGTTCCTACTCTTACACTTCGAGCCGGAGCCTCGGTAACCCGTTAGGTTCTCCGCGACTCTGTATTTTGTAGAGATACTTGGAATTTGATTTGAAAATTTAATTTTTATTCCTACATACCTGTATCAAAGTTACTTCCTCAACCCTAGAAGTGCCATGCTTCGGCACGAATGGGCCTGCTCGACCGGAATGATACCACGGCCACACAGAAAACCGACGTGCAACATAACTTTCGTTGTGTTTCTTCTTGTGAGTGAAGTTACCGGAGGCCTGTTATTATAAACCCACCCCTGATATCCACCAGTATATGCTGATCCCCAACCACATTCGCCATACCTGGGAAATACATAGCGCATTATCTAATCCAATAGATCGCTTATCTCCATTCGGCCGCAAGGGAATTATGTGTACGTAGTCATGATGAATGAAAATGATAGCCTCTGGCAAACTACTAGAATTGAGCAACGTTTATGCAAACACTAGTTGTTACCGTCGGCTTGAAACACGTGGTGAAAGGTAAAGGGTAGCTAAAATTTTGAGTTTATTTTGCTAAGAAACCATAGTTTGAATAAGGCAATAGACAAAATATCAGATACTTGACTTGATTCGAAATTATAATTTAAAAGGTAAATTATAATAAGAATAAATTATTTAAAAAGAAGAAGGAGGTTTTTTTTTTGACCTGATCCTATTTTGATGCAGTTTTCAGAAAAGTATTTGGTACACTTAGGAAAAGGTTTTCGAAGTAGCATATAGCCGAAAATAATAAAAAAGAGAGGGTGGAAACCGGATATTTAAATGTGGTTTATGAAATAATTATTGATTATATGTTACTTACTGTTTTATTGTCAATAAAATTTTGTTACTGATTTAGTCATAGTACATTCCTATACACCCTTTTAATGAAAATGAATCCTAGTGCTATACTGTGCAAATATGTAGAGGTATATCGCAAAGCAAACAAACTACATTTAATTTTGGCAGAAATTCAAAACCCTCTTCCTAGAACCGTATGGAAGAAATCTTAATTATGTATTCTGCTGGGAGACATTTCTTGATTAAAAATGTCTTAGTGCAAAACTTTGGTATGAGCATAATATTTTTTTAAGACGTGAGACTAGTTTCACATAATACTTTTATTATACAAAGCTGAAAACTTGGCCTTGTTGGCCGAGTGGTCGCAATTACGAATGCCGGGCAAGGGGTCTCGGGTTCGAATCCCAGGTCGGACAAAGTATTACTGAGTTTTTAAAAAATTCTCAGTAGTAGCACGGAGTCTGGAACTGTGCCCGGTATATGGCAATAGGCTCACCCCCTATTACATGGGACTCATAACATAAATAGTGAAAAGTGGGTGTTACATTGTACAGTGGTATAATGTGCACCTCTGCCTACCCCTTTGAGGATAAAAGGCGTGATGTTGTTATGTTATAAAAACTTTGTTTATTTGAACGCGCTAATCGTGGAGCTTCAAACGCGGAACTCTTCATTTCTGTCGTTCCACTCTTGGCAGAGCGGTCGTGGTCACGTGGGGGCCGTATTTGTGCTGGAGGCCGATACTGCTTTTCTTATGATCTTCCACCATCTCTTCCTATTTGTGGATGGTCTAGAACAGTCTGACCCTGGGTTTCCTGTTGCCGATTTGACTTGATCTGGCCAGCGCATAGGTGATCTGCCTTGTGATCTGGCACCGTCTACCGTTTATTCAGGAAGACTATAGGCTATAAAACATTACGATGCGATGAAACCGTGCAAAATTAGCTTATTTCAAAATTTAGAGATTAGCCAATTTTGCCCAATTACTATTACCTAGGACTCAGTACTGAGCCTTCGTACTTGCAATCCCTCAACCAAAAGACAGTATCACACGTAATGCTATTATGAAGCATTATGTACACTTTGCACCGAACAATTTACATAATCGAACCCTCATTTATAAATAATTCAACATCGTCCGTGGTCTCCAATAAACATTGTATTAAAGTTTGAAGAAATGCTAAACTGTCTCCGCCAACAACGGTTGACGACCAAGTTTGAGAAAAAAAGTTACGTGGAAGACAATACTCTTGCCCTACAATAATGCTGGAAGGCAAAAATAAAAAATCTAAGTACAAACAAAAACGCTTCATTTACAAATTCCCGATAAATGGGTACTTTCCTACTTAATCAAAAAAAAAATATTTCGACTGTTCAATACAATAAAATATTAAAAAACCGGCCAAGTGCGAGTCGGACTCGCGCACCGAGGGTTCCGTACAAACCTGCAAGGTTTACAAAGTTCGTTCATTACGATAATCGAGTCATAACTATGGCATTTTATTGCAAAATGAAATTCATAACATTACAATGGGGAAAGATGGAGGAGCATAAATTTAAGACAAAGATCTCTTTATCGCTTAAGTAATCCTTTATTTTATATTAACACATATCATTTATCTATAATATAACTGAAACACTTATACTGCTTCTTACCAAATTTCGAGATTCTATGTCAACGGGAAGTGGTCTTTAGGTTTTAATTCCCTTGCGTGTAGTTGCGAGTTTCAAAATATGCGGCATCAATGGTTGTACTTTTGCGTTTTGCGTTTTTGCGTTGACTTAGAATTTTTCTTTTCACGGGTTTAAAGGCAATTAGATCTAAGTATTTGATATGAATTTCAACTTGATAGCTCTACGCGTTCATGAGGAAAACAGTAATAAGTTTATATTTATTAAAAAATATATATTTTGTAATGTAACTAAAAATTTAAGGTTTTCGGAATTTTTCCTTTATGTGTGCTATAAAACGTTACTTCATGCCAAATTTCAAGATTATAGGTCGACTGGAAGTACCCTTTAGGTTTTGATTCCCTTGCAAGTGTCGAAAATTTGCGGCATAAACGGCTGTATCTTTTGATTGCGTTGGCTTAGAAGTTTGATTTTTTCACAGCTTCAAGGGACAGTAGACTTGAGTAATTGATATAAATTTCAGCTTCATACCTCCACGCGTTCCTGAGAAAAAGAGTCTTGACAGACGGACGGACGGACGGACAGACGGACAACAAAGTGATCCTATAAGGGTTCCGTTTTTCCCTTTGAGGTACGGAGCCCTAAAAAAATCAACTTTCTTTAATCAGTGTAGTATATTTTCAGAAAATGTTTAAGAAATAAGTATGCTTTTTGACGCTAAAAAACGTTACGTCACAATTCACAAGCTCGTACAAAATTCATAGAAAATTGTCGTTCTTGACAGATCGGAAAGGGATTTGAATTTGGACCAGTTGTCAAATACCGCATTGTATGTGGCCTGAAGGTTTAAGACGCCCGCTACTCATGCATGAAGGGGTTCGAAACCTACCAACGGTAAGTACCAATGTGACTTTTTCCGAGTTATATGTAGACACGTAAGATTATTTAGACATTACTAACAAACTAACACTTTCCAGAAAACCGCATCAAAAACATACATAATATACGTACTGGTCAGACTATGAAACTCCTTCTTTCTTTTTTGAAGTCGGTTAACAAAATAAAACATATTTATTTAAATAGTTTAATTGTCTTAATCGGCACACTTACACGGGTTGGCGATTACCGGGAAAGAGGTCTCGGGTTCGATTCCCGGGTTGGCCAAAATACTACTGGTATTTTTTTTAAATCTCCGTGGTAGCACGGAGTTTGGAATTGTGCCCGGTATATGGCAATAGGCTCACATGGGACTCATAACATAAATAGTGAAAAGTGAGTGTTACATTGAACATATCCCTTCGGGGATAAAACGCGTGATGTTATGTGTTGTTCAAGGTCTAGTCTCTGATGTATAGTCGCTGAACGGTTTATAAGGCAATGTATCTTCCAATATCGTACAAAAAGCCATAAACGAAGTTATTCTATTCAGCCACCCATACAAAAGTATTTCACTTTCAACAAAAACGTTCAGCCCTAAGTTCCACACGCTATGTAAATTCCTGGTTACTGAATAGGGATGTCGGATGCATCGGCTTGCAAATTGCGGATTCCCTGTGTCTACATACGTTATAGTGGTCACATAACCTTTGGATTACCAGCCCTGTTGAATCTGGGTGATGTTTAGATGTTATAGGGGTTTAGAGAGATTTATTATGGAAGTAATGTCGGTTCTGAAGATTTCATTTATTTTAAACATCATTGTTGTCATTTTAATAAAGCCTCAGCTACACTCTAAAGATCACCAGGAACATTCGCGTGTAATGTGTAACGTTACAGATCTGAGCATTACATCAGTTAAGGAGGAGAACTGAACATTACAATGCGCACCTTGTAATGATAGAGGTATAATGTAGGTATATAGAGGTCAATATCTTGATACAACTTGTAACATCAATGCATCCCGCCCCCGCCCGCCCGCTTCGTCTGACATCTTGCTATGAAATGCTCAAAGTCGAATCAATATGTTACATTACAAACAAGTGTTCGTTGTGATTACACTCAAATGCTTGTTAGTTAGGGAGGTATTATTGTACTGTAAATCTCAAAGTCGAATCTAATATGTTACATTACTCGTGAATGCTCCCGGTGAGGGAGCATTCAGATAGACAGAAAGACAGCCAAAATATGTGAAAAATGCAAATAATGTTATTTTGGTACTATGTGTATCGTATGTGTGTAGTAAAAAGCGGTTATATTAATATTACAAACAGACATTCCAATTTTATATACCTGTATGTATAGATGAACCGACGTTGTGCCACTATCTCACCAGGTGGTAAGCGATGGTGCAGCCTACAATAAAGCACGTCTGCCTATAAGCAACCTATAGTAGTGTTAGGCAGTAACGCTTAAGCACCATCCAAGGACGACCGCTACACCAGAGGTACATATATCTTAAAATAATTGCCCCAGTTTTTCCACCTTTCATGTAGAATATACTTTTACGAACATTACCTCGCTCAAATCTCCTATAAACTGATATTTACTTGATTTTTCAATTGCGATTCCAGTAATAACATCGATATTCTTTCTTGGTAATACAGCGACACATTGAGCTAACATAACCAGTTTATCATGGTCTTGCTTTGCTTTGCTTTGCTTAAGATATTTCCGCACGTTCGACGGTTTAGCTTATACTGGTTTTGATAGCTTGATATGTCTATCTGTACCAAGACATCGTTACATCATAACCCCGCTGCTTATTCAATTGCTATTTCAAATAGCTCCTGCATCGTTTCCTCTCGTTTACTTCTAACCTTCTTGTTATGTCTGCGGTTTAACTTATTTATGTTTTTTTTATTTCATCTGTTGGTTTGTGTCTTTTTCTGTCTAGCTCAGTTTGGTTTTTGATTCGAATACAATTGAGGTTTTGATTGGTTAGTGCTTGTTTATTTTTTTTTGCATTGTAACCAGCTGTTGGTAATGATGACTACCAACTTACATTTGAAATTACTTTACGGTGACTTTCAAATTCGATAATAATTTATTCAAATTGTTTGTACTTCAAGTAAAATTAGGCATATTATAGAATAGGGTAGACGATTAATTTTTATTTTAATGTAGAGGTACATCTGGTAGATTATTTATAAACATTAGACACGTATTTTTTATTTTTTTACGGTAACAAATTGTTTCGACGATATATTGATTTGAAATGTCGCGTGACGTCACTTCTATGTACATTTTATACGTAGAAATGATGTTTTAGCCCCCACTCCTAAACTTTGATTCGTTATATCTAAGTATCATTTTATTATACCTACAACAAAATAAAAAATACATGACTAATATTTTTTCATTACTGACGGACTAATTACATTTTTAATTTTCATACCCTGTCATCATCTCTATTCGTCTTAGACTAGTAAGCTAATTGGGATAAAAATATTAAACTACCCGTAGGTCTTGTATGTAATACGACAAGAACAAAGAAACTAACTCGAGTCTTTATAACATATTAGCAAAAACACAATACATTTTAGTTTTACTGCGTTGCAGAAAAATACAAGAAAATGTCCTAAAATCCTTCGAATGTAGCACTAACAAGCATTCCATACTTTTCTGAAAATAGGTAACCGACCAAAATTCGGTGCTAAATCGCGAAGTTAGGAATTAGGAAAGTAAAGCGTAACAGTTTTATTTCTTCAGGGAGCAGAACTTACTTCGAAGCATTTACTGGAAATTTTTAACGACACAGGTACGCGTTTCGATCTTACATATTTGGTTTAGTTAGGCGTTCGTACTACAAGTGATTCGATTTCTATACAATTTTATTATAATTGTTTACATGTTTATTTTCTGGTATATAAACAAGCATAAAAAAAATTTATGGAGTCAATGAACTCTAAGATATTTAATTGTAGTTTACTGAATATTTTTTTCGGCACCATTGGCAAGTACCAATGTGACATTTTCCGAGCTAATTATGTATTTTCTAAGATTATTGAAGCACCACCGACAAACGGTGAAGGAAAACATCATGAGGAAGCATGGGCAGACAATATCTTATAAGTTTGAAATCGCCAACCCGCATTGAGTAAGCGTGGTGATTAATGCTCAAACCTTCTCCGTGTGAGAAGATACTCTGCTCAGCAGTGGGCTGTTTATGTGATGGTGTGAACAATTTATCTTTCTGTGTATTTATTTGGAAATAGGCAACGTTTAAATGAACATACAAGGAGTGAATTGCATGTCCTTGAAAACTTCATTGCTTACAAAGTTGCATAAACTTATCATGTTAAAACACGTGGACCTATTTTACTGATAGTACCTATTGGGTCTGCTATAAAGATTTTTTTATGGATAATTGGGCCACCGGTAGCCTCAGTCAGACGACGAAAATAACGCAAGCGTTGTTTCAAGACTTTTCTGTGAGGCCGTGGTATCACTCCGGTTGAGAAGGCCCGTTAGAGCCGAAGCATGGCACTCCTACACTTGAAGGATTGTTACCTACTATTGATTTACGCGACCAAAAACATATTACAATAAAGCATGTTGACCTCTAAAGCCGAAGAGAATCATAAAAAATGAATTATATCAAAACATAACAATCCCAAATCATAAACACTATTATAAATAGGACCAAAACTCCCTAACATGGAGTTCACAACAACTTCACGCCTCAGAAAATATTTCCTGAACAAGAGAAGCTAACTTTAATCGATGTTACAAACTCTAAAAGTTACGTTTCATAGTTCGTTGCTTGTTATAAGTTCCTTAGTCGACTGGTTATGAGGAATTACTTCATTACCTACGACATATTTGCTTAGCGACCGTACGAATGTGCCTTGGGATTCGAAGTGCTATCTATATAATAAATTGAGTTTAAATTATGTAAGAAGATTGTCTATGATGTTTAATTGAATGGTTTATAGTATTTAGGTTTGTAATGAATATCTTCGTAGGTGTTATTTAACTAGGATTTTTTTAAGGGGGTAATTCAGCAAATGACTACTCCCGCCTAGGTGAGGCGGTAGGGAGTGTCAGACTCTTACTGACTAAAAACCCCGTTCCTTCTCCTGCACGTCGAGCTGGAGCCCAGATAACCCATTAGGTTCTCCGCGACATTTTACTAGAATAGCCTAGTAAAATGTCGCGGAGAACCTAACGGGTAGACACCTATGTATCTACTAATTATTTTACCAAATAATGGTTAAGACCAAACGAAATTTAATTATCAATTACAGTTCTAGATTCTTTCTAAATATGCAAACCGTGTCTTTTTCTGAATTGGATAACTCTTCTATGTAACATTCTAGCTAAATAGCTATGCAACCTTCTAGCACGAGTTTTAATAATAATTGAAATCGTATCGAAACTTTAGACGAATAAAATATAATTTAAATGCTACTTCTACACTCACACACATGACTCCTTTTCTCATAAATTCTCAACAATGCAGAAACGAAAACATAAACGTCAAAAAGTCATGCTCACCCGCAGGTGTGTCTAAGTGTATGCTACATTGTCGGGAGATCGTTGTCAGAGCTGGCTTGAAATTGAATTACCGTCGTTTTACAGGAAACATTACGTTTATCTAGACTAGTGTGGGAGAGCCATGCTTCGGCACGAATAGGCCGGCTCGACTGGGGTGATACCACGGCCTCACAGAAAACCTACGTGAAGCAACGCTTGCGTTGTGTTTCGTCGTGTGAGTGAGGTTACCGGAGGCCCAATTACTCTCCCCTTCAATTCCTGAATCCCCAATGATCCTCAAACTCCTGATTCCCCAATAGGCCGGTAACGCACTTGTAACGTCTCTGGTGTTCCAGGTGTCCATGGGCGACGCCGATTGCTTAACATCAGGTGATCCGTCTTATGCCATAAAAAAAACTAAAGTTGACTGTAATCAAACGAGTACATCATTATGGGTCTTACTTGCTCTGAATTACATCGCTTCATTGTTAAAACATTCTTCATATAAAAATTTCCAACAATCCATAGTGTCAGTTGGACTCCAATAATCATTATGAAAAAATACACATCGTATTTTTCCATTGAGTAAAAATACATTCAGAATTTATTTTATTGCGACGACTTTACTCGTCGTGTTTTATTCGGCACAATATGGCGTCAGTAAATAAAAGTTTTTTATCGCCCTACTTACTACATTGCTATAGTGCCATGCCTATTATATGAGGCACGTACGTATCCATAGTTTTATGCTTTCATATTCATTCAAGGCATAAAAGCGCGTCGAAGTGTTGTTGTATATTTATTTTTATGAGGTTGTAATATGGTTTCTTTTTGATTGTAAATGAATATTTAAATGTATTATAACAGTATTTTTTTTTATTTTGCTACATATAATTGTACCTGTATATCATCAAGAGAGCATCAGAAATATACCCAAAGCACGTCCATTTGTCCCCAATATGTTAGAGAAAACATTTTTACTACCATGTGGCCATGACGCTTCAAGATCATTTGCCACTACAGAGAATGTTCAAAGCAAAAAAAAATATAAATTCAGGTATTTTATTTAATTGCTGATACTTCGGAATAGCATTTAGAATAAGGAACCAAGGTTACGATGACTAGCACAACAGAAAATAATAAAACCTTCCTAAAACTAACCCATTTATTTTTCTTTTACAAAAAGTTAACTTTTCTCTTTGTACGCAATCAGCACTGTAGAATGTCCTTCGTCATTTTCCCGACAAGACAGGTGACACCATCTCCTTTACGAGTCTTTTAATCGCTAGTCGCATCGTGAACGTAAACTGCACTCGCTACGGTTTACGTTTCAATCGTTAAATTGATGGGTTTACTGAATAAAAGGATCCTACGCTTTGGCTTTTTGTAAGCTATACATGGAAACGTTAATCTAGAATTACTGGTGGGGTTATAATAAAATGTGATTGTTTGTACTTCTGTTAGAGTGATTGTGGTAAATTTTAACGGTGATCAATCCTTTTTTTCTGTGTCTCTTTTAACTCTTACTCAAATTTTAATACAGCTTTGCTAGAACTAGCATAAATAATTTATGAAACCATCTTATTTTCTTAATTATAGATATTAATGTATAATTAAGAAAATATTCGGAACTTCACGATTATACAGTCGGCACGGTGATTGGGCAACCGGCTGCTGCACAACCTGTGGCGGGTTGAATTCCCTCATGGAGCAACTCTTTGTGTGATCCATAAATTGTGATTTCAGGTCTGGGTGTAATGTTTACGTGAACTTTTATGTTTGTAAACGCATCTACGACTCAAGAGAAAATGTTAGTGACTTTTTCCAACGTATATTTTTATAAGAATAAACAAAAAATCTTTAAGAAAATAGTAAAGCCTGCCTAATCATAAATCTAAAAGTAAACATGATTTATCATTATTTTTCTTCTTAAGCTGAATTATTTTATCATCATTAATATTATTCTTCCTAAACTCAAAATTACACTAAAACTATGTTTTACTAAGTACACCATATTAACTTCTATTAAGAAACCAAACCAACCATGGTTGTCACTAACTTTCTATTTCACGACGTGCTAACACACAATTATTTTCACTGAATTTCAGTAAAGTACTCCCTACCCTCACCCCTGTTCTCATCTCATTTAACTGAAGTTAAACGCGGTACGCTGAAATCGTCCTACTTCACACGTAGTGAGCCTGTTGAAAACTTCCAAAAACTTGAATCAGTTACAAACCTTAATAGTTTTCAGACGGCCGGGAGTTTCAGCCGGCTTACACAATAGCGAGAAGGAGATTTAAAATGACGCTTTATGAAAATTTAAGAATTTCATTACTGAAATTTTTCGTCTTTCAAAATATAGGCTACACTATTCAAAACCTGTGCCTATATAATGTTACATAACATTATATGTGTCTACGTTTGTGCTAGCAAATGAGTTGTGTCAAAATATATTGTTAAATATTACTACGTATTTTTGAGTTTTTAGTGTAATTGATTCATTAATTTTTGCCACCAGGCTTGTATTCTATCATAAGCTTTGTTGAAAAACTCATTAAAAATAGTTCAAAATATCGGCACTCAATCTCAATCACCAGCTTAAAAATCATAACTCCCTCCAACTTTAAATACTTACTGTTCCGAATTAAAATCCCCAGTCGAACTCCTAGTAACTAGCGTATGCTTCAATATCCTATAAGAAAATTTAGAACTACATTGAATTTCAAAATGTACGACCAAGCAATAAGGTTGGATTTCGAATGGGAGGAATAAAATCGTCTCGTTTGCTCTTCGCTCGCCTTTCTCTAGTGTGAAATACGCCCATGCCTTGTTCTCCAACCACACTAAGAATTTTGGATTCTCGCCCTCCTTAATCTGACTTCGGATAAGTTTTGAGAATTATCTGGATCAAGGAGTATGCGCGGAATTTACGAATATCTTCTAAATAATATAAGATAACAGTCTTAAGTGTTTGGCTTAGAGTCGATTTTTGAATGAGTTTATGAGCGTATTGTCTTGTTGTAAATAAATTCAAATAAGGTTTTGTCATTGTATTGTGAAACAATGTTGGGATTGCTTGAAGTTCTTTAATACATTTCAGTTTATGGCCGTCCTTTGTTGTGAATTATAATGTATTTTATGAAGCTTTGCAATTTGTGTTAACATGGCCATTTCTATTCTGTGGTCATTATGTAAAAGTATTTTGCATGATATGCCGTGCTCCGTGATATTTATTTTACAAAACTCTCCTTCTTTCACAAATGGTGTACAGAAATGCCCAATACTATTTATTTATTTATGTACACACATACAACATAAAGGACAACAGATATATACAATTAAAGTACAGAGGTACCACTTATTCCTATTGGAATTTCTTCCTGTGGACCTGGGACAGAAAAAGTAATAATGATATTATGACACAGTGTATCTTCACATAGAAAATTGAGATAGAAAACAGACTTAAAACTAAACAGATACAAAAATCCAAACAAATATATAAATAAACACATAAACAACTAAATGAAGAAATTTATCAGTATCAGGAAGAAAGGTATTCTCTCACTCGTCTTTTAAAGATAATTTAAAAACATCGTAAATCTATATCTATTTTAACTTCACTACCTCTACACTTTCCTCATATCGGAACTTATTCACCCATGTGCAAGGGACATGCCCTTAACCCAACACAGAATCCAACCAATCATTTACTGTCCATAACTTTATAAGCCATAAATCGTTCGGCTCCAAGGATTTTGTCACTTACTTAAAACATTTGAGTGCATTTTACTTCACCCAGAAGTTACTAGTCAAGATAAAACCGACCTTACGGAATCTTACGGGTATATTCCTGACTTATGACTATATTCAGTCTTGGTATCCTTAACTCTTTAACCCTGTCAATTGGTGTTTCTTCTACGTCATTGGCTTTTGAATGTGAATTAGGTTCAAGAAGAGCTGGTAAAAGATTTTAAATTTTTCGATGTTCATTACCTGCTGCTTCGATATTAGTGTTATGCATATAAACACTGAATTAATGAGGTAGATCGGATATTATAAAACATTATGTTTATATGATATATTTCGCGCTTATTGCAAATAGTGAGCATCGTTTAACATTCTTTCTGAATTTATTACTATTGTTGAGGATTTTGAAACCGAATACCACCTACGTATAACCAGAGTATTGATTTTAAACCTCATACTTTTAAATTACCAATACATCAAAAAAAGCAAATATTGGTACCAATGACACATGCTGCCATGAATCCAACAAAGAACCTGGCAATGGGTTCTACGACCAGAATCTAATTTTAAAACATAAAATTAATCCTCCGTGGACCGCAGTATGATTTAGAGGCACCGCACGCGATCAGTTGGACAGATTTATGGCAAAGATTCGATGTGGCTAACTCAGAGTTATAGGTGTCATGTTTTATGGGACATGCTCATATTTATACGGGCATAACTTTGAAGGGGACATTTTTTGCGGGGCACGAAGGATGGGTCCGGTAAGGTAAGCTTCTGCGGCGTAGGTAGGTACTTTATGTTAACCTGTTTAAAATTTAAGTGGATTCGTTTTTGTGTAAGAGAAAGTATTTTTTGAAATTATTTCTCGCTTTTCTGCCTCGTAGAAGTTTTCTAGAAATTATCTAAAAAATAAAATAGACTACATAATTTCGCTAAGGTTTAAGATAAAAATAGTTTTTTTTACAAGTTCTTTTGTAGTCGAAAATGTTGTCAGCTCCTTTATTAAGATTTCATTCACAAAATGGTTCTTTGTTATAAAATTTTACAGGTTTAAAAATGTAATTTATTAAGAAAAATAATGTACCTATTCGAAAGTGAAGACAATTTTAGTTAAGACTCTTTTTAAAACTGACTTCAAAAGAAACAGTGTTCTCTTCCTCATAGAAAAAAACCAGTCTTGGGTTAAGAGGTCACTGATGGCGTTTCCTTCTTTGAAATTCCTCTTTAGCACCAGGTCGTCTAGAATTATGCCCAGTATAATTATGGCCATAGATATTTATCTAAAAATAATGTCACACAAGAAACCTCGAAAGAGCAACAAAACAACTCAAAAATGAGTTTCAAAATAACAACATACGGTTTAAAATAGCTTTTGTTAACTCCAACCTATACATATGAAACCACGCACAATAATCCCGTAGGTACCCGACTCAACCCATCAGATATTAAAAGAAACCGTCCATGTCCCTTCACACCCAAAAACTCTAGACGGATTGAAGGATACCCTTATTTTAGGACAGTCACAGACGGACAAAATTGTTTTTATTTGGGTCAACTCAATATTGCTCCACTGGACAAGAGAGCGACCAGTTGCGAAACTGCGACGGCCAAATAAGGAACCTCCGGTTAGATTCTAAGATTAGACACTATTGGATTTTTATTGATTATTGAAAATTTTTCAGTAAATTATTCATGGAGTCAGTCAAGGTTCATTGCTGTTAAAAAGTGTATTGTAAACATACAACCCTAAACACCCCTCTGGGATTAAAATACCTATGTTTTAACCAAGTTGCATTGGTGTTGGGACCACTCTCAAATTTACTGCTACTCGATCAAACCGTTCATACCATTCAACTTTTTTTGTGGGACGAGCCCGTCACAACATCCCGGAATCGCTGCAATTCTTGTAAGTCAGGATTTACAGTAGATACAACCATTAAAACATCGGAACACTGTCAATCATTCAATTAATCAACGTCATCTTGTGGTCGCCACGTTGTCCTCGTTCTAAAGCTAGCCTAATCCCTAACATGTGACAATAAAGGCCAAAGGTTCCGTTTTAATATCTTCCCTTTTGGCGAGTGTCGTGTATCCGACTGTTGTTCACTTGTTATCATTTTTTAGACAGTTTTCCTTGTTCGTAATTGGTAAGGCGATACAAGGGATCTTTTTACACTGGTTATAGACGTTGTTATTGGTAATTATGAATGATTTGTAGGTGTATTTTCAAGATATTGTATTTGGATATTTTATTGCGTTTCCTATTTTGTTTAGGAACTTTGGATCTCTTCAAGCCGGTCGATCCATTTCTTGGTTTTTTTGTTTAGCAAAATTAAATAGGTCCTTTTCCTGTTTTATTTTCTCTGATATAAGCCTCTCTCTCTATCCCGATCTCTGCTCTATTATATATAATCGATTTCATAACTATTATTCTACCAAATACCTATACGATCTCTAAAACAAATGGAACCTTAAGTCACCAATACATGACCTGAAAACTAATACCCAAAACCCAAATAGGACAGTACGACTTCAAAATACAAAAACAAATATCACAGTTACAATTCCATTTCAATAAGAGTATCGACTTGGAAGGACCAAGAAACTACTTCTCGAAATTGATAAGGGAATGGGTTGTAGTATTTCAACCGTATCTTCATATCACCATGATATTTTTGGTCCAAAAGCCTCCAGAAATATTATAAGGACGCAGTTACTAAGTTTTCTTGTTAGGCATCGAATTCGAGTATTCTTCAAATAGTTCATATTTACTTACTTCATGTTTGTGAGTTTGCATATAGTTCAATTTCATAGAATGGCATGTTCATTTTTAATTGAGGAAGAATTCCATTTTAGAATTACATTGCTCGGAATGTCGGAAGCGAATGAAACCATTAACTTACGAACTCTATTAAATTTACTGATGGTAATCAGAAGCCAGAAATATTTGACAGTAGCGCGACAAACTTCTGGGGTGTCTCAATAAAGAGGGATGAAAATAACTTCTGTTCCGCAAAGAATTTAATAGATTTTTGGTTAAATTCAAATTCAAATTCAAATTATTTATTTGCACAAATATGGGTACATCATGTTGTTCATAGTTTATACAGTCATATAATAATATAGATCGCCATATTCCGGCTTTCGCCATGCAAAGTTAAGTGACAACAATTTAAGTCAAGATAAAAAAGATTAATTTTAAGGTCAAAAATAGTGGGTTTACGTCATAAGGAATAATTATTATTATTAAGTCAGAAAATAGCATATAGGTAAATTAAAGTTTTAAATCTTTGTCGATAAAAATTCTAATATGTCACAAAATCGAATATCATCTATACATAATATTTAATAAAATTGTTACTATCTAAAATACAATTAAAATTTAATGTCATACAGTTACTCATACATTAATAGTGTATCTGTGTGCTCCAATATTTACATTTCGATTCCGGATATATTGTCCTCTAAAAATTCCTTTATGGAGTAATAGGCTTTTGCCAAAAGTAGACATTTTAATTTACTTTTAAATGAATGGTCGTTTGTTGTTTCCAATAATGTGGTGGGTAAATGGTTGTATAATCTAGGTATCATGCAGAATACACTTTTACTTAGGAGTCCAGTTCTGTTTGGCATGCAGCTTAGTTTTAATTGTTGTCTCCTACTTTTTAATTTTGGAAAGAGATTTGTATTTTGCCTAGCAAACATTATTAGGTCAAAAATATAAATACACGGGAATGTCATTATCTTAATATTAACAAATGTAGATCTACAACTTTCGGTTTGTTTCATTCTGAATATGGCTCTGACGCATCTTTTCTGAGCTCTAAAAATCGCGTCTCTTTCTGTACAATTGCCCCAGAACATTGCACCAAATTTCAATATGGGGGTGACATACCCATGGTATGCCGTAAGAACAGTAAATAAGTGCATCTAGATATTTTCGGTAGTGGTTCTATGTGTATTTAATATGACGAATAAGTTTTTATAATACCTATTAAGAAAAAATACCGTTTTCACTATGTCATAAAACGGAAAAGGCTATCTAAAAATTTTGCTCACCAAAACCCAACATCATTAGGCAAGTTCCTTAATCAAACACAGGTTGCCAATTCAACAGAAGTTATTTCGCAACACTTCAAATTATACAATCAAATCAAATCTTACCATGTGTAGTTTCTCTAAGGTCGTACGTATCGGCAGTTGAGTAAACCCAATCACTTATTGGATAGAAGTTCCTGGGACTGGGTTCATCTAGATTCCGTTCGACATACCTCGGCGTTACATTTCAAACCCCGTTTGACCTTGAGCTTTGTGGTGGACATCGGACTTATAATCGGTTTTAGGATATCAAGGAAGTTTGAGGGTTATTCTAGGATAGGTACTTCTAGTTCTTTTGATGTTTATACTACTCAATACTCAATACATATTGCTTTGCTTGCTATGGTAAACATGATTAGGACATAATGTGACGCGCTGTCGGGAACAACAATATAAGTTTTGGAGGGAGTATACTTTGACATGTCATTCGTAGAAAAAAGAAAGGATAAAATCTTTGATCTGTTATTCAGCAACAAGCTTTTTAACGACAGTGAAACTGGCAGAAACTTGGTGGCCAATAATAGCATCCAATCTAATACCAAAACTCACCAAAATGAATAAACATTTCAAGATTTTCAACCCTCACCATTTGATTAACAACATCATCAAATGAAATGGCATTGCAATAAGGTTCATATTTGTGTAAACGACCTACAAGCGCAGTGTGCTATTTAGGATTCAAGTCAAATCTATGTTCAAGTTACGTCTTGTGAATTTGCATGTTATCAATCAACAGTTAGTGTTGAGACTAAATTAATTGAAAATGTTATCGACTAAATTTCAAGTTTTGATAGTGTTAAATTCGATATTTTTATTAACAAAGTGAATAATTGGTTGGGTATAACAATATTTTGTTAAAATAGTGAGGAAAGATTGTAATCGATTGTATTTTTGACTCCGTCGTTGACAGAGTGGTCGCAAATGCGCCTGTTAGGCAAAGGGTCTCCGGTTCCATTCATGGGTCGAGGAAAGTACACTATTCAGAAAATACAGACTCTGACAAAGAATTCACATTGTGTCTATTACGTACTTTCTCTACAATGTATTATTATCTAGCCCTTATTGTTGTTGCTAAAACTATATTTCATGTCACATTCAAACTAATGACACACATCCAACGAGATGTCACGAACATCATCATGTACTAACAAACTCAACAAACTAACACACAATGACACATTTCAACTTTACAAAATGTAATAAAAACTACCACAAACTATACACGTTATATTTTAAAACACCCACCTAAGGCAACATTCCCCCGATAGCCTTTTTAACGTCGCAACCCGTTGAAAATCATGCCCTAAATTTGTTCATACAAAAGTAGTCTCTAAACATTGGAAATAAGGTCTATAATGTAGTTAGTGGAGAGCGGTCACCGGTGACCGCTTGGGGATATACAAATGGGTAATCGCAATAAAATTCGGCGTAGGTATAACATATGTAGTGCAATTGAGTCTTTAGCACCCAAGGCCCAGCATTGAAAATGCACCGTAGCTCGATACAGACGTCTCTACAAGGAGATGAATTTTTTCTATTTGAATTTGAACAATTTTTTAAAGTGTGTTAAAATTATCTCGTGTGTATTTTTTTTTTTTTTTCTTTTTTTTAAGGGGGGAAAATCATCGAATGACTTCTCCCGCCTGGGTGAGGCGGGAGGGAGTGTCAGACTCTTACTGACTAAAACCACCCCGTTCCTTCTCCTGCACGTCGAGCCGGAGCCCCGGTTACCCGTTAGGTTCTCCGCGACTCCGAATCGGCATCGGCCGTATTGGGCCCCATCTGTGGTGGTCTGATGGCTCTTTGAGGCGCGCGCGGAACGCGACGCGCCGTACGCTCGGGTCTGTTTCTGGTCGGACGGGGAGCCACCCATGCTCGCCGTCCGCAGGCCCGCGCTTACGGTGGCCGGAGATCGTCTCGCGATCCCCGACGCCCGGTGTGTCCTTCGCGATGGCTGGGTTGCGAGGAGGCAGCGCTTCGCTGCCTCACTCGTCCCGCCTCCTCCTTAGCTAGCATGACTGCTTCGCAAAAGGAGGAGACGGCATCCCAGTCCCCCTCGCTCCGCATCATGGCCTGCACTAGGCCCGGACGCGAGAGGTCGCCATCGCCGATCACTTCCCTGAGGACACGGCGGTGCTCAGCCCACGAAGGGCATTCTCCCACCGTGTGTTCCACCGTGTCCTCAGGGCGGTCCTCGCAGTGATGACACCCGGGCGTTTCCTCCCGCCCCATCAGACACAGGTACCTCCCGAAACTTCCATGTCCGGTGAGGACCTGCGTCAGGCGGTAGGTGAGGACGCCGTAGCGTCTCTCAAGCCACTCCTCAAAGAGGGGACTTACCGCTGCGATGGCAGCGAGCCCAGCCCTCGGTTGCGACAGTCGTTGCTGCCATTCCGCCATGAGATCGCGCCGGAGCTCATCCCGCCACGCACCTATTTGGCGCGGCAGCGGGGTTTCGCCCCGGCGACGTGCCTCCGCGCGCATGCCGTACACGCGCGCGAGCACCTTCGCCTCCAGATCCCACGGCGGTAATCCGGCAAGGAGGTTCGCCGACTCCCCAGAGATCGTGCGGTATCCGCGGATCATTCGGATCGCCATGACCCTCTGTGCCATGAGCAGCGTCCGAGCGGGACGCCGCAACAGGTTTGGCGCCCAAACAGGGGCGCCGTAGAGGGCCATGGACCGCACGACCCCGGCGTATAACCTCCGGCAGGAGGCGTTTGGCCCCCGAGGTTGGGGAGGATGCGTTTAAACGCAGCCCCCGTCCTCTCCAACTTTGGGGCCAAACGTCGGAAGTGTTCTATGAAGTTCCACCGACTGTCGAGGACGAGTCCTAGGTACTTCATCGTCGTCTCGACGTCGATGGTAACTCCTCCCGCCGTTATTTGGGACCCACCCGGAGGTGGCGCGTTCCCGCGGCCATGAAAACACATGGCCTCGGACTTGTGGAGCGCCACCTCGAGTCCCAACTGCCGGATTCTCTCAACGACTGTCGCAACCGCTGTCGCCATTAAGTCGGCCGCCGCCTGGTGTGACCTCCCGTGCGCTAGCACCAGCGTATCGTCGGCGTAGCATATTGTGCTAACGCCGTTCGGGAGGTCGGTGCGCAGCACCCAGTCATAGCCGATGTTCCACAGGAGCGGCCCCAGAACCGAACCCTGTGGAACACCGCGTGACATCTCTCGCCGGTTCCACTCGCCCCGGTGACCGGGGTAGCTGACGGACCTGTCCGTCAGGTAAGCCTCGATCACACGACGGAGGTAGGTAGGCACCCGATGATATCGGAGTGCCTCCAAGATGCAGCTCCAGGGCAGGGAGTTGAAGGCGTTGGCGATGTCCAGAGACACCGCCACTACGACCTTACCCCTGGACACTGCAGTCCCCGTCGTGAGGTCTCTAACGCGCATGATGGCGTCCACCGTGGAGCGCCCTCTGCGGAAGCCGAACTGGCCGTCCGACAAGTCCGGCCCAATGTCCGTCAGGTGCGCGACGAGGCGGTTCGAAATGATTCTTTCGAAGACTTTCCCCACCTCGTCGAGCAACACTATGGGCCGGTACGCGGACGGAGAGTCCGCAGGGCGCCCCGTCTTCCGCACGAGGACCAGTTTTCCCGCTTTCCAGAGAAGCGGGAACTGGCCTCTCTCCAGACATGCGCTGTAGAGACCAATCAATCGAGGCCCGAGAGCCTCTGAGGCCAGGACCCATGCCTTGCCATGCAGGCCGTCGGGTCCTGGGGCGGTGTTCTTGGCGCCCATCCGGCGCACCGCCGCTCTCAATTCTGCCTCGGTCACCTCTGGGACGATGTCGTCGTCGTCGTCGCTGTAGCCCGCGTCGGGCACCGCAGGGGGCGGAGTCATATACGGAGGGGTGAACCCCCTCCACAGTCGAGGGAACAGGGTGCCAATCACCTCCTCCAAGACTTCTTGCCGGAGACTCTGGGTGAGCGGGGGAGCCCAAGCGCGGAGCTTGTCGCGTACCATCCGGTACGGGCGTCCCCACGGATCTCTGTCCAGAGTCCCCAGCATCTCTCGGCGGGCCTCCTCCTTGGCCCGCAATATCTCCACCTTGAGGAGGGCCTTGGCCGCCCTGTATCCCTCGTACAACTCCGCCTCTCTCGCCTCCGCATTAGGAGGACGGATGCGGCGCCTGCGGTGCCTAGTGTACTGGCGTCGCGCAGCAGTGCACGCCTTGCGTAGAGCTGCTAGCTCTTGCGACCACCAGTACACCTGGCGCTTTTGTTGCCTCGACCGGATCCGGGGCATCGCCACGTCACAGATCCTGGACATGGCGTCCTGGAGCCACTTGGCCTCATCGTCTATGTCGGCAGGCCTGACCGGTGGTATCACCCAGGCCTGCACGATGGCGGCTTCCAGGAGCAGCTCCCGGTCCAGCTGTTTCAGCGCCCAACGCGGGCCACATGGGGCCTGTCTGACCGGCGGGTCTGCGGACTCGGCGGAGACGTCGAACCGGATATACCGGTGGTCGGAGTACGTCTCCACCTCCTCCATGACGCGCCAGTCAACAATACGCGGTGACAGAGCAGGGCTGGCGAACGAGATGTCCACCACCGACTCGCCCTGCATCCGCACGCACGTGGGGACAGAACCCCGGTTCAGGACGACTAGGCCCGTCTCAAGGGCCCAGTCTTCCACCATCCTACCCCGGACGTCGGTGAACCGGGAACCCCAAGCCAAGTTTTTGGCGTTGAAGTCCCCGAGGACGAGCACGGGGAGGGAACGGAACCCGACGACGACTGTGACCAACTCCCTCAAGGAGTTGTGGAACTCGGCGAGAGTTCGGTTCGGAGAGAAGTACACGCCCACCACAGCGATCTCTCCGAACCGTGCTGCGACACAACCCCGGCCTCTTTGAGCAGCCTCAAGAGTCGGGGTACCGGCGGCGGCCGACGAGATGATGGTCACCGAGCCGTCCAGGTCCGCCACCCAGTGATCCCTGGGCAGGACAAAGTACGGCTCGGAGACCACGGCGACATTGATCGACCACTGCGCCATGCTCTGGAGCAGGAGATCCTGAGCAGCGGCGCAGTGGTTGATGTTCGCCTGGAGGAGGCGGAATGGGGCCATTATTGGCAGTCCATTCCGACCTCCTCAGTGGCGGCAGCGGCGACTGCGGTGGCAGTGGCGGCGGCGGCGGCGGAAACGGCAGGGGCGGCGGAGGGCCTACCTTTGCCCTTGGGTTTGGCGGGAGGGGAGCAGCCTTTGCTCCCGACCCGGTGATTGGCCGGCTTGCCAGCCGCCGCACATGCATTGCAGTGCAGCGGGGCGGAGCACGAGCCGGCCTTGTGACCGGGCCGACCGCAGCGGAAGCAACAGTCGCTGCGGTCCACCTCCGAGGTGCATTTGACGCTCACGTGCTCCCCCACGTGACAGCGGTAGCACCTCAGAGGCCGGGTCTCGAGCAGCTTGACCTGCGCCGAGACCCATCCCACCAAGAGCCTTTTGCCCTCCTTTAATGTTTTGGCCGCTGTGACGGGGCAGCTCACCACCACCGTGCGCAGCCCCGAGTTGTCCGGACGTATGGTGCCCACCCTGACCTGGTCAGCAGGGCACCCTCCCGTCCTGGCCACAGCGGCCACCACCTCCGTCTCCGTTACGGAGTCGTCCAGGCCCAAGATCCTGACATCCAGGCATTTGGTGGGCCTGGACACGCGGGCCTCGTCCGCACCGAGGCACGCCCTAAGCCTCTCGGCCAGGGCGTCGGCCGATGGGCCGCTGGTCGCGCCGGGGACCTCCAAAAGACGGGCTCCGGTAGCGGTCACCTTGACCGCGAACCCGTCCGGGGCCCCGAACTCCGCAGGAGTCACCGCCCCCTTTAATTTGGCGAGGACGTCGCCATATGTAACGCCCCTGTTGACCGCCTCGGGCTGCAGTGTAATTACTACAGCCGCGGTCTTAGGGGCGAGGAGCAAGGCAGCAGCGCGTTTCTCCCTGCGCTGCTGCTGCCGTCGTTGCCGCTGCGCCTTTTTTCGGCGCTTCCGGCCCTCCTTGGCGACTCTCCTCGCCTCGCCGGCGATTTGCCACCCGCCGCCGTCCTCTGCTTGCGGGGCGGGTTCCGCCGCCGCCGCCGCAACCCCAGCCTGCTGGGCCGGAGTGCCCCTCCTCTTTTTGCGCCCAGCGGGCGCAGGCGCAGGCGCCGTCGGCGCAGCTGGGGTCTGCGCCGGCGGGGGCGCCGAGGCCCTCGCTGGGGCAGCCGGTCGCGCCCTTGCCGGCGGTTGGGAGCTGCGGCTAGCCTGACTCGAGGTCGAAGGCTTGGCCGCAGCGGCCGCGTACGACCGCGGGACCGCGGGGGCGACCTGACTCGCCGCGAGTGGGGGGCGCAAGAGCCTGCCCTCCAGTACGTCGAAACGTCGCTGGAAGGCAGCCAACTCTGCCCGCAGCAGTCCGACTACGTCGGCCTCCGCCGGGGGCTGGGGGCGACTGCCGTGAGCAGCGGCGAGCTCGGCCCTGGCCGTCCGCAGCTCGGCCTCCAGAGCCGCATTGGAGGCCGCCAAGCGCGCCAGCTCTCGCCGCATCTCGGCCAGCTCGGAGCGCACCTTTCCCGCAGTGGGCACCACACACTGCTCCAAGGCCGCCTCCGTTATTGTGGCCGCCGCCGCCCTGAGGAGGCGGAACCTAACCGGCTGGGATTTCCCCATCGCCAGCTTGTAGAGCTCCGCCGTAATGGCCTGTTGGAGGCCCCCGGAGCAGCTCTCGCTCTCAGAGCCGCGCTCGCCCTCCGACACCTCCACGCCGGACATCTCGGCCGCAGAGGACTCCGAACGGACAGCGCTTGAGAGAGCCCTGCCCTCCGCGGCCAACTGTTCGGCTGACTCCGCGCAGGCAGCTGGTGCCGGTTTCCGGCGACCGCTGCCCTTGCCGCCCCTACCCCGCGCTGCCGTGGGGACCTTGGGGGGAGGCGCCTCCTGAGCGCCGGAGGACGGGGACAAACTGTCCTCCTCCAGCCTGGGGCGTTTGAACGTCCCCGTCGCGCGGCGGCGTGAGCCTTTCGAGCTCACGCTCAGCCGCTCCGCTAATGTTGTGTCGGACTCTGAGTCCGACACCCTCCGACTGGACTCCCGTGTGTGGGGCCTGCTGGACGAGTCCAGCGCCTCACCACGTGTCCCGGAGCCACTTGGGCTCCCTTCTCCCTCTACCGCAGGCGAGCAGAGCTCACCCGCACTCTCCTTCCTAGATTGTGGTTTTGTTTTTGAATTAGTCTCCATACAATTCCCACGAGTATGGGGGAAATATTCGGTCCACCCAGGCAGTGCCCCCTGTACCTGGGTAAGTGAAAATTTGTCTCCCAACTAGAGGGTCCACTGGTCCCCTAGCTGGGGGTGCGCTCGCGACTGACACTACTCCTCAGCCATGCATACTCTCGCCGCGCACCAGAACTTAGTATTGGAGGAATTTTTTATAGAGGTTATCTTCCTCGCGGTCCGGGCGACCAAGCCAAGACCCTCGTCCCGTTCAGAGTCACAAAACGTGACCGTGACCTCCTTACGGATTACGATCCGTAAGGAGGTCACGGTCACGGTCTCCTACTTTCCGGAATGTGTCCGTACCGATGACCGATCATCTTGAGCTTCTTGGTGTAACTCTGACGCCCACACTCAACTTTGGCTCCTATATAGAGTCAAAAGCGCAACTGGCTGGTAGGAAGTTGGGTATCCTATGGAGGGTGAGACGGTACTTCACGCCGAAACAATTGCTGAGCCTGTACCAGGCACAGGTTCGGTCCTGTATGGAGTACTGCTCTCATCTTTGGGACGGCTCGGCAAAATATCAGCTGGACGCGTTAGAGCACATTGAGAGGCGTGCCAAGAGGCTCATCGACGATGATGCGCTTGTGAAGGCTCGGCTTCAAAGCCTCGAGCACAGGCGTAAGGTTGCAAGCCTTTCGGTTTTCTACCGGATACATTTCGGTGAGTGTGCAGGGGAATCAACTTGATTCCCCCTAGTCCTTTCCATCATCGTACCACAAGACAATCGGCGAAGCGTCACCGTTTCATGGTAGATGTTCCGCCCACACGCACGAAGCGCTTCGCTTCAAGCTTCCTTGTGCGTACTGCTAAAGAGTGGAATTCTTTGCCAGAGTCTGTATTTCCTGAAGGGTACAACCTGGGAGTCTTCAAGGCCCGAGTGAATAGGTTGCTTATGGGACGACGTGCTACATCGTAGACCGCATCATCGCTTACCACCAGGCGAGATAGTGGTCAAACGTCGCCCCATCAGTATTTTTCATCTGTTTACACTTCTGACAGTGACTCGGTTTACGACCACTCTGATTCTGATTACCTGCGCTCATTACATAACAGTCAATGCCTAACAATCCCGGAAATGGATAGCGATGATATACTGAGGAAACTGAAAACCTTAAACATCAGTAAAGGAACCGGCCCTGACGGCATCCCCCCATTTTTTATTGTGGAATGTGCGTCGGCACTTGCCGTTCCCTTGACACTGATTTATAGCACCTCCTTATGTACAGGAATTTTCCCAGCTGAGTGGAAGAGAGCCAAAGTGGTGCCGGTATTTAAATCAAACAAAAAAGAAAGCATTTCCAACTACAGACCCATCTCGCTTCTATCAATTTTTGCTAAGGTCTTTGAATCCATGATATGTTGTCATGTTCAGCGCCACTTTGGCCTTTATATTAGCGACCACCAACACGGCTTTGTTGCTTCCAGGTCCACAACAACAAACTTGTTGGCTTTTACAGATCTCTTGGTGCGATGTATAGACTCTAACAAGCAGTGTGATGTTATATACACCGATTTTAGTAAAGCGTTCGACAGGATCTCACATTGATACATAAGCTGTCGTTGTATGGTATTACCGGATATTTGTTGAAATGGCTTGAATCGTATCTAACTGAACGTGAATTCTATGTTGTTGTTAATGGTTTCCGTTCCGAGACTAGTAGTGATGATTCACCGGTTCTGGCTCACGCGTTTGACAGGTCAAATCCGGGAGAATCAGTCGCACCAATCCTAAAAAAAAAAAAAAAAAAAAAAAAAAAAAAAAAAAAAAAAGTTTTGGCATGCTCTGATCACGTTTCTGCAGTCCTTTTTTGCGTAGGATGCGTGGTTCTGGAGTTATGCAAATCAATTGCAAATCCATTTATTGTTATCTCATTCATTTCCGGTGCTCCTGACCCTCATCAACGCTCCATTGTTCTTATCTATACTTCGAACACCCTTTTGGCGTTCTTATCTATTACTCACTGGTAACCCTCATTATCTTTCATTTCCTATGTCATCAATAAAACACAATCATTCATTTTAATTTTCTAATTAATTTATTACTTTTTTCTACAAAATATGAGTGGAACATCTCATCCACAAAAATATCATTGTACAGTGTGTTCCCTGTAAATATGTTCGTAAAACTATGCATTGAACATCCCTGAAACTTAAATAGCAAATACATTAAGCAATATTCACCACAAACTGAAGTCCAATCATTCTGAATCCTATCAACATTCCAGTCCCATCTCTTACAATTCCTTTTCAAAAACTGAAGATGATATCGCTCAGGTGTTCGTCCATATGAATCAAAATATTGACCGATGCCATTCGCATCGATATGTACAGCTATCCAGTGTGACCCTGGTTTATCATCCGCATCCAAATTGCATATTATATACGTTGGTACATGTGTATACATAGGTAGTCTATTAGCAGCATAAACATTATTTTCTAGACTGACATGAATCTTTTTCATATGCTTTTGTAATTCTAGTGTGTCCATGATATTACTGTTATTAACAAATTATTACAGTACTAATCTATTCAATGGTTGTCATACGAATGTTCAATTATAGTGATTTGTAAATATTAAATATCGCATTCTTTTGGGAATCACAAAACAAGTTCATGCCTGTTGCGATGTGCGATAAATTTGTTGACTCATAGAGTTCAGATAAGAATGGTGCTATATAAGATCGAACAGTTGCAGTCATGCAGTCAGTCTATGGTCGTTTGACCACAGTGGATTGTGTACGTCTACCAATACTACGTTTGTGTTACTTACTTCAACGCATCAATGGTCATGGAGGTAAGTGTTTATTCTATTGACAAACTTACTTGTATTTCTGTTGTTGTTTCCTAACGTGTGTGTGTCAGATTAAGTGTAAACAAATTGATATTAACGTGATAACTCTGTTGTTGCAGAGATCATTCAACTTCGCAGACGATAATGAAAATACCTATAAACAGTATTACTACTCGCCACTCTCTCCCCAACACGAAGAAGAGAGTGATGACATCGTCGTTATTAACACAGACGATGGAGGAAAAAGGAAATCGCAACCGATTGATCAATTTTTTGAAGTGACACCAAAAATAAAAAGGAAGAAGCTGCTATCGTCGACTGTGGCACGAGCTGCTAGAGATGGTGTATCATACATCTCTACAAATTCTGACGACGGAGACCAAGCGACGCATCTCATAAAAATTGAAATGTATGATATGAAGAAACTATCCAAGATTCCAATTAGTGATCACTGGAAGCACGCTACCACGAGGATTAAATATTACGTAAAGAATAATAAGGATAGCATCTACGACAACACAAACGGTCTCGTATACAATATTACAAAGACAATAGCAGAAAGTGAAAAAGTTAAAAAATACTTTTTTAACAATGACACTCATTAGTGGATTAGTGAATGTGATTCTGTTTACTTAAAGTACTTCTGTGTACCCATTAGATCCAAGGAGCTGTCGCCTTGTGATGCTGAGAGAAAAACAATAGCAGAAGGAAGAGATGAGTGCGGTATACGTGTACAGAACACTTCATGGAAAAACAAAACTACAAAATTGATTGGAGAAGAAAAAGTGAAGAATATGCAGTACCTAAGAGCTGAATATCCATTTTTCAGTTCAAAATCTAGACGATTGATGAGTTTCGAAAACTGGCCTCTCGTTATGCAGCAGAAGCCTGAAGATCTTGCAGAAGCCGGTTTCTTTTATACTGGCTATGGAGACAGGACCAAGTGTTTCCATTGTGGTGGTGGTTTAAAAGATTGGGAAGATGACGATGATCCTTGGCAGCAGCATGTTCAGTGGTTTAGTCAATGTGCTTATGTAAAGTTTAAACTCGAACAGTGTTTTGTTTAAGATTAAATAGGGGAGGTATATAAAGAAATAAAAAATAATATATTGCATATAATTTGTTTTATTAATTTTATAATGTTACATTTAGTTACACACACACAAAAATGCATTAAGCATAACACATATATCGAAAACACAACACACATTATAATCCTAACTACTATAGTCTACAGTAACATTTCGATTTTTATCTATTTCAATAATATTGTCAAACTCAGCATAAACAATACAGTTAATTGTTTGTATTAGTGAGGATTCAAATCGTACTTCTAATCTTACACTACCATGCTTTATGAGATTCCAATGGGCTGATGAGTTAGCTGATAAATCAGGAGTTAAATCAAATGCTAAAAGACAGTAACCTTTGGCATACTGTTCACGAGAGATTGCATTTCCTTCATTAAGAAAGTGAATACCAGTCCCCGAGAATAGAGTATGATATGCTGATGTAAACATATTATTATTAAAAGATGGTTGCAAAGCTTTGGAAGGTATTTGTTGACCATCAATATATAAGCTGAAAGAGTTAATACCATAGTTTTCAAAGTTAAATGGATTTTTAGTAAGTGAACCATTAAATGCGGAATTATTCACAAAACCAATAATACATCTTTTGGGTACCTGTCCTAAGAATATATTATCAAGAGTTTTCCCTTGAACACCCGATGGAATAGTTAAAACTTTAACTTCAGCACGAGTTATAGGATATTTAGCAGTGGTAGAAGCTAAAACTTTCTGATGTGCGAGTAATACACTTGGATTAATTCGTGCTCTTCGAACAATAAGAGTTGCATCCGTAATGCAAACTTTAAACTTTACATCATTTGATCCAGCAATTAAATTAAAACTCTCTCTTGACCGAACTAATTTTACACTCATTTCAACGCCATTAATTAAAAATTTATCTTGATTGAAAATATCACCATGAAGATGACCAATCATTTCTACTTCCCTGCTTTCATTAACTAATTCCTGTCTTTTAACAAATCCAATGTTTTTACCATCTGTGGAATCCATTTTTCCTGCTGTATCATCATACCAAAGACTACAAGTAAGATGAGATTGTTTAGCAGCAGGTGCATAGTTTAAAAGGGTTTCCATGTATGCTCGATAAGCATAGGTATTATTAGGTGGTGACACAAGTTTTTGGTTTAAATAGATATCGAGTTGACTAAAAAGTGAATGCAACCAATTATTTACAGGTGCTACTGCTGTAGCTGATATCAAGTTTGTTGAATCTTGATTTAATACTTTTGCCTTTATGTGGAGTAATGTATGAGACAAATCTATGTAGTCGTCGCCTGTTCCAGGAACTTGAAACTCGATAGGTCCATCATCAGCAAGAGATGAAATTGGTTTATAATGAATCCACAATCCATTTTCAATGCTTGTTTGTGTAGACGGTAATGCAAACAAATCTAATTCTGACTTAACGCACTCACAAGAATGATTATGAAGGAAAGACATACTTAATTTGAAAATATATCTTTGATGTTTTTTGGTTTTCGACCAAGTTTTTTCGTAGCTTTCACTTTCGCTGTTAGTGGTGGAATGAACGAGGCCAATCGTTTTCTTTTAGTTATATACCCAGATCCTGTCATGTTAAATCGATCAATTTTGTCATCAGCCTTTCGTTTTAAGTTCGTACTAACTTGCTTTAGACGATTTTTTATTGAGGCTTCCATAGGACGGGCTTGAACCATATCTGATAAAAGTCCTACTCCAGCATTTAATGCCTCCTTACCAACCACTCGAACACCACTTGAAAGTAAAGGTAAAACTGATCTAAATAACCCTCCTAAGAAGCTCCCAATACCATGACCACGTTGGTATGGTGAACCCTTATAAATTACTCCAACTCCTGATCCAGCTTGATGAGAATAATAATTTTCGTATGGACATTTATGATGATCCTGATGAGAATACATTATTATAATTTGTGGAAATGTAGTTTAATACACACGGTTCCAAACTGGAATGGGATTTTTTGTCCTGTGCTCGATCTTATATCTATTTCTAACGTATCGAACTCTCTTCGCATAACAGGTAAGTAGTGAGGTGGAGAGAAAATGTGCATTTTATTCGCACCATAAATGTATTTTGAAGGATCTAATGAAATGACTCTTAATAGCGGAGTCATAACATCACCCACAATCTGAGGATCGATAATATCGCAATATAGAAATAGTTGTGATGGTAACCCTAAGTGTAAATTAGCAGGACACTTCCCAAAATTTCTGTCTAGGAGATTTGTATTTGGTTCATAACCTAGTTGTAAACTTAATTTGGGTGATAATGTTATGGAAGTTATATTTTTATCCAAAACAGAAACAGACACAAATTTTGTTATTTCATCATAACGAAATTTCAAGTTCTCTCTGATACTATTTAACGTTTTTAAAATATGTTCAACGTTATCGTAGTTGGTAGCGGGAATATGTTTTTTGTAGTACACTGTTGATGGTTTATCTTCATTAGGCATTATCATGGTTTTTGTGATGTATACAACATTTTCATGATCTTGAACAGTAAACATGGTGCATGGATATTGAAACTCGACAACTCCAACCGACCATTCACCTTCTAATTTCATAGCTTTTGGTAATTTTGTTGAAAAATTTGTGGTCTTGTTATCAGGAAAGTATTCCATTGAACTATTGCTGAGCAAAGTTAAATAAAAACTTTCTTTATTCATATTTCTTGTAAACTAGAAGCTAAAATCCAACTGTTAAATTTATCTGGATAACCTCTCCACTTCACTAATACTTCTTTTCTGTTACCCGAATAACGAGTGCCAATTATTTTATCTATTTTATATTGTGAGGTGGGGTTGTAAGTGACCTTCTGTAATTCTCTTTCATAAAAAGTACCAACTATTGGTTCATTTTGTAAATCAGTTATTGTATAAACAATCCATGGAGATCTATCAATTATTGAAGATATAATAAATATTTCATCACTCCAATTGGATTCATATCCTTTTTGAAAAACATGTTTATATTTAGTTATTCGAACATAATCACCCACGTTGAAATTTGGTTTAGAATTTTCTAAAGAAAGTTTGTTTGATCCTTTATCATAAAGATTAGTCCAAACTGTCATAATATTGTTGGAACTTACATCACATGGGCACATCTTAATACTCGAGTGAATGCTGTGATTATAAGAGTATATTAAATCTTGTAAAACATCGACATATCTATAAGTATTATTATGAGTGAAATAACGCCACATTTTCATTTTTAGAGTTCTTTGAAATCGTTCAACAATACTAGCCTTAATATCAGGATTGTTAGTGGTATAGTAATTTATCTTTTTGGATTTAAAGTATTTTTGTACATCTTTTGAAATAAATTCTGTACCTTTATCAGATTGTATGTGAGTAGGTGTTGAATTACTTTCAGTAAATATACTTTCAAAACATTCTTTAGTTGTTTCTGAGTTTTTCTTTTTCATTGGTCTTGCAAAAGCATATTTACTAAATACATCAATAACACAAAGTATGTAGTTGAAACCATCATTATATTGAGCATAAGTTCGCATATCACTTAAATCAGCTTGCCACAACTCATTAATGTTTGATAGAATGTACCTATTACGCGGGAATTTTTTCCGAATGGGTTTATGTAGTGTATATGTTTCTTGTGATTGTAACCATTCCTTTACTTGCTTTTTATCCATTTTCTCCTTCATAGCTTTTGATAATTTATCAATACTACCAAAACCAGCGGGGTTAGATGGATCATAATAAATCCTGTTAATTTCTTCTAGTACGGGGTCCATTTTTCCCAATCGATCTTTTTACGTATTTTAGTTATAGATCTTTTATCTCCACTGCTCGGTGTAGAAAACTCTTGAACTTCAATCTCAGAGGTTTTGTTCAGATCTTTTGCTTGAAGTTGGTTAATAAACTCACATCTCTTTGGATTTCCAATATAAGTAAGTGGTACTTTAATATCTTTTAATGCTTTAGCAAATCTATCCCACCCTATCGGATCACTTTTTTTAAGGGTCTAAGTGAATCATTTATTAAATCAACAATATTACTTCCTGGAATTTTTTCATTATCAATTATGACTGTGCCTTCATTGTCCCAACGTATTTTACTTTTACTTATTCCAATTAAGTTTAATAATGACTCACCTTTTTTATTATAAGTTTTTGGAATTAAACTGAGTATTTGTGTTGGTGAATACAGTGGATTTGCTTCACTTTCTATACTTTTAATAGATCCTTTCTCCTCTAACAAAGATTCAGCATCAACTGAACTTTTTAGATCTCTATCTTTATTTTTAAAACCAATTTTAGATCCATTTGAATCTTCATTAGATGTATCAGAATAAATTGGTAATCTGAGTGGTTGACGATCCTCTTCGGTAAAGTGAAGGTATCTTTGTAGTGTTTGTAAATATAACATCCACTTCTTTCGGTCTTCCGTCTTACTATTCATAATATTTTGCATTTCAATATCTAGTCGAGACAAATTACTAGTAACCTTATTTTCTTGTTTTAATTTTTCAATCAATCCAGGTTCAATAAGTATCATTTTCTTAGCATTTTCCATGTTAACTGGCCAGCAATACGTA